>JABWTJ010000984.1:0-178827 GCA_016801875.1 Solanum sitiens
TGATAAATAAAATATATATATATATATATATATATATATATATATATATATATATATATATATATATATATATATATTTTTTAATATACTGGACAAAAGTAAATGAACAAAGAAAGTATTTCTTTTTATAGAATTCAATTATTTGAGTAAACATCAGAATGAAAATTCAAAGCAAATGGACATAATTGTGTGTTATTATAACTATCACTTGAAATTTCTAAGCAAATGGATTTAACATTATTTCATAGTTGCCTCTTTTGACTTTAATGTATTATATACCACTCTAGTGAATTTGTCCGTAGAGAAAAAGGAGATAAAGCACATGTATATTTTTGTTTAAACTATTATAGAAATTTAGGGACACATCTAAATTTAATCAGGAACTTATTATTCCCTAAACAATTTTTTTCTGTATTTTTTTGTCGAGAATATGCTTATGCTCTTGGACATTTCAGAATTAGACCCATATTTTTTTTTAGATGGACATTTCAGAATTAGTTAGTACGCATAATTATTAATAATAAAAAAAATTATATATTTAATCAGTATTTTTTTTCTTTATAAAATATTTATTTCACTTTTCACTTTAAACTTTTTCAAAAAAAAAATTCATTAAGTTCTTATCTTTTCTCTTCAAATTATTTTAAAACAATTATGTGTTTTTTTTAAAAAGTATTTTTTAAAAAATTATATGTTTTCTAAAAATATTTTTGAAAAAATAATAGTATTTTTAATTAAAAAAAATGTTCTTTAAACTCTTTTTAATGTTTTATTTGGTTTTCTTTTCTTATTTTGATAACGTCCAACATTAACTTATTTTAAATACAAGATATTTGGAATTAAATTTAAAATCAAATCAAAAGGGAAGACGAAAAATGAAAAGAATAACTAAAATCAATACACAAAAAAAGTGAATGAAAAACCATGAATGAAGGTAAAAATAAAAAGTTACGTTGTGTTTGAGAAAAATATAAGTACAAGACGAAAAAAAAATCAAAATCAAAATTTGTAAACTTATTTTAATTACCGGGCAAAATAAAATAAGAAGATTTCAAGTGATATAAAATCGGTATTTCAAGTGATGCGATGCATCTGTATCTCCTTTTTGGGTAATATAAAGGGCATTGCCACCATATGATAGCATTTTATTTTTTTATAGAAAAAAAATGGACGTTAGTCGATTTTTCAACTAGATATTATTTCACGGAAAATTTCATAACTAAACTAACATTTAATTAGTTAATTATGCTAAATGACGATAGTTTAAATTAATTTGAAAATGGTTATTGATTAAGAAAATGGCTAAGGTATACATTTGCTGATTTGCATGCAACAAATTGGATTGAAAGCCCATCTTTTTAGTTGGGTAATAACTCAAGATTTTAAAAAAATTGCAAGTTCGATTGTCAAATATATAGTTATTGAGTCAAACATTGTAAAAAAAAGTCAAGAAGATCAGATAAAAATTTCGCAATGATCCCATCAGGACACGGTTAAAAGCTCCAAAGAAAAAGAGAAGAGGAAAAAAGAGTTCACGATGCTTTTAAGAAACATCTTCTAGTAAGAATATATGACTCAAAAATAATTGTGAAAGATGATTATGGTGCAATGGACCAACATGAAGCAGAAGATTATGCGGTATAGCCTTGTTTCATATTTTCTCTATTTATATATGACATAATAAATGAGTTGTAAGTTTAATTAATTGTATATATTACATATTTGGGCAAACTACATAAATTTCACTATTCTAGGTCTTAATTACTAAGATTTCTGATGGTTTCAAATATTACTTTCTCTATCATATTTTGTGTTAAATACATGAGTTTGAATACGTGAGATACATGTATTTACAGATTTTTAAAATCGAGATACATATTTCATTTGTTTAAATTAATTAGTTGTAACTGATTTCCTTAATTAGAGGAGTAATTGAGATACATGTATCAGTACTCACGGGATACATATATCCAACGATTTTAAAAGTCAAGATACACGATTTATAACTTTGAATTTAAAAGGTATAACTTATTATTAACAATCAAAACTGATTTTCAAGATCTTTACTTATCGACTTTAACAAGTTTTCCTAAAATAATGAAATCATAAATCATAGTAATTCTGTAATTGTAAACTTCATCTTTTCATTAATTCCTTATTTTGTATCTTAAATTTTTGAATATTTCAGCCTTGAGATACATGTATCCATCGGTTTTAAAAGTCAAGATACACAATTTACTACTTTAAATTAAAGGGGTGTAACTTATTTCATTATTTGATGAATAATTAACAAATCAAACAGATTTACAGGATTCTTGCGTATCAACTCTAATAAGTGTTCCTAAAATAACGAAATTTGTGTATCAACTCTAACTAGTATTCCTAAATTAACGAAATCATAAATCATAGTAACTTTTAATTGTAAACTTCATCTTCTTCATCAATTTCTTCCTTTGTATCTTAAATTACCGACTTGAATGTTGGCGGATGAAGACCCTGCAATGACAAAAATCTAATTTATAAAAGTTCATAAAATTAATAAAATCTTACACCAATATGAACTCTATCTCAGGTATATGAATGGAATGTAAACCAAGATACACGAATAACTAAAAATAAATAATAATTTACCTAATTGATACAACAGTTGTGTTGAAGAAACCTCGAACTTCTTATGGATAATATTGGTCATCTAAATGATGCTAGTTAATACCTAATTTATAGAAAAAATGTATGGACCATGACGATAATTTATATGATGTTGTTTATCACGATTTATTTAAGGAAGAGAGAGATGGGGTGGATGTGAAGTGTGGGGGTGGAGGTGAACATTAGGATAATTGAGAAAATAACTTGAATTGCTAATGTATCATTTATTAAGGAGTTTAAATTTTAAGATAATTATCTAATATCATATTTAAGGAATTTGTGTATCTAATTAAATCTTTTAAAATATACGATATAAATATTAAAAATGATATTATGTGTAATTTTTTAAACTAGAGGTAAAATAAGTATATACGGGTAGTAACGTAAGTCTATTTTAAGTAGTTTTTCCTAATTAATAACCAACATATGTATAAATAATCAGTTATGTTATTTGTAAGATTACAATACAAGACGAATATTGTATTGTTATACAATTACAACTATTCATATATTGAAGATTTGTTATTTGTATAATTCGTATACAATCTATATAATATAGAGTCTAACTGTCACATATACAAACTGATATAAGTAAATGTATATTATTCAATTATACATATTTGTTAACTTAAAATATACAATGAATTATATACAATCTATATAATATGGAGTTCAAACTGTAACATATACAAACTGATATAAGTCAACGGAAAATTATTTAATTATATACATTTGTTGACTTAAAATATACAACGACTTGTATACAATCAATATCATGTAGAGTTCAAACCGTAACATATACAAACAGATATAAATAAACGAAAAAAATTCAATTACACACATTTGTTCACTTAAAATATACAACGAATTGTATACTATCTATATTATATGGAGTAACATACAAACCGATATAAGTCGATAAAGAATTATTCAAGGGAAAAGGCTCCAAAAACTCGGGTATGGGTTATTAAGTGGATTCGGGTTGTGAGCTGGAAATTTAATTGATTAATTTATTTTAAAATCATCCAATAGTATTGTGCCACGTAATAAATGAATTTGTAATAATATTTTCAGATAGAACTGTTAAAAAGAAGGATAATTTAGAGCCTAAAGGTTGACGTTAGGGATATTTGACCGGAAAAGTAAACGAAGGATATTATTAGTAAAAATTGTATAAAATAGCAAACTATTAATTCAAATTAAATGCTATAATCACATTTTGATTTAATTGTAACCCATAGCTTACTATTGTCATTTCGTCTCTCTCCCTGAATTTCTCGTTGTGCAGTCTCTCCTCGCCTCGATCTCTCACTTTATACAAACACAAATGTATAAAATGCGTTTGTGTTTGTATAAAGCGAGAGAAAATTGTATACATACATATCTTTTCGTTTCCCTCTCTACCGCTCCAAGATCCCGCTCGCCACTCTCCCAAATCTCGCTCGCCGTTGTCACTCGCTCTCTCACTTTATACAAATACAAATATATAAATTGTGTTTGTGTTTGTTTAAAGCGAGAAAAAACTGTATATACAAATACAAATACATATATTTTCGTCCTATACACTTATGATTATACAAATACAGATCTTCGCTGCCCGATTTTCTTTTGTCTTTCTCTCTTTCTCGCTTTATACAGATTATATAATTGATTCTTTTGTATATGTATACCGAAACAGATTATTCAATTGCTTCTTTTATATATGTATTGCGAAATATACATATTGATAGCCATAATAAACATAAAGTTCTGGATCGAAATTATGCAAACTATAGATATAACATATAAAAATAATTTTTATGTTTACTTTATATGAAAGTTGCTCATATTATTATACCAAAAGCCATAATTTAAAAATATTTTAGTCCGTTTTCCGTTTTAAATATTATTACTATTGTTTTTTCTGTTCATGATATTGTCAAAGGGACCTGGTGAATAGTATATTTATTACGTGAATAGTATGACTTAAATAGTTGATTGTAACTGAGATTTTGATTCTCCTTTCATTGCTGAGATTTCACGGTACTGAAAAGATATTTCTTGGACCATGTGTTTTATAATGTGTGAGCTGAAAATGATGGAAGAGGCTCCTCCCCAGTAATGGTCTCTCCAATTTTTTCAAGTGCTCTCTTATAAAGTTGACATATGTCTATTTAATTTTTTAATGGATCAGATTAATTTTCTTGATCAAATACCATTAATCATGGTTATTAGTAATTTTCTCTCCTCTCTCTTCTCTCATCTCTTTCTTTCTTACTTAATTTTGCAACAAACATTTCAGCAAAGAATTTGCTTTGTTAACAACAAATCACTTTTCCTTTTCATTATTTCACACTGTGATAATTAAAGAAAACAAAATTCAAAGGATGAACTTGGGTTATAAAATTTGAAAAATTCAACCCATGAGACTACTTCTTTGAAGCTTGGTTTCACAAAACTCTATCGTCTTCTTCGTAACATCATTTTTTTTCAATTTGGAGTTTCTGCCAAAGCTAACTAAAGGATCTGGAAAGGGCACGAAAAATGGGTAGAATTTTTTTTTTCATATACTTTTTTTTCCGGTGAAATTCTCCATTTATTTTTTGGTTCTTCTTTTCTTGTGGTATTTATAATGATAATGTTTAATTGTGGATAATCACTCCATTTCAATCTTTCTCTTTTGAGACTCTCCCTAGTTGTTCATATGTAAGTGTAAAAATATTAAAATATTGATGTAATTTTAATTTTCAATTATTTGATTTACACGAATGATGTTTGATTGCTCTATTTTTCAGAGTTTTGAAGGGGGAAGAAGTGTTTCTTTCATGATTGAGAAAGGAATAAGAGGAGAGAGAATTACTAATAACCATGACTAATGATATTTGGTCAAAACAAAGTGAGAAAGAAAGAGAAGAGAGTAGAGGGAGGAGATAGGAGATAGGAGAGAGGAGAGAGAATTACTAATAACCATGGTTAACGGAATTTGGTCAAAAAAATTAATCTGATCCATTAAGAAATTAAATACACATGTCAACTATATAAGGTAGTACTTGGAGAAACTGGAGAGATTATTAGTGGAGAGGAGTCTCCTCCGAAAATGATGTTTTTTTCTTTTCTAAAAAGACATCAAGAGAAGGGATGCAACATGAATAGTCTCTTTTCACATTCAATGGGGGTGAGTGCTGACTTTTTCAATGAATCGTGATTTTCTCAATAGGTTGTAACTTTTCTAATAGATGGTGACTTTTTTGATAGAGCACAATATCACTTTTTCATATTACTATCCTTTGTTATATATATATATATATATATATATATATATATATATATGAGTTTTCAGTTGATCTTTGTGTGATTTTGTTGTTAATTGTTGAGTTCGTTGAAGTTACTGAATATCTCCTTTTCATATTACTTTTCTTTGTTTTATATATATATAAAGGAGTTTTAAGTCGAGTCTTTGTGTGATTTTGTTGTTATATATATTTGTTTTATTTTAGAAGGAAGTAATCAACAACCTTAAGTACAATGAGGCAGTGCCGGTTCTTCCATATATTTTTTTGGCCACTGCCAAAATGGGGGCCTCAAATTTCTATAAAATAAAAAATCATCACTACAACATTTAATGTCTACAATCACCCTAGAAAAGTGTGGCCTAAACTATGAAAAAGTGTGACCTTTGATAAAAGGCCTCACTTTTTGACTTTAAGCCACACTTTAAGCTGAACATTATTCATTAATACTACACAACAATGATATTCAGTGCAAACACATTTACAGAACTCAAGTATGACAAAGCCAGAGACAAAAATGTCATTCCTGCTAAAAGAAGGCAACATATATGGACACTTTTAAGGACATGCTTTACTTTTAATGGAAAAGGGCCTAAAATATCCTTGAAGTATTGAAAATGGTACACAATTACCCCCCATCCACCTATTAGCCCCCAAATACCCTTCACATCCACCTTTGGGTCCAAATTTACCCCTTCATTAACGGATCAAAATTTAAAATAATTAAATAATATTTTTTAATTACGTGGCACTCAACCATTGGTTGTAATTTAATAATTTAATATAATTTTAAACCCACCCATTACCCACCCATTTTAATTAAACCCGCCCCAAATATTATTAAACCCGACCCACTTGACCTAATTTAAAAAAAAACCATCTAATTAAAAAAAACCTAAAACCTAAAACCTTATTCCAATTTACTTTCTTCATCAACTTCTTTAACCCTTCAAACACCAAAAAGAAGTTATCACCACCATCTCCAACAAAGCTTCCAATAATTGACAATCTCCATCAACTTGATTATATTTTCTTGATATTTGATATTATAGTGTGATTTCTTCTCTAAATATGAGTAAGTTTTAGGAATGATTTTCCCTCTTATGGGTTGTGCTAATCAGAGGCTAAATTGTTTTGCCTTGCTCTAATTTTTGCTTTCAATCCCCACACGGAAACTGATAGATTTCAGATTCAATATCCAGATTGTTATCAAAAGAGAGAAATCAAAGATTGGTTTGGCAAAACATGTTATAACTCAAATTGGAGGAATAAGGTTTTAGGTTTTTTTAATTAGATGGGTTTTTTTTAAAATTGGGTCAATTTGGGCGGGTTTAATAATATTTGGGGCGGGTTTAGTTAAAATGGGTGGGTTTAAAATTATTTTAAATAATTAAATTACAACCAATGGTTGAGTGCCACGTAATTAAAAAATATTATTTAATTATTTTTAATTTTGGTCCATTAATGAAGGGGTAAATTTGGACCCAAAGGAGGATGTGAAGGGTATTTCGGGGCCAATAGGTGGATGGAGGGTAATTGTGTACCATTTTCAGTACTTCGAGGGTATTTTAGGCCCTTTTCCGTACTTTTAATCAAGAGGAAACACAAGAAGTTTACTTTTAATCTGTATGCAAGAACTTGACATGTGAAAGAGTTGGTTTTGGTTCTTGTGGAATCAAACTAAATGGAAGATGAATTAATATGAATATTTGGTAGGAAGATAATTAGTACAAAATACAAGTCAAAGATTGTATCTTGGTAGGTGAAAGTTAGGCAAATCATAAAATGGTTTGCTATCTTAACCTTGACAATTTTGACACATAGTGATGTCATGGATGACATCAATAGGATGAATTTATTCCTATAAATAGGTAGCTCTTAATTCATTTTCAAATCATCCTCTCACTTGTCTTCTCACCTTTTAAGGCATTTGTGTTCTCTCTCTTGTAGTATTTCACTTGTATTCTTTGTAGAGTGAAATAAATATTGGTGCAGCTGTTCTTTGGTGGACGTAGGATCATTTTGATCCGAACCACGTTAAATATTGTTGTTCTTCCTTGTTCTTTAGTTTCACGTTTCTGCTAACAATTGGTATCAGAGCCAAGGTTCTGTCTGAGTATGATCTGTGGTTACAGTACAGTCTGAACTTCCACATCAGAAAAAGATTACTTTGGTTTTCTGCAGTTCCAAATATTGTAGTAGAAAAGGAAGAACAAATAAAAAAAATGAGTTCCATGAAGTTTGAAATTGATAGATTTAGTGGGCGCAACAACTTCAATATCTGGAAAATCCAGATGATAGCGTTACTGCGGAGGGAAGGTTCAATCCATGCTATTGACGGAAAGTACCCCAATAAGATATCGGATTCCGACAAGGAAAAGATTGAAGGAGATGCATTGAGTGCAATCCAACTGTCCCTTGCACCTAACGTACTTTGTGAAGTGAGTACAAGTACCGAAGAGACGACCAAAGAGTTATGGGAAAAGCTGGAAGGGCTTTACCAGGACCAGTCAGTGACAACAAGGATGTTGTTACAACGGCGTCTTCATACATTTAAGATGGATTCGGGTACTTTGTTGCAAGACCATCTAGATGCGTTCAATAAACTTGTGATGGACTTACAAACTGCTGGAATTAAAAAGGACGAGGAGACGCTTGCATGTTCTTTGCTATTTTCATTGACTTCAAAATATCGTGATATTGAGAATTCAATGATGTATAGCAAACAACCTATTAAACTTGAGCAAGTGCGGCAAGCACTAAACTCTTGTGATGTGCGGATGTATTTTGAAGGATACAAAAGTGACGAAGCTAGTGGACTCTTTGTAAGAGGTCGTACTAGCCAAAAGGGAAGGAGCAAATCAAAGTACAGATCAAAGTCTCGTGTGAACAAAAAGAATGCGGAATGTTGGGGCTATCACAAGAAGGGGCACTTTGAACGAGATTGCCCTATGTCGAAGTCCAAAGAAAAGGCGAGCGCATCCATTGTTGAGCAAGTACATGATAATGATAATGATTATGTACTAACAACATCATGCAATAGTGGAGTCTATGACAACAAATGGGTCTTAGACTCTGGTTGTACTCTGCATATGACATTCTGAAAAGATTGGTTCAGCAGCTATGAAACAAGTAGAGGAACTGTATAAATGGGCAATAATGCAACTTGTAAAATAGTTGGCATTGGTTCAGTTCATGTTCGCTGCCATGATGGAATTGTGAGGACTATTACAGAAGTCCGTCATGTTCCTGATCTAAAGAAGAATTTGATCTCCCTGGGTACTTTAGATAAACAAGGCTATAAGTACATGAGTGAAGGAGGAACTATGAAAGTGACTAAAGGGTCTTTAGTCATGTTGAAGGCCAAGCTGGAGGATGGCCTCTACATACTTGCGGGAAGCACCATTATTGGCTCTGTAAATGCATCTACAGTACAGTTATCTAATGATGACAAGGCAAAATTATGGCACATGAGACTAGGCCATATGAGCGCACGAAGATTGGAGATGTTGAGCAACCGCAACCTTTTAAATGGTGAGAAGATCAGCACACTTGAATTTTGTGAGCACTGCGTCTTAGGGAAGCAGAAAAAGGTCAGCTTCAGCACTGGCAAGCACAAGACGGGAGGGGTACTAGACTACATCCATTCAGATTTATGGGGTCCCTCTAAGCTTCCATCGAAGGGAGGAAAGAGGTATCTTCTCACATTCATTGATGATTTTTCACGAAAGGTTTGGGTGCGCTTCCTGAAGACAAAAGGTGATGCTTTTGAAGCATTTAAAGAGTGGAAGATTTTGGTTGAAAATCAAATGGAGAGGAAAATCAAGTATCTTCGCACGGACAATGGCTTGGAGTTTTGCAGTGAAGAGTTCAATAATTTCTGCAAGGTTCATGGGATCGCAAGGCATAAGACGGTCAGGCACACACCACAGCAGAATGGAGTTGCCGAGAGAATGAACAGAACTCTTCTTGAGAAGGCTCGTTGTATGCTCTTACAAGCTAAGATGTCCAAAGTATTTTGGGCTGAAGCAGTTCATACTGCTTCTCATATTGTCAATCAGTCTCCAGCATCAGCGATTGACTTTAAGACTCCGAATGAGGTCTGGTCAGGTGAACCCTCTAACTATTCATACTTGCGAATATTTGGGTGTCCAGCTTATTATCATGTTAATGAAGGTAAGCTTGAACCAAGGTCTAAAAAGGCCATATTCGTAGGGTATGTAGATGGAGTAAAAGGGTACAAACTATGGTGTTTGTCTTTACTCAAATTTGTAGTTAGTAGAGATGTTACCTTTGATGAATCCTCTATACTTGATCCTCGTAAAGTTTCTGTGGAGTTATCTAGAAACGAGAACAACGAGCAGGTGGAGCTACCGGTGGAGCTTACCAAGGAACGGGATCAAGAGACTCAAATTGATGAGTCAAAAGATGCAGATCTTAAAGAACTTGCTTCCAATGAACCATACACAATTGCGAAGGAAGGGACAAAAGGCAGATACGAAAACCGGAACGTCTTATAGGCAAGAAAATCTGATTGCACATGCGTTCGTAGCTGCAGAAGAAGAGATTAAGGATCTCGAGCCCTCTTCGTATGTTGAAGCAACTTCTTGCAAAGATGCTGCACAATGGCAGTTAGCCATGATGGAAGAGATGGAGTCTCTTCACAAAAATGAGACATGGGTCTTAGTTAAAAGGCCAAAGGGGATGAGGACAGTTGGATGCAAATGGGTCTACAGAAAGAAATAAGGTATTCCAGAAGTGGAAGATGCTAGGTTCAAGGCGAGATTGGTTGCAAAGGGTTTCAGTCAGAAGGAGGGAATTGACTACAATGAGATCTTTTCTCCAGTCGTGAAACATAGCTCAATTCGCGTGCTACTAGCATTGGTTGCACAATTTGATTTAGAGCTTCAACAGCTTGATGTCAAAACTGCTTTCTTACATGGTGATCTAGAAGAGACAATCTATATGGATCAGCCTGAAGGTTTCCTAGCTGAAGGAAAAGAAGACCATGTATGCCAACTGAAGAAGTCTTTGTATGGTTTGAAGCAATCCCCTAGACAGTGGTACAAGAGGTTTGATGCATTCATGACTACACATGGATTTTCGAGGAGTGCATTTGATAGTTGTGTGTATCACAAGAAGATGTCTGGTAACTCTATGATTTATCTATTGTTGTATGTTGATGATATGCTTATTGCGGCTAACAACATCACAGAGATAAATATTTTGAAGAAACTGTTGAGCAAGGAATTTGACATGAAGGATCTAGGAGTTGCAAAGAAAATCCTTGGAATGGAAATTTCAAGAGAAAATGGTGTTGTACATCTTTCTCAGAAGAGGTACATCCGAAAAGTTCTTGAAAGATTCAATATGCATATGAGCAAGCCTGTAAGTACACCTTTAGCTTCTCATTTCAAGCTTTCAGAGTTACAAATGCCTCAATCTATGGATGAGGTGGAGCATATGTCAAAGGTTCCTTATGCGAGTGCAGTTGGTAGCATTATGTATGCTATGGTATGCACACGTCCAGATATTGCCCAATCTGTAAGTGTGGTAAGCAAGTACATGGCAAATCCAGGAAAAAGGCACTGGGAAGCTGTCAAATGGATATTGAGATATCTCAAAGGAGCTCCTGATGTTGGCCTAACCTTCCGGAAAAGTGAAGGTATTTCAATTCTCGGTTATGTTGATTCTGACTATGCAGGGGATCTTGATCGAAGGAGGTCCACAACTGGATACATCTTTACTCTCGTTGGCAGTGCCGTTAGTTGGAAATCGACTTTACAGTCGATTGTCGCTTTGTCTACAACAGAGGCAGAATATATGGCAGCAACGGAGGCAGTGAAAGAAGCTATCTGGTTGAAAGGTTTGGTGGCAGAATTGAGTTCAGTTCAGCTTAAATCAATTCTAAAATGTGATAGTCAAAGTGCTATTCATTTGATTAAAAATCAAAGATTTCATGAGCGCACCAAACACATTGATGTCAGATTTCATTTTATTCGAGATGTCGTAGAAAAGGGAGCTATCAAGGTTGAGAAGGTTATCACAGACGATAACGATGTAGACATGTTGACCAAAATAGTCCCGCTTGCCAAGTTTGCACACTGCAAGGACTTGGCGGGAGTATACATCAATTGATGCAACTCTAAGAGAACAACTGCTAGGTGGAGCTGGTATGTTCAACAAAGGTTTGATTCTTCTTGTTTCTTACAATGGGATTGCCCAGTAAGCTTAGAAGTTTTGGCCGGAGTTGTTTATACGCATGCTTGGAACACAAACCAAGGTGGAGAATGAAAGAGTTGGTTTTGGTTCTTGTGGAATCAAACTAAATGGAAGATGAATTAATATGAATATTTGGTAGGAAGATAATTAGTACAAAATACAAGTCAAAGATTGTATCTTGGTAGGTGAAAGTTAGGCAAACCATAAAATGGTTTGCTATCTTAACCTTGACAATTTTGACACATAGTGATGTCATGGATGACATCAATAGGATGAATTTATTCCTATAAATAGGTAGCTCTTAATTCATTTTCAAATCATCTTCTCACTTGTCTTCTCACCTTTTAAGGCATTTGTGTTCTCTCTCTTGTAGTATTTCACTTGTATTCTTTGTAGAGTGAAATAAATATTGGTGCAGTTGTTCTTTGGTGGACGTAGGATCATTTTGATCCGAACCACGTTAAATATTGTTGTTCTTCCTTGTTCTTTAGTTTCACGTTTCCGCTAACAACATGTAATGAAATTTTAAAGTTACTTTCTATTTGCTTATCTTTGGGATCTATTTCATCAAATAGGACAGACTTTGGCATCATCCAAATCTTTCTCTCCATCTAGTTTGCACCGGCTTCTCCTAATTCATCTAAAACTTAGATGAAGCAAGCCTCACTTTCAACAATATCCAAAACTCAACATGTTGTGCATCTTACGAAAACAAATCTTCTACTTCTATTCTATTATCGCTATCAACAGTTAGCAAAAAAGGGAGAAAGCATAATCCTCAAGTTGAAAGTAAAAAGCAATAAAGCAATTAAAGACGTAGAAACAATTGTTTTACTAAGGATTTGAGTTATATACACTAATAGTTAAAGCATGTTAGGCTATCACTGTATTTTTACCAGTAATAGCAACTAATATACTATATTTGTGAGGTCACCAATCAAACTTGACATACACAGTATATCTTACTGTTATACTATATCATCAAGAAATAAAATCTCTGCTGGCAATCTGCTATACTATATGTATATATATAAGTTCACCAAGCAAGAAAATATTATAATACCAAATGTCTGTACAAGAAAACTACCATTAAAAAGACACTCCAATGACAATAATCAAGCAGAATGAGCATCCCCCCATTACACCAACAAAAAAGATAAAATGAAGACTGCACTTTTCCCCAGAAACAACAAAACATGCAGATAATTGTAACAATTATGGAGTGTGACCTAAGGGTCAACGAAGCGAGTTGAGAATCCTAAGTTCTCGAATATAGATTCTAGCAAAACAATAATACTAGTTGATTTTTTTCCATTTGTTCAAGACTAGATGGACAAAGTTATCTGTTTATGTTGCTCAGACTCTAAAATATTGTCACACACGTATCGGATTCTTAAAAAATTGCAATTGAAAGATCCAACAATCATCCACAATATTTTTAAAGAATTTGACTAAAATTGATATCTAGTACCTATGTTGGTGAGAGGCGGAAGGCAGCAAGCAGGGGAGTATCTAGAGTTTAATTTACATGTTTGGTCGAGCTCATTAGCAATTTACATGTCTGTGCACAGAAGTTTAACTCTATTACTATTAGTTTAAGCCTACAAAAACCAGTACGACACAAAATCCAGAAATATAAACTATTTTAATATTGACACACAGACTTCAACTCGTGGTACAGGAACAAAAACACAAACACATTCCCATTCCCCATCCAGTGGCTAACTGTTAGCCACTCCTTTTTTTCATGTATTCACTAAACTGGTGGATGGATGAAGCTGCGGAATTATGTACAATGCATCTTGTGGTTCCCTCGGCTAAGTCATGAATTGAATTTCTAAACTTATCATTTAATGTATTTGGTAGCTACATGTTTGAACTCAAAGCATATCCATTGTAAGAGTTCAAAATTGATTACATGAACTCAAACGTCGTAAAATATCATGGACGATTTAAGCCTTAATCAACTTATAAGCCTAAGAAAAAAGAAATTTTCAAGTGAAGAATCAACTCATTTATACTTATTTCGTTATTAAGGCTCAGGGCACCCAGAAATCAACTAATAAAGCTAAATTACGAGCTAGACTCCCAAAAATTGTATAAAAACACAAGAACATCAAAACCCTAAAGCTAAAATTTAGACATACAAAGATAGAATTCTTACCTGGTAAACCCTATTCCAACAAAATCGTGTTCTTCAACAAGAACTATTATGGAAATCGTATTCTTCAGGGAGATTATCTTCAGCTCATCAGCTCTTCAGCCATAAATCTGTCTCAAATCAAGTTCTTCAACGAGAAATCTAAGAGAAAAGTGTGACGGAGAGACTTAGCTTCAGTTCATCTTGCCAACAATCCCAATCAATTTCTTCTAAACAAAAAAAAAATCATTCAATAACTTACCTTGCTGAAATCACTGTGGTAGAAGAGGATGTACCATACGCTTGAAGAAATCAGAGAAGAGAAAGGTGAGTGAGTTCTCTTCAGCTCGATCTTCAGCTCGTCACCTCGACCTTCAGCTCGCGCGATGTGTTCTTCAGCAGAGAAAGTTGAGTTAGTTCTTTAGCAGAGAAAGTTCTTCAGCAGAGAAAGTTGAGTTAGTTCTTCAGCAGAGAAAGTTCTTCAGCAGAGAAAGCGTGAGTTTTAGAGAAAGAGTGAGTTTTGTCTAAATGATTTTTATTATTAATGTTTATTTTTTTTTAGCCAATAAAAATGGGCGGGAGAGTTAAAATTGTTGGAGTGAATACAAAATTTTGGTGAAAATTTTAAGGCCACACTTATAATGTGTTGTTTTTACAAAAATAAAATTAGGACACTTTAAAAATGTGGCCATATATGTATAAAAGTTGTTGTCAATTATATCATATTGTAACAACACTTATAAAGTGTAGCTTATATCATTATAGAGTACACTTTTCAAGTATTGCCAATATTATTGTTACTAAAAGTTAAAGAAATTGGCTACATTTCAAAAGCGTCCCCAAAAATACTTTAAGCAACACTTTAAAAGTGTAGTCCAGAATTAGTGTGGCTGTAGACCTAAAATGGTGTAGTGCATGTTTAATTTTTTCATGAAAAATAATTAATTATTCATAAAAAAAAGAATATATATATATATATATATATTCTTTGCTAGTATTCACATTTTTTAAATCTTTTAACTCCTTATGCACTATATTAATTCAAATCTATGATAGTTAGAGTAATATTCTGTAAAAGATATGAATCAATAGCTGAAAAGTGTTGAACAAAGTAAATTACAAATATTCTTTTATTTTTTTGTAATTTTTATATTAAAGTAGGATAATCAAGTTATCAAATTTTTGAATCAGATTCTATAATTCTAACTCTTATCTTTATTTAAAATTTATCAACTTATTACTTATAGAACTATATTTTCGATTCATATAATAATTTTCTCAATAAAATGATGTTTTCAATGTTGAATTGATAAAATCTTGCTTAAAAATAATATTTTAAAAAGAATTTAAAAAATCATTTATAAAAAAGATATTAAGTAATAATTTACATCTAAAAATTTTAATAAATAAATAAATACAAATAACTTTTAAAAATGTTTTAAGCCTGTAATTAAAAATTTTGCTTTAGGCCTCGAATTATGTTGAGCCGTCCCTCCCTGCATGAGTGAAGTTAAATTCGTTAAGAACACAATGGATTTTGTGGTGTCGAATATTTGTTTATATACATATAAGGTTTCTATTTTATTCTAATTTGTTGTTTTTTTATCTGTGTTAAATACGGTACCCATCATATAATATGTCGGTAATTAGTAATATTTTCCTAGACAATATAATGTGTTTGATAACATATCAAATACAAGTTAGGTTAAATGTGATTTTGACAAGCCAACTTTCAGTAGTATATGTTGGAAGTTTGCCTTTGACAAGAAGTTTGGCCATAGGCAAATTAAATTTCTGATGTGTAACGTCTGAAGTTTGGTTTCACAAGCATTATACTAAACTTGTAAAAACTTATTAACTTGGCTATAGCTTAAATAATGGCCCTAAAATCGAATATTTGTATATTTCCCTCATACTTGTTGGATGTAAATTTTATTTATTTCTATAATAACACTATTGTTTTTTGTTTGTTTCCACTCTGTGTCCGGAGCTCACATTGGAGCTTTGAAAATTCGAATCGTGCTCTGCAGGCCCATTTGGAGGTGAAACTCCCCATAAGATTTTGTCCATACCCAAGGCTCGAACCCGAGAACTATCATTAAGGGTGAAACAGTCTCACCACTGCACCACAACCAATGTCGATAGTAATATTGTTCATTAGTGTAGCATGTGATGAGAACCTAATATACACACTACTAAAAATTACTATTTTCACTCAAAAATGTTTAGTGGATTCCCAATGATTTTTTGATTGAATACGTGAGAAAAAAATATAATATTATTTTCGTACAAAAAAATTAAGAAGTTACCCACTATTTTAGGGGAACCTATTTTTTACTATGCATTTTCTCAATGAATTGATTCGGTGGAAAATGAGTGAAAAAATCATTTTCTACAACACAAATTTCTCACTCTTGTTGTCTAAAAAATCTTTATTTATAGTAGTGAAACATGGTGGGATTGGTTCAGAACTAATACCAAGATACAAAAGTAATGAAAATACACAATCCAAAATGTTTAACTATTCCATGTAACAAAACTTTCAAATATTGTTTTTGTACCAATAAACACCTTTTTCTTGAGATTCTTTATCTTTCTCAACATAGATGCACTCCTTGAAGTCCCTCCACATTGCCTTATAAATTGGGGTACCATCATATTGGTAGTATTCTCCTAATACTGGCTTGATAGCTTTTGTTGCCTCTATTGCATGGTAATGTGGAATCGATGAGAATAGATGATGCATAACATGAGTATCCGCAATGTTGTGGAAGAAGTAATTTAACACACCATAGTCTCTATCTACGGTAGCTAGAGCTCCTCGTAGCCAATTCCATTCGCGTGAATCGTAATGTGGTAATGAAGAGTGTGTATGGTGCAAAAACGTGATCAACACTATGAATCCATTAACAATTAGGAGGGGTACCCCATAAATACATACAAGCCAAGTTAGCCCTTGTGTGCATGCAACGCGATACAATATATAACTAGTTGCAATCACACCTACATCAGAAATGTAAATTTGTATCCTTTCACGATCATTATATATAGGGCTATATGGATTATAATGACTTGCAAAGCGATCATAAGGTCTTCCAGCCACATTTATGGCATAGTATAAAGGTAAGCCAACGGTGAGGGTAAATACAAGTATGAATAATCGTCCTAATGGATTATTCGCATATGCTTTGGTGAACCATTTTAGTTCTGATTTGGTTTTGGGAACATAGTTTTCATCTTTCTCAAGGGAAGCAGTATTAGAGTGGTGACGACGATGACTATATTTCCATGAGAAGTATGGTGTTAAAAGTGCTGAGTGAAGGATAAAACCAATAGTGTCATTTATCCACGGGTAATGACTAAACGCTTGGTGACCACATTCATGGGCATTGACCCATATACCTGTGGAAACACAACCTTGAACGATCCAATAGGCGAACCATGCTAGGTAAGAGTATGGAGATGGAAGGGCATGGAAGTAAGTGGACGCGATGTAATAGGAGATGTAGATCAATATGAGATCATGCACAAGATAGTAGGATGAGCGAATGAGAGACCGCTCAAAGCAGTGAGGAGGGATGGCTTTCTTGATGTCACTAAGTGTAAAAGGGGTCTTTGAAATTGGCGCTCTTTGTAGATGATTTTTCTTTTGTTCGGTTTTAGTTGTTGGAACAGATATATTACCACCACCTCCCATTTTCGCTTTAAAAGAAGAAGAAGAGGAGGAAAACCTCAAAGAAGTGGTTGGAGATTTCTCTCTCCCATTTCCTCTCTCTTTATAGAAGTAGAGAACAAGAGGCTAATGGTTTGATTAACTCTTAAAATTTCATTTGTTTGACTATTAGGACCAATTGGTTATCAATCATGTGAAAAGCTATAGGTAATTGTTAAAGTTTTACTCTCTATTGTAATTTATTTGTTTGTAGTTTAAATTTACACGAAGTTAAAAAAATAAATAAAGAATCATTCTTTTTAAAAAAGGCTAGTAAGACAAATAAATTAGAACGAGATGAGTATTGTTTTTAAGTAAGTTCATATCCATCAAGCAAGCGTCGTGTTGTATTATAATTTGTTTGGGCTATCCCGGCCCAGCCCATCACCTGAGGTTTGCAATAGGCAAGAGTGTTGGTGTGACCCACCAATCCCCCTCCCAACACCTAGCGATAATAGCTAAGGATACAACTTTTTCTAACCAAACTCATTAAGCGTCATATTTGACCATGATTCTGACTGGAGTTATCCCGGTGATCCTATCACTTCAGGCTATCCATTGGCAGAATATTGGCGTTACCCAATAATAATCCTCCTAGTACTCTAGTTTACCATGAAATATCAAGGAAACTACAACATATGACAATAGTCTAATCACACTAGACCTCAGTTAGATAAAACAAAGACCAGAGAAATTTTAAAGTTAGGTCAAGAAAGGCAACTACAAATGAAGAATGAGAATGTTATTGTTTTCTCAAGTCCTTGCACGAGTGTTGACGTTGAAATTTCAAATAAGTGATACACACACGAATATTAATTCTCATATACTTAAGTCCTTGCTTTCACTTTAATATTTTGGATTCGTTACAAAATTGAAGTTATATAAACTCATTGGTCAATTTTTACATTTGATTTTTTTCCATATTTGGAATGTAATAAACTGTAGTACCATTCCACCTAAAACATTTTGGGTGTAGATTTTCTAAAGTTATCCCTTTTTTATAACTAGGTTTTAAACAATCTATATCTTTAAGAATAATTTGTGAAAAAGTACAAAAAATAATATTAATAAATTATTCTCTTATAAGGTGTGCGTGATACCCAAATAATTTATTTATTTTGAATAGGAGGAAGTACACGCATGGTAAAAATTAAAAACGATAATAGTCAAGGAATAGGGACTAATCACACTGAATTAAGCTGCATTAATCACGTTTCAATTTCCACACAATAATAAGTAATGTTTTAAAAGGTGGGATCAAGGTGGGACCGTGAGGCGAGATGTTTATGTAATATGGGATGAGAGATAAGCCCCGAGACATGGGTACTGTAAATCTCATTGATCTACGATGCATAGTTTCATATATATTCAATTTTATAATAACTAAAAAAATAAGTAAAAGTAAAACTTTCAATAATTTTACAAACAAATTTAATAAATAACCTATAATATAGAAAAATATTATGATTTTTATTTGAGATAAGTATTAATAATCAATAATGAAGAAAAAAAATATTATAATTAACTTTTTTTTGAGAAATATCATTATACTAATAATAAAATGAAATAACGCAAAACAAGATTTAAAAATATTTTTTTAAAAAAAAAGCTTAAACGTCGTGACATACATTTATACGCCCAGGACTTGCATTTTTATGCTCGAAACTTACGCCCAAAATTCTAGGGCTTACGCCCTGTAAATTTACGTATTCAATTTGCGTCCCAAAGCATTTCTAGTAAGCCTCACCCTGAAAATGACCATAAAAATGTTTTTGATAACACTGATAATAAGTATAAAAACTTAAATAATCCTCAATGCAAAAAACGAAAGCTCACCCAACTCAAGCAAGGAAATGAGATTAACTTTTTTTTTATCTAAACCACCCTTTGACTTTTTGTGAGACTATAATCATTTCATTAATAGTAAATGAATAGCTTAAAGTTACATTATTTTCAATTATATAGAAGGTCACATTTTTTATAGAATGGACTTATGAAAAGGAAGAAGTGTCACGTGAATTGAAATAAGAAAATAATTAATCTTTATGGAATAATAACATGTAATTTCAAGTACTTGTGTTCAAGAAATGATTGTATATGATTTATGAAGGTAAATTATTTTATCATTAAATTAAATTATATCGTATTTTCAATATTTCTTTAGGATTATTTATTGGGAAAATTATGTATTTAAGTAAACTTATACTACTTAATTATCTACCATATTTAATGTTTATTCATATTACCATTCACAACCATCTAATCTTGGTAATTACGCTTTTCAATTCTTCTTATTTTGTATAATCATATACTTTTTTCCTTAAATACAGATGAGCCCATTCTCTCTCTTCAATCAATTTCTCTTATTTTCTCATTTATTCTCTCAATTAAAATTGATTATAAATTTTGAAACTTTCACTCATTCATTTATATGTAAGTTTTTTATAGTTAAATTCTCTTTACATTTTTTTTTTTTTGTGATTTCATCATTTTTCAATCTGTATTTGTATATCAATGAGATTTCTTTTGGTTTTCAGATTTTCAGTTGGATTATGGATGAAGGTACATCCTTTAGGAGAGTCACGAGAGGTATATAATTTAATCAAACAAAAATGGACGATTTCCAAACATTTCTTTTCATCTTTTATACATATATAACCAACAGTTTTTTTTATAAAACTATTTATACGTATTCAAATGTTTATACATATTAACTACTTATATGTATTCAATTGATTTTGTATATGAAGTTTTTTGTATTTGAAGTGTTATACATATTCAATTGATTTTGTATATGAAGTATTTTGTATTTGAAGTGCTATACGTATTCAACTGATTTTGTATATGAAGTGTTCATATTTGAAGTGTTATACGCATTTAACAAATTTTGTATATAAAGTTTTTGAATTTGAAGTGTTATACATATTCGACTGATTTGTATATAAAGTGTTTGTATTGAAGTGTTATACATATTCATCTGATTCTATATATGAAGTATTTATACGTACTCCACTGATTTTATTTATGAAATGTTTATATTTTAAGTGTTACACGTATTCAATAGATTTTGTATATGAAGTGTTTGTATTTGAAGTGTTATGCATATCCAACTGATTTATACAATTGTGAACGTATATAATTTGACATAAGCTACGGTAGATTATACAATTGATTTCTACTTTTATACATTTACGTACTCAAATTGCATATATTAAATCGTCTCTCTTGATCTATTCAAATACAACTGAAAACAAATTCTTCAACCAAAACTACAATTATCAATGGAGTAATTATACAATCACGAATAATTAGTTAATTCTCGATCTATTAGAATACAATTGCAAACAACTGTTTGAATGAAACTCCAATTATTAATGGAAAATGTATATAATTACATATACAAATCAGTTCAATTGCTGTTTTTTTTTCAAGTTCTTCATCTAGATGAATGCGAATCAAAAATACAAATCAAATATATATTTCTGCACGAAAATTCGACATACATATAGATGAGTTGAATTCATTGTATTACCTGTTTGCTTGTATAATGATGAAATTGTTTGAATTTTTGTTTGAGTTGCAGAGCGGTAATGATAGCATGAACTCTTGCTGTTGTTCGTATGAATGAATCCTATTTGGTAAAGAGATATAATCATGTCAATTAAGTGATTGTTTTCCTTTCCACAATCAAAATTATTGTCCTTCCTTTTTTAAAAAAATATTCAAATTTCAACATTTTATATAAATACATATATAATACCGAATATACAAATGTTGTCATTTAAAATATAGAATTAGCAAACTATAGCCATGGAGTGTAATTAAATTATTTTGAGTGGCTATATACGAAAGTTACCCTTATTTATTTCAATTGAATACAAGTTCTTTTTGTTGAGAGTTTATGTAGTTTTCATCTATTCTTCCAGCAATTGACAATTTGTTCGCTTTATTTATTTATAACAAAACTCTGCAATATAACAACCATCACATACTTCAAAAATAGGTAACTAAGAATTATGCTTTTGATATTATTACGCAAAAGAATTGATACAATTTGTCTAATCTATTAGAATTTGAAAGAAGAAAAAAAAACGATTGCTATTGTTATAAACATATAATTCCTGAGAGACAAATGAAATAAAGTGAATCGAGTAGTTAATCATTTTAATCAGATAAAAAGAAACTCGGAGATAAATGTTACACTAAGATAAAATATCACGGATTTTTCGTAAGCTCTTCAATATTAATCATTTAGTGATTTTTTAGGTGCATTTGATCTATACTGCAGAAGTTTTGAGCTCAAAGTATGAATATTTTTAATATCAGAACTTCTATAATATTTTCAGAAATTGTAAAAAATAATTTGTTCGACTCAATCACTAATCAAACCCAAAATATTGTCATTCTTGGTAATGAAAAGTATGTATGGAACTCGCAAGGGTAACAGAGGTCAGAGATCGATTTCTTCTACCAAACGTTTTTTCAGTTGATTTGTCACAAAGGAGTTGCTCAAAACAGCTTACATCTCAGGTATGATTTGCAAGTAATTAATTGTACATGAGCAATTTATTCGGTGGGCACCCGAAGAATAGCTTATCGATTTATTATTTATTTTTTTAAAAAAAGAGTAAGTACAATACCATGGTGTGGATTATAAGTTGTGCTCAACAAGTACATATAATTAATTGACACCAAATAACGAACAATATTTGCTACGCCTACACATATCTCAACTTTTAAAAATTAATTTTATCAAATTTTCAATATACCAACCAAAAAAAAAAGAGAGAAAGAAACAACATTCTTGCAAGTCAACAAAATATTGGATTAAAAATTTAAGAATAGGTGAATCAAGCAAATGTGTATGGATTGTTTATGGCTTCCCATTATCTCAAAACCTTAGTGGAACATCATTAACCAAAAAATGGCAAAATCTTTGATATGTTTAGATTATTTGATTTTTAAATCATCAGATCACCATCTTAATTATGTTATATAAACTCCTAATTCCTCCATTCTAAAACACACAAGAAAAAGAAAACAAAAATATATCTAGCCTTAGAATCCAATTCTTCTCAATGGGAAGCCAAATGAAGAAGCAGTGGCTTCAATTTGCTTGTGTTTTGGCATTTTTCTTGATTGCCACATGCACTATGGCATATTCACCTTATAATTCTTATGAATCATCAGATTCAACATACAATAAAGTACCAACCACAATAGTCAAAAGTGAAGACTTCAAGGTACCCTCAGAGTCAGAAAAGGAATATAAGCCGTCATTTTTGCCAAAAAATGATTACTACAAGAAGCCATCAATTTCAGAGGATAACTATAAGAAAGTTTCATTTGTTCCCGAACATGAATCATTCTTGCCAGAGAATGACTACTACAAGAAGCCATTATTTTCAAAAGATAACTACAAGAAGGAGTCATAGTTCCAAAGGTACCCTCAATGGCTAAACCAGAATATAAGGAGCCATTTTTTCCAAAATCTGACTACTTTAAAAAGCTATCAGTTTCAGAAGATAACTACAAGAAGACGTCATATGTTCCAGAGGTACCCTCGATGGCTAAACCAGAATATAAAGAGTCATTTTTTCCAAAATTTGACTACTTCAAGAAGCCATTAGTTCCAGAAGATAAATACAAGAAGGTGCCATATGTTCCAGAGGAACCCACAGAGCCTAAATCGGAATACAAGTTACCATCTTTGCCAAAGAATGACTACTATAAGAAGCCAACAATAACAGAAGATAACTACAAAAAGGTGTCATATGTTCCAAAGGTGCCCTCAGTGCCTAAAGAAGAATACAAGGTACCTTCTTTGCCAAAGAATGATTACTACAAGAAGCCATTAGTTCCAGAAGAAAACTACAAAAAGGTACCATTTGTTCCAAAGGTGCCCTCAGTGCCTAAAGAAGAATACAAGGTGCCTTCTTTGTCAAAAAATGACAACTACAAGAAGCCATCAGTTTCTGAAGATAACTACAAAAAGGTTCCATATGCTCCAAAGGTGCGCTCCGTGCCTAAAGAAGAATACAAGGTACCTTCTTTATCAAAGAATGACTACTACAAGAAGTCATCACCTTCTCCATCACCACCACCTCCATATTATTAAATTTCCTTTCATGTTCAACATGAATGTTTAATTTAAGTCTTTCTCCAGCTCAACATATATAACTCATAGAGTTCTCATATTATGAGTTAGAAGGCATGATATCAAAATTTGTATTTATTTATTTATCCTTTTCCTACCTTGATTGTTTTGTCATTTAAATTCTATATTTTGAATGAGAATTTTTTAAAAATTGAATACAAGTTCTTTTTATTGAGAGTTTATGTAGTTTTCATCGATTATTTCATCAATTGCCAATTTGTTCACTTACTATTAATAACAAAACTCTTGGAACATAACAACAATCACACACACACACACACACACATATATATATATATATGTCCGCCAATGTGGCGCCACCACAAATCATAATTCACCTTTAATTTATTTATTTTCAAAACTAGTCTTGCCTTTTTCATGAAAAGTGGTAACATTTACGAATAGTTGTGACTTTAATGAAGAGTTGCAATAATTTATGAAAAGTTGTGACTTTTATGAAAAATTTTCAATTTAATGAAAAGTTGTGCCTTTTATGAAAATTTGTGACTTTTATGAAAGGTTTGACCGTTCTAAAGGATTGAAACTTTTCCAAATACTCATAACCTTTCTGATTAGGCATAATAAATATTTGTTCATACTAACATTGGTTGTCTATAAATAGGGACATTTCCTTTCACTTCAAAACAACGAAAAATCTGAACCTCTTTTTCTTCTTCTTCACAATTAAATATTTGTGTACTTTACTCATGTTGAATGACTCAGTGACACCATTGCTTATGTTACAAATCATGTATGTATTTTTACAGTCATGAATTTATGCTTATGTTATTAAGGATAAATGATGAGATGTAACAATTTTCTTTTCCTTTACATTATTAATCTTTTATATAAGATAATCTAGTGTTTTAGGTTTAGAAACCGATAAATTTTAAATATTATTTTATGTATTCTGTGATATTAAATTTTCGCGCAAAGCGCAGGTAATTTTGCTAGTATATATATAAAAGGGAACCCTAGGCCAGCTTATGTGGCGCCATCACAAATCAGGATTCCTCTTTAATTTATTTATTTCTAAAACTTGCATCTCCTTTCATGAAAAGTTGTGACTTTAATGAAAAGTTGCGATTTTTATGAAAAGTTGCGACTTATATGATGATTTTTCACTTTTATGAAAAGTTGTGACTTTTATGAAAGGTTGTGACTTTTTTAAAGAGTTGTGACATTTCTAATAAGGCACAATAAACATTTGTTCACACTACCCTTTGTTGTCTAGCTATAAATAGAGGGATTTCCTCTCATTTTAAAAAAACGAAAATTCTGAACTACTTCTTCTTCCTCTACACAATTAAATATTTGTGTACGATTTTTCCTACCTGTTTCATCCTATTGTTACAGATCCTGGTATTTTTTTTTGGTCATTAATTCATGCTTATGTTATTAATTGTTGTTTTTGAGTACATCTTTTAAACTTTGTGGTTTATGTTTCTGCAAAGTTATAGTTATAAGTATTTATTAGTACATATTAAATAACACACATTAATTGAGTATTCACGCAAATTTTCTCTACTAAAATTGTTGAAGATACGGTAAAAAATATTCTTAAATATCTATACTACCATAAAGACCTTAAGAACTTTATCGCACCTTGATGTGTGAAATGAACCAGGAAAAAAAGATAAAAATCAATAAACTTTTGATATGAGTTCTGGAATGTGCCGGATGACCAATAGAGGAATATGACAGGAGCTTCTTTTAATCCCAAAGATATACATAAATATACAATAAATTAATTGCTCATATTCAATATGAAGTATGGACATATTTCAAGTTTACTACAAGTTATAAATACTTTTCTTGAAGTAATAAATGTATTTTTTGACACTACAATTGGAATAGAAGTGTAGTTTCAAATTGAACTTCATCACTCTGGTATGTTGATTTTTAAACAAAACCTAAACAAACTACATACTTTGTGTAATATTTTTATAGTCCTCCATCTTTGAATTTAGAATCAAAATAATCCTTGTCTTTTAACATGGAGCACTAATAGTCCTCCATGTTCCAACAATTGGTGCATATTTAGTACTCCCCCTAAACAGCCGTCTAATATTTAACGGACTTTATAAACTATACTGAATCTCTGTTTCCCTGTCTCTCACTTCCTACAATGAACCAGGTTTGAGTGGCAGAAAAAAAAAAAAAGAGAAAGACGAAAATAACAACCTCTATCAACGGCGGTATAATTCAACATGTGGATGAGATATGTCGAAGTTGGACAAAAAAAAATACTACCAATCAACAAAATGCAGTTACATTTTAAAGATCAATTTTTTTTAAAAAAAATAAATAGATCACCTCTTGTTTTTCAAGTAGAAACTATATTTTGTTATCGTTTTTCAAATTTTTTTCTGGTGTAGTTTTTTGTGCGAATCTGCTATTGTTGTGGTTTATTTCTAGTGTTGTTTTAGTGCAAATTAGGAGTTACAGATATGGTGCATTTCTGGTGTTGTTTTGGTGATGTTGTGCTGAATTTCAAGTGCAGTTTGGGTGCTTTTCTACTGCTGTTTTGGTGCAATTTTAGTGCAAATATGATGCAATTCTGATTTAAAATATGAATAATTTTTTGTGAAGATTCAAGGGACCAAACAAATTGAAATCAAACATACATCATATTTGTTCCATAGCAAAATTCATTACATTGCAAAATGAAAAGATACATTATTCTATATTATGTCAACATGTGATCGCATTTCGAAACACCCGTTTTTCAATTATTTGATCTCAACTATTTTTGGCTAATTTTCCCGCCTTTTATATCGGATTCTCTATCAAAACTTGCATTTGATAAACATCCGCTAGGTAGAGTTTGAATCTGCCTCGATCTTTTCTCTTCTCTCTTTTAGATTACCACGCGGCTCTAATTATCATAGAGCTCACTGATGTTTAGCATGTATATGTCATAATTGGGACAATCAAAACGATCAATGGGACATTTGGTCGATTATATGGTGTGCAAAAACCTTGCCTATAGATGCACATATATCAATAATAATGAAGAATGCTTTGCAAATGGAGAATTTTTCTTCTGCCTGAGACTTCCATTGAAGGAGATAAAAACAAAACAAAAAAAAAGGCACCTCAAAATCATTGAAAAAAATATTGAATATTACTTCTCGGTTGTTTCATTTATGCAAATAGACGAAAGAAACAAACCTATGGTGGATAAATTAGGTGCTGATTCTATTTGAAGGAGAACAGAGACGGGGAAGGTTTGAGTTCCATTTCTCACGTGCAAAGAAAAGTGCCGTAAAAAATCAGACGGCTGTTTAGGGGAACACTAAATATGCACCAATTATTGAAATATGGAGGACTATTAGTGCTCCATGTTAAAAGACAAGGATTACTATGATTCTAAATTCAAAGATGGAGGACTATTTTGAGCCTTTCCTCAATATTTTTCCCTTTCAAATATATATAAGAAGCTGAATTGTTGTCCAATATGATACATTATCACTTTAATATTTTATTTAAATAATTACTTATGATACATTTAAATAGGAACTTTAAAATGTAAACAAAAGGTAGGGCTGAACTTTCTACATGTTAGAATTAGAATATTTATTCACATTTTTCATCCTTTTAAAATTTATATATCCATTTACCAGTAGTTATTAAGTTTATTTATTAGAAAATCTTATATCTCTGATTGATGTTCATTTGAATCCCCAAAAATATCAAATAATAACACTTATTCGAAGCAAAAAGATAAATTATAAAATCAAATTAAAGATGATTGAAGGATAAATGATAAGATATTATAATTATCATCTTCTTTTACATTATTAGTGTTTGTTACTACGTAATCTTGTATGTAAGATAATATAGTGTTTTTGTTTTAATGACTCTATAATTTTAAGTAATATTTTTTAAATTTTATGGTATTAAATTTCCGTGCGAAGCGCATGTAATTTTACTAGTCAAGATAATATTTCAAAAACAGGTCACTAAGAATTATATTGGGTGAACTGATATAATTCTTTTAATCTATTAGAATTGAAAAGAAGAAAGAAACGATCTCTATTATTATAAACATATAATCTTGGGAGATAAAAGAAATAAAGCGAACCATTTCAATCCAAAAAAGAAAAATTCGACGATAAATATTACACTACTTGAGATAAAATATCACAAAATTTTCATTAGCCCTTCCATCTTAATCATTTAATTATTGTTTAGGTGCATTTGATCTATATTGTAGAAGTTCTATTCTCACAAAGTATGAAATTTTTTAAAGCCAGAACATCTAAAATATTGTAAGAGTTTTTTTTTTTTAAAAAAAAAAAACTGATTGACTCAATTATCTCTGTGGTAATTACGCTTTTCAATTCTTCTTATTTTGTATAACCGTATACTTTTTTCCTTAAATACAGATGAGCCCATTCTTTCTCTTCAATCAATTTCTCTTATTTTCTCATTCATTCTCTCAATTAAAATTGATTATAAATTTTGAAACTTTCACTCATTCATTTATAGGTAAGTTTTTTACAGTTAAATTCTCTTTACATTTTTTTTTTTGTGATTTCATCATTTTTCAATCTGTATTTGTATATCAATGAGATTTCTTTTGGTTTTCAGATTTTCAGTTGGATTATGGATGAAGGTACATCCTTTAGGAGAGTCACGAGAGGTATATAATTTAATCAAACAAAAATGGACGATTTCCAAACATTTCTTTTCATCTTTTATACATATATAACCAACAGTTTTTTTTATAAAACTGTTTATACGTATTCAAATGCTTATACATATTAACTACTTATATGTATTCAACTGATTTTGTATATGAAGTTTTTTGTATTTGAAGTGTTATACGTATTCAATTGATTTTGTATATGAAGTATTTTGTATTTGAAGTGCTATACGTATTCAACTGATTTTGTATATGAAGTGTTCGTATTTGAAGTGTTTTATCGAAAATTTTAACCTTTTATAAGGGTTTTTCGACTTTTTTAGAGTCGCCACTTAATTTTTGAAGAAAAATCAAGAAAACTATTGTTTTCAAATAACTTAACAGAGAAAATTGCTTGAAAACATTTAAAGGGTTCGGTGATTCAAATTAATGTTTTAGGAAGGTGTTAGGCACCTAAAACATCCGTCTAAAACGGTTTTCCAGCAACTAACAAATTTGGCTAAAACTTTGCTTTTAACTTGACTTGAATAAAATATTTAGAAGTAGAGAGTTGAAATACTAACTTATTTTTTAGTCATTTTCATTTTTTGCAAAATTATTTTAATTTTGAGTCGATAAAAACATTTACGGCATTTGCGGGGATTCGGATTTTCTAACTTTAAAATTAACGACAAGTATGCAAACAAATAAGCAAATAAAGTAAAAGAGAGAAATAGAGAGAGAGAGAGGGGGAAAGAGAATTGGGTCCAAAATCGGGTTCTCTGTCCGCCTTGACCGGTTTTTGGACCCACCTATTTTGGGTTTTTGACCCATTTCCTTTCGTACCTGTCCTAGACTAAGCAAATAATTAATACTAAATAAATACAGTAAAGTAAAAGACGACAAGGGCTAATGCCTTAAAATAGATACAATACGAAATGCAAAATATAAAATGGGTCTTCTAATTCATCTTTTCCGACTTTCTTCAATTCTTTAAATCTTGGGACCCGTCCATCGGCTTAATAGATTGACTGGAAAAGAGGAACTTTGAGCCTTTACGGCTCTTCTCATGGAATGCAAAGGAAGGAGTGAGAGTTCACGTTGAAACTCGGACGAATTTTACATGCAATGAAGAACAAAAATAAAAATTAGCACTTGAAAATAATATCCCTAAATCATATCTTAAAGAAGATTAAACGAATGAATGTACCCAAGCAGATTACAACTTAACACCTAAAGCCAAAATGAATAAATAAATAAATAGATTGGATAGGAGAAGCCAATGATGTCGTTAATTTTATCTAAAAGCACACATAATAGATAAGCAGTAATATCCAAAATATGTAATAATCTTAGAATTAAATATAACAATGATACATGAATAACTAAATAAATATATTAGACCATGATGTGAAACGAATCCAATTTGCTATGGCAAATTAATACACACATAGAAGTATGATAGTAATAGCAACTAAACGTTAATACTAATTAAACTTAAGATCCCAATAGTTAGCAAATTGGGTAATTGACAAATTATATATATGTATACATATATGCAAAAAAAATAAAAAAATAAAAAAATAAAAAAATAAATAAATAAAAAATAAATAAATAAATAAATAAATAAATAAATAATAAATAAATAAATAAATAAAAAATAAATAAATAAATAAATAAATAAATAAAAAATCAAAAATAAATAAATAAATAAATAAATAAATAAAAAATAAATAATTAAATAAATAAATAAATAAATAATAAATAAATAAATAAATAAATAAATAAATAAAAAATAAGAAATTACCTGATTTTGGGCAGCGAACCGAGACTACGAGTTTGACGGAGACGATTCCATCACCTCTCCAAACTCAAACAGCCGCAAAAAATATTTTATAAATATTAAACTATGGAACCAAGAATTCCCGAAAAATTCTGGGTACTCTTTGGTCTCCTCCCTATATTTTTCCTTTGGTGTAGTGAAGAGAGGCTTATATAGGACCAATTTTTGGTCCAAAAAAGATTGGGAAGCAATGTGGGACAAATGCAAAAATTTCAAAATTTCTATTTGAAGGGTTCAAAGTAATTGATTAATAGGATGAATTTACATAAATTAATTTAGCAAGCTTCTTAATCTTAACAAAAAAATAAAATAATTAATTTAATTGTAAACTTAGTGATTCAAAAAAATAAAATAAAATATATATATATATATATATATATATATATATATATATATATATATATACATATATATATAGATATAGATATATATATAACTATGATTTAAACAAAACTAATTTAAAAGACTACTTACTAAATTTAAAATATTTTGAGATGATTTTTGGATAATCATAAAATATACTAATTATATACATAATTATGTAAAATATAGATATTATCTAAAAACTTTAAGAAATGGCAAAAATTATTATTCAAAATAACGCAATCGTTATGTTTTTCCTAAATTCACAAAACTAATTATTTTAAGTTGTTTGAGAATTTAAGAAGCTCATGAATTAATTTCTATTGTGGAAGTTCAAAATTGGGTGTCAACAGCTGTCCCTCGTTTGACTTGGATTGATGAAAGAAATTCGAGGCAAATGAAATTGACAAATCCGATTTTGAACGATCACATCTTCATCTTGGGGAAAATGAATTTTGGTATGGGCTTTAGGAATTATGGCCGAACCCTGAAAATGTGTTTCCTACATGTCTCAGACTATATGAGAATTCAGGTCACTTGTAGTTCGATACGCTAGATTTAACGCACGATTTTGAAAGAAATCAAAAGTCATCTCGATACCGAGTTATGAGGGAATCGGGATGCTTGGGAATAAGATTCGAGTGGAATGTTAGAATACAGCCGAGTTTTCAACATCGAGCCCGCCTACATATCCTTAAACCATAGGAATCAAGCTGTTTGTAGTTCGACTCAATCGGTTGAAAAGGAAATCTATTATGCTAGATAACCTTTGGTTCCGGACAAGTGACAAAATTAAACGAGTATGAAAAGGAGGCTTGTGACCTCTTAGCCATGAATGTGGTGCACTTCACACCCATAATTAAGAACTCACATGGACATAATTTCCAAAGCTCTCGGTGCATTGTCACTCAGATTAGAAACTTGCTTCCGGTAGACCAAAATTTCCGAATGCGAGATCGAAACTGACAAAACCTAAAGAAAAACCCACATGCCTTCTGATAGGGGTGTGGTTTGATTGTGGTGGAAGTCGCTCCTCTGCTCGCGTCCTAAGAGTTTGACACTCCTCTTTGGACTATATCCCAGTTCGCTGCTAAGAAAAAGTTCCACGTTGTGCTGCATCCTTTTGATGTTGTCCGCACCTGTGGTTTGTTTTTGGAGAATTCATCCTTTCGGATGCTCTCGACAAACACTGAGATAAAACTCGTCAGCATAAAAACTCAATTAAAAAGGGAGACAGTATCTTTTACCATGTCGACACTTAATTGTTCTCCTCGACATTTGACGTCAACTCGATCGGTTTGACGTAAAGCAAATAGAGCTTATGTCTTATGTATGCAATCTTCAATGTATTCTTCATTTGATGTTGAAATAAATAAAAACAGCTGCAGTGCGCTGATATTTATCTTGATGTCGTCTTTGATGTTCTTCTTGATGTTTAATAAAATGATGCAGTTGATGCCGATGAATGAATATTTTCTTCAGATGCACGATTCCCTTTCTGGCAGTGCATGATTCCTTACGGGGCATGTGTATCTTCCCTCGATGTATGAATATTAACTCGCGATGCATGATTTTCCGCAATGTATGAATATTAACTCGCGATGCATGATCTTCCGCAATGCATGAATATTGACTCTCGATGCATGATCTTCTACGGGGCATGAATATCTTCCCGCAATGCATAAATTCCGCAAGGTATGAAATCCTCTTGCGATGCATAAATTTCAGCGACGTATGAAATCTTCTCACGATGTATAATTTCTGCGAGGCATGAATATCTTCTCGCGATTAACTTGTGATGCATAAATATTAACTCGCGATGCATGATCTTCCGCAATGCATGAATATTGACTCGCGATGCATGAATATTGACTCGCGATGCATGATCTTCCGCGGGGCATGAATATCTTCCCTCAATGCATAAATTCCGCAAGGTATAAAATCCTCTTGCGATGCATAAATTTCAGCGAGGTATGAAATCTTCTCGCGATGTATAATTTCTGCGAGGCATGAATATCTTCTCGCGATTAACTTGTGATGCATAAATATTAACTCGCGATGCATGATCTTCCGCAATGCATGAATATTGACTCGCGATGCATGATCTTCCGCGATGCATGAATATTGACTCGCGATGCATGATCTTCTACGGGGCATGAATATTTTCCCGCAATGCATAAATTCCGCAAGGTATGAAATCCTCTTGCGATGCATAAATTTCAGCGAGGTATGAAATCTTCTCGCGATGTATAATTTCTTGCGGGGTACAAATATCTTCCCGCGATGCATAAATACCGCTCTTGATGTCATCATTGGTGCCAAATGAAAATAGTGCTTAAGTCGAGCAACATAGTGATATTCTCGATAATCATATCGTCACAATTGAAAATAATTCTTCAGATAGTGTATTGTCCTGATCGACAATAAAATAAATGACCCCTCCGGGTAGTGTATTGTCTTGATCGAAAATAAACTAAATGACCCCTCCGGGTAGTGTATTGTCTTGACAATAAAATAAATGACCCCTCAGGGTAATGTATTGTCTTGATTGACAACAAAACAAATGACCCCTCCGGGTAGCGACACTATTATGTCTGCTAATGTGATGCAGATGCCGTCAACGACGAAAACCGTAAATTATCCTTTCCGGAGTTTTTATTTGGTTCATCTTTGAGACCAGATGACCTTCATGTTAGTTGAGAATTGAATGAAATAAACCAATCACATTCTCAAATCTTCGATATGAGCAATATAAAATAATTTCTGCATCCACAGAAAATTACGTTAAATTTTGGGAGAACTTTCTCCTCCTTTTACTTTTCCGTATTCATCGATCGGAATAATTTGCTGATATCAAAGCAAAGCTATCAATCTGCATCCACGGAAAAATTGTTAGTTTTAAAACGAACTGATCTGTGCTGATTTCTTTAGTTGTCTGCTCCTTGTCATGCTATCTCTGGTTGATCTCCCTGATCTCCCAACTATTGATAGATAAGACAAAATTCTTTATGCCAAAACAAATGAAACATAAAAGGAAATATTTTAGAAAAATAAATTTTTGAGAAGTAATATTTTGAAAAGGGGCACTGGCAAATGTCATGTCACGTCAGGCTTATCGAACTTCTCTGAGCTTGATGATTGGGAGGTATATCTGATTACGTGATGGGGAGTATTCAGAGCCACTCTAGACTGTCGATAAACCCATGCTGAAATTTTGAGGTCATTCTCAAAATTTCTGTCCCAGTTACAAGTTTTGTTTATCTTCGAATGTCGGTAAGTAAATCTGTGGAATTTTTGAGATTCTCTCGAAAATTCTGTCCCAGTTGCAAATCTCGAAATAGCTTCAGTCTCGACTTGCTGAGGAAAAATCTTTTCTTGAGAAATTTTGAGTCCCTCTCAAAAATTCTGTCCCAGTTTCTATTGTAAAGAGGAATAGAAATCTTACGGGAGATATGACCGAACCCTTGTGGCGCCTACGTATCCCGTTGAGGCAGGAATCAGGTCAAACGTAGTTCCCCCAAGGCTAACATCAATAAGAAAATTACAAAGAAACCGACCGAGGCCGACATAGGCCGCCTACGTATCTCATTCTTGAGAATTCAGGTCGAACGTAGTTCAAATACAAGAAAATATTTAAAAGGGAATAAAGGGGTGACCGAGGCCGACATAGGCCGCCTACGTATCTCATTCTTGAGAATTCAGGTCAGACGTAGTTCATTACAAGAGGGATAAAAAATTTAAAACAAAGCAAATACAAGCAAATGAACAATTACAAGAAAATAGTAAAACGCAAACCGAATCTTCACACGTAGTATCTCTTGACAGCATCTGAGTTGATCGGTTTTGGCCACGCAGTGCCATCCATCTCTGACAGGACCAACGCACCTCCAGATAATACTTTGCGAACCATGTAAGGACCTTGCCAATTTGGTGCAAATTTTCCTTTGTACTCATCCTGATGAGGAAAAATGCGCTTAAGTACTAACTGCCCAATTTCAAAAATTCTGGCTCTGACTCTCTTGTGGAAAGCTCGAATCATTCTCTGTCGATATAGTTGACCATGACAAACGACAACCATTCTCTTTTCATCGATCAAAGTTAACTGATCAATTCTCTTGCTAACCCATTCAACATTACTCAGCTCAGCTTCTTGGATAATTCTCAAGGAGGGTATCTCAACTTCGGCAGGTATGACTGCTTCTGTTCCATACACTAGCAAGTATGGAGTAGCTCCAGTCGACGTTCGGACAGTCGTCCGATAACCCAACAAAGCATATGGCAGCATCTCATGCCAACCTCGGTGATTATCAATCATTTTCCTCAGAATCTTCTTGATATTCTTATTGGCAGCCTCTACAGCTCCATTCATTTGAGGACGATAAGCGGTTGAGTTTCGGTGAGTAATCTTAAACTGCTCACATATCTCTCTCATCAAGTGACTGTTGAGATTTGCACCGTTGTCAGTAATGATGGATTCTGGTACTCCGAATCTACATATCAGATTATTGCGAACAAAAGCAGCTACAACTTTCTTGGTGACCGACTTGTACGAAGCTGCTTCCACCCACTTGGTGAAGTAATCAATAGCAACCAAGATAAATCTATGTCCATTGGAAGCGGCTGGCTCTATCGGACCGATGACATCCATGCCCCAAGCTACAAACGGCCAAGGTGAACTCATAGCATTAAGTTCGTGAGGCGGCACTCGTATCAAATCACCGTGCACTTGACATTTATGACACTTCTGCACAAACTTGCAACAATCATTCTCCATAGTCATCCAGAAATAACCGGCTCGAAGGATTTTTCGTGCTAAAGTTAGCCCATTCATATGCGTTCCACACACTCCAGCATGTATCTGTTCAATAAGCTTTGCAGCTTCAACTGCATCGACACATCTGAGGAGACCCAAATCTGGAGTTCTCCTATAAAGGACCTTTCCACTTAGAAAGAAATTGAGAGCCATACGACGTATCGACTTCCTCTGGTTGGAGGTCGCATCTTCAGGATAATTTCCGGACTCCAAATACTTCTTTATATCAAAATACCAAGGCAAACCATCTGGTTCTGCTTCAACATGTGAACAGTGGACTGGATGCTCTTTCAACTCTATATCCAAAGGATCAATATAATCGGTATCCGGATGTTTGATCATTGACGCAATGGTGGCAAGAGCATCGGCCAACTCATTTTGTATCCTAGGAGTATGTCTAAATTCGATCTTACGAAATCTCTTGCATAGCTTTTGTACATACTGCACGTACGGTATAATCTTTGGGTTTTTCATGGCCCACTCTCCTTGAACTTGATGAATCAAAAGATCTGAATCTCCAATAACTAACAACTCGTAGACATTCATGTCGATGGCCATTTTTAAACCAAGGATACAAGCTTCATACTCAGCCATGTTGTTTGTGCTATTAAATCGGAGCTTAGCTGCCATGGGATAGTGTTGACCAGATTCTGACACTAAGACTGCTCCGATACCTTTACCTTGATGATTTGCTGCTCCATCAAAGAATAATCTCCAACCTGGATATGCTTCAGAAATATCTTCGCCCACAAATGACACTTCTTCATCGTGAAAATAAGTCTTGAGTGGTTCATACTCTTCATCAACGGGATTTTCTGCTAGATGATCAGCCAAAGCCTGTGCCTTTATTGCCTTCTGAGTTACATACACAATATCAAACTCGCTCAACAGCATTTGCCATTTAGCTAACTTTCCTGTTGGCATCGCCTTCTGGAAGATATACTTCAATGGGTCCATTCTGGAAATGAGGTATGTAGTATAAGAAGACAAGTAATGCCTCAATTTCTGAGCAAGCCAAGTCAAAGCACAACATGTTCTCTCCAACAGAGTGTAACGAGACTCATATGGGGTAAACTTTTTGCTTATGTAATAGATAGCTTTTCCTTCTTCCCTGTCTCGTCGTGTTGACCGAGCACGCATCCGAATGCACTATCTGATACGGACAAATATAGCAACAAAGGACTCCCTTCTCGCGGAGGGACCAATACTGGCGGATTTGACAAATAGCTCTTGATAGCATCAAAAGCAGTCTGACACTCTTCAGTCCACTTCGTTGGAGCGTCTTTCTTCAACAACTTGAAGATAGGCTCACACACCACGGTTGATTGAGCTATGAATCGACTAATGTAGTTCAACCTCCCTAAGAAACTCATTACCTCTTTTCTCGTCTTCGGCGGAGGTAACTCTTGAATTGCTTTAATTTTAGCAGGATCGAGCTCTATACCCCTTCTACTGACTATAAATCCCAACAACTTGCCGGCTGGAACTCCAAAAGCGCATTTGGCGAGATTTAATTTCAAGTTGTAACGACGCAAACGATCAAAGAACTTCTTCAAATGCATCAAGTGGTCTGAACTCTCGCGGGACTTGATTATGACGTCGTCTACATACACCTCAATCTCCTTATGAATCATGTCATGAAATATGGTCGTCATAGCCCTCATATAGGTAGCACCAGCATTCTTGAGGCCAAATGGCATCACTCTGTAGTGATATACACCCCACGGTGTAATAAAAGCTGTCTTTTCCGAGTCCTCTTCATCCATCAAAATTTGGTGATAACCCGCATAACAGTCCACAAATGACTGCATCTCATGTTTGGCGCAGTTGTCAATCAAAATATGAATATTCGGCAACGGAAAATTATCCTTCGGGCTAGCCTTGTTGAGATCTCTATAGTCAACACAAATCCTGATTTTCCCGTCCTTTTTGGCAACCGGAACGATGTTGGCCAACCAGGTTGGATATTGTGTTACTTCCACCAATCGGGACTCTATTTGCTTGGTGATTTCTTCCTTAATCTTCAAACTCAGTTCAGGCTTGAATTTTCGAGTTTTTTGCTTCACCGGCTCGAACCCTGGGTTAATCGGTAGCTTATGAGATACAATATCGGTACTCAACCCTTGCATATCACCGACTTCCCAAACAAACACATCACTATATTCGGCAAGCAAGTGAACCAGGCTCTCCTTCTGAACCTCATTTAGGTGGATGCTAATTTTAACCTCTTTGACACACTCTTGGTTGCCCAGGTTTACCGTTTCAGTTTCTTCTAAATTTGGTTTATACTGATTTTCAAACTGACAAAATTCCTTGGCAACATACTCCGGTTCCTCACTTTCCTCTCCGTAATCATCAACCTCGTCATCACCTGCCTCATTTTGTTCATTCAGCTCGTGACATGACATGACATTGGCAGGTTTAAACTTTACCTTACAAGGAGTTCGGGAGACCAGGATGGGCGTGGAGGTCTAGTTCTGCAACGTCTCTCCGGGCTCAGCATTACGGAATCCTGTCAGCTCGACCTTTTCTTCAATGATGGCATCTATCTCTTCAAAAAGGCCACAGATTCCTTCCCCCAGGTTCTCCTCCTCTGCATGCTCACGAACTGGGAATGATTGATATAGATGAGGGATTGGTTTAGCTAATGCTTGATCATTCTTCTTTTTCAGCTTCAAATCATCATCTGTGGGGACGTACCCCAAACCATATCTAGCTCCTTTGACGGGGACCGGAACAGGCTCAATAATTCCTTGGGAATTTCTTCCCAATCCAACACCTGGTTCGAAACCATTCTGCAGCATCACAGTGGCTATCATCTTATACACGGCAGGCATATGAGGCTGTGGGGCCAAATCCTTACCAGTGGCATTTACCAACTCCACTGTATAGAAATCGGTACCCCGAGACACTTCATCAATAATCGGCGCCTGTCTACCAGAGCGATTCCCTTCACCATGAATAACCAACTCTTCATTTCTCCAAACGAGCTTCATCATCTGATGCAAAGTAGAAGGCACAGCTCCAGCCATATGAATGAAAGGCCTTCCCAGAAGAAGGTTGTTACTTGTATCAATATCTAAGACTTGGAACTGTGTGCTGAACTCTGCCGGACCCATTTGGATGACCAGATTCACCGCTCCCAAGGTATCTCTTTGGACCCCATCAAAAGCCCTTACGTTGACTTGGTTTTGCTCCAACTTTCCCAAGTCAAAACATAACTGCTTCAGTGTCGACAATGGACAAATATTTAAGCCGGATCCGTCATCTACCAAGACACGATTTATGACCTTCTCCCGACATATCACAGTGATGTGTAGCGCCTTGTTATGTGACCTCCCTTCAATAGGCAGCTCATCGTCACAAAAGCTGATTCGGTGCCCTCGAATAACTTGATGAATCATGGCAGCCACGTTATCACTACTTGTACCTGAGGGTACATATGTGTCATCGAGAGCTTTCATTAGGGCCCGCCTATGTGACTGAGAGCTCATCAGCAGGGCCCAAACGGAGATCTGAGCCGGAGTCTTCTCTAGATGTTTGACGATGGAATAATCCTTTGGTTGCATCCTTCTCCAAAATTCTTCCGCTTCTCCTTCGCTTATCAGCCTCTTAGCCTGGTCCTTCTTCTGTCCTTCGAGAGCAAGCTCGTCAGGAGTGTAACACCTTCCAGACCTGGTCATGCCTTGAGCAGCAGCGGTTTCAATAACAAACTTAGGCTTGACGAGAGTTTCTGACGGCACCAAGGCAACAACCTTTGTAGGTGTCAAAATGACAAACTCTCTCTTTTCTATGACGCTTAAAGAAGCGACAGCCCTTTCCAAGTCCTCATGCACAATGGGAGTAATCATCTTTGTTCCACATCCGTCTTCATCCGTTTCAATCATATTAACATTGCCCCCTTCATGATTTGGCAACGGGTTTGTATTGACATTTGGTGCCGCCGGTTGGAGAGAAACTACCTCCTGATCGATCAGGTCCTGGATTTTGTGCTTAAGGTTGATACAATCTTCCGTGTCATGTCCAACACTGTTGGAATGATAAGCACATCTTTGATCTAGCTTGTAGAACTTTGAATTGACATCCACGAGCTTGGGACCCACAGGGTGGATGTATCCAGCCGCAGCTAGTCTCTCAAATAGTTTGATCCGGCTTTCAGCAAGTGCAGTGAAATTCCTTGGGGGCCTTTTTTCAAATCTGGGTCGGGAAGGGTCATAACCACTTTGCTGAGGGGGAGGCACCTGCTGATAATTTCGGGTATTCGGACGAGGAGCTTGGCTTCTAGGATACGGGTTTGTTTGATAATTTGGCGATGGAGCTTGGTAATTTGGGAGGGGGTTTTGATATAATGGAGCTTGGACTTGATAAACGGGTGATGGTGCTCGGTAGCTCGACTGTATATTGGCACAGTTGGGAGCAATATTCTGATAAGGGGATGGAACCTGGTAAGGTTGAGGATAATTTGGGTGTATGGGGGAAACATTTTGGAGATTAAGGGGTGGACTCTGATACAACGGAATTTGAGCGTTTGGATAGGTGGAGGTAGTATTATGGTTATTGGGATGATTGGATTGCGGGTAGTAGGCTTGGTGAGACTTTGGGGAAGGCCTGGAACGATCTTGGAAATATGACGAGTTTCTGGGGTTTTTTCTTCCCCCATACGAGACAGCGGCAACTTCCTCTCTTTTATTCCTCATCAATCCTGAAGATCCAAGTGACGCGGATACACGGGCTATCTTCCCCGATTTCAAACCGTCTTCGATAGTCTCACCAACTTTGACTATCTCGGCGAATTTAGCTCCGACTAGCAACATGATTCTGTCGTAGTATTCCGGCTCCTGCACCCGCACAAACACTTCCACAATCTCTTTCTCTGTCATGGGCGGCCTTACTCTTGCTGCTTCCTTCCTCTATCTATAGGCAAACTCCCTATAACTTTCAGTTGGTTTCTGTTTCATCTTCTCTAGAGAATACCGATCGGGAACTATCTCAACATTGTATGCAAATCGGTCAATGAAATCTTTAGCCAGCGCATTCCAACTCGGCCACTGCCTGGTTTCGTGTGACGTAAACCACTCGAGGGCCTCCCCACATAGACTTCGGCTGAAAAGCCGCATCAACAATGCCTCATCCCTGCCAACTCCCATGAGCTGGTCACAATATGCTCTCAGATGAGCCATGGGGTTGCCTACTCCCCCGAAGGTGTCAAACTTCGGAATTTTGAACCCTTCGGGAAGGTTCAAATCTGGGTGTATGCACAACTCTTCGTAACTGAGTCCAACGACGTCTGGGATGCATTGTAGCTCTTTCATAGCCCTTTTGATCTCCTCTTTTATATCGATCTTCGCATCCTCCTTTGCCTTCCATTCTCTTTCCTGTTCTTCATAGTGATCCAACTCAGAACCGTGCACCTCGTGCTCGGCAGGAACGGGAACTTGGAAGGTGGCTCTTTTTGGGAGGGTGGGGCTATAGAGGGACTTGGAGCATTTTGGGCGGTCTGGTAGTTCTGTGGGTAAGCCTGAGGATTGGTGTTCTGATTTAAATGGTGATGAGGTGTTTGGGGATTGAAGGCAGTTTGATTTTGCTTTTGGTTTTGATTCTGTGGCGGTGGGGCGGTTTGAGTATTCTGAGGATGGGGTGGCATTTGAGGGTGGTTATTTGGAAGAGGCGATGGAGTTTGGTAAGATACAGAAGCGTATTGGGGGTTTTGGGTTGTTAGATCTATCACAGACGGATTATGCACAGGTGTAGAAGGCTGATTTTGAGTTGGATCCATATTTGAGGAAGGGAAGTAGATTGGAGGTCTTCCGTCCGTGGCGTTAGAAGCAAATCCAGGTGGAGGCAGATCCTGTCTCCGTTGCATTTCCACCCTCATCTCCGCAATTTGCTGCATCAGCTGCATAATCAATTCATTCTGTTCTGCTACGGTGGGTTGAGCCACCACAACATCAGTAAGACTCACTTCTTCATTATTATCCCCCATAACTGCCTTTCCTCTGTCAGAACTTTGCCCTGGGAAGGAATCTGCGGGACCTTTTGATCTGGTGAAGTAAGGATGATCTGCCAGCTTAATTGACACAGATCAGTTTAAAATACCTTCTTAGGTGCAACGAACTGAGACCAAATGAGCTGGTTACTTCACTACCACCACAGAAGCTCACGTTTCCGACGAAGAAACCGAAATTTGGCCGAGAACTCTAACTCTCGCTCAACCTTCCAGAAATTTCTGAGATAAAAGAGTTTTTTTTTTTTTTTTTTTTTTTTGAATCCCCCCCTCAGTGAATAACAAGAGAATATATATAGGCATGAAAATTAGGGTTCGGATTGGGGATGGCGGAGAGATTTCCAAAAAGAATTGGGGCCAAAAAGGAAAATCACTTCCCTATTCGAAATTCAAACTTCCCAAGGACGAGGAACAACTGGCTCTTTGTACGAATTCTCAATGAAACCAGATGAGAGGAGGAAACGGATGGCTCGAATTGATTTCGTGTCCTTGAGGTGCGACGTGGTACCATCTCTTTGTATCAGGGACAGCCTGCACTGTTGCAGCGAGCTTTTGCCGAAAATCTCGGCTGGAATGGTACGACAGAGAGAGACGTTGGATGGGGACCAATAAATTCGGAGCATCGCTGGTCCACGCGCTTTCTCGCGATGCTATCGCTTGGAATCGAGGCGCGTTGTTGTTATCGCGCGTTGCAGACTGGTATACTGAGAAAACAGGGTCGTTTGGATTTGGGTGGAGTACGTTTTTGAGCTTTCTTTGGGGAAGAAGCATAGATGGATCGGATATTGAAAAGTTGGATTGGGTCGGGTTCTTAGGCGGGTTTTATTTTTGTAGAGTGGGCTGGATTGGAGAGCTGAAATGGGTTAGGTATTGGGTCGGCTGGACTGTTATTATTTAAATGGGTGGGCCGAATTGCTGAAAAACAAATTGGGCCACGAAAATAGGCTCCAATTTTGATCTTTTAATCAAGAACATTATTAATTTAACCAAATTAGAATGTAATTGGCCAAATTGATTAGATTTTGGAAAATAATACGAATTAGCATAATTAATTAACAAGCTTCTTAAGGTTAACAAAAATAAATAATTAATTTGAATATAAGCTAATAATTCAAAATATAAGCTAAAATACTTAAATAAATATTTATATAAAACAAAGTATTACTCTCAATGTTATTTTTTCGATTTAGAATTTAAATAATTATATGAATAATTACACAAGACGTATACATTAGCTAAAACAATATAAAAGTCAAAATCTTATTTAAAATAATTTGCAAGCTAGAAATTTATCTATTATTATCTTATTTATATTATTATGCATATATATATCTTAATTTTTTTAAAAAAAATTAATTATTTTAAATTGTTTAAACTCGTGAAGCTCGCTAGTCAATGAGAGGGTCAAAATTGGGTGTCAACATGAAGTGTTATACGCATTTAACAAATTTTGTATATAAAGTTTTTGAATTTGAAGTGTTATACATATTCGACTGATTTTGTAGATAAAGTGTTTGTATTGAAGTGTTATACGTATTCATCTGATTCTATATATGAAGTATTTATACGTACTCCACTGATTTTATTTATGAAATGTTTATATTTTAAGTGTTACACGTATTCAATAGATTTTGTATATAAAGTGTTTGTATTTGAAGTGTTATAAATATCCAACTGATTTATACAATTGTGAACGTATATAATTTGACATAAGCTACGGTAGATTATGTTATGCCGTAATTTTACTATCTTTAGAAAAATCACTTTTTTTGAAATGTTCTAAGTATAAAACAATTTGAGAAAAATACTTAGAAAAGAGTCGCCACTTAATTTTTTAAAGAAATTAAGAAAACTTAATTTAAAAAGATTTTAACAGATTAAATCTTAATAAATTTAGAGAAAATGGGTAAGAGGTTCTTATTTACGCTTCAAGAAGGTTTTTAAGGCATTTGAAGCGCCCGCTAACATGCGGTTATCCTATGACTTAGGTTGATTATTTATTTATTTTTATTCTTAGGAACATGATTTAATATAATATAATAATTAACAATATTCAATCAACTTTAAGAAAAAATTTAAACAAAAAATAATTTTAAATTTTATTTTTTAAAAAAAGAAATGGAACCTTAATTATGATTTTTGAAATTTATAAGTGAATAGAATTTAACGAAAGTAGATTATTTTTTATTTTTTTATCATTTTAAAAGATAATAACTCAAACCAAATTAACGAAAGAATAAAATCTTCACCTTACTTAAACAATTTTTAAAAAAATAGTAAAATGGTTAAGTGAAAAGCATTAAAGAATATATCTTTTAAAAAACATGGATTTGACTTAACTAATGATATTAATTTACTCATATACTTGACATAAAAAAAAATGATTGCAAAAGATGTTTAAATAGTAAACCAACATAAAGAAAATAACTCATCTTCTGGGGATTTAAGTAAGTTAATTACCAATTCTAAAGTGAGAGTTGGATGAAACTAGTCAACATAATCAAACAATTAGGAGAATGAAAGAGATAATGAAATTGGGCCCCTTTTTGGGCCAATTTTGCTGCAGATTTTTGGGTTTTAACCCAATCCCCTTTTTGTATACATTGGTTGTATATCAGTGTATATCGAATGTATACAACTCATTTTTCTGCTTTCCAAGACCTGTTCCTCAACTCAAAAGACTTGTTCTTCGATTCCTCAAGGTTATCTGACTCGATAAAAGTAAATTGGGCCTCCATGGCCCAATCATCGAATGGCAAGGCGAGGAGATAGAGTCCGTGAGGACTCGATTCGGGTTTTCACATGCATAAACAAATGAAAAGGAGCATAAGTAGTACTCCCAACAGTTCGTAAGAGAAAATGAAGCAATATGACATTTTTGCAAACAATAATTCAAAGTAGAAATGTTCACTGACAAAATGCAATAAACACATAATTTACTTATTTCTAAGAGTGTCAAAACAAAATATTCAAACTCACATGGCGTATTAAAACTAGACCAATATAATTACTCTCACAAAAGTTCAATCACACTAACAAACAAATATTACAGCATCATTTCTCAACATTATAGATATGCTACTATAAAAATTTCCATCACTTAATCAAGTGAAAACATTTCAAGTGACATCCAATAAATGCACAGTAATAAGAAATTGTTCTATGGACCAAAGGAAAAGCGGATCATTCTCCAAAATAAATAGCAATACAACTAAGTAAATACTTTCGAGTTAAAAGGCAGAAAAATGCATTAGTAAGGTTGTATTTAAGATGTTCACAAAGACCCATTTTTAAGACAAAGCATAGTTCAACACCTTAACTCAATTTATGTATACACATATAATCAAGGAACTTGATAAGAAAGATTAAAAGAAATAAGATCTTGCCACATAAACCCATTAAATAATGCTACTGATTTTTGATATTAAGACTCACCGCAGCTACTCCCAAATACTCTCGATCCAACCAAGAACTAAATAAACTACTAGCTTGACCAAATTGATAATTTAACTCGAAAGCTCAAAGCATTAGATAGCATTCAAGACAATAGAGGGAAATACATAATGACTAAATTACAAGACACATAGGGAGATATACTAAAAACACATTTGCTTAACTTAAGCCAACATGAAATCACATTCCTTTGATACTATAGCAGGCCACAGATTGTGAAGAGAGCACATTAGCATTTATTAGATAACATACACAATATCGAATAAAATTTTCAGTTTTTTTTTTTTGATTAATGTGTAACACGAAAACAAATAAAACAACGCTCAGAAAGCAATGGAGCAATCAGATTCTCGGCCACATTCTCGAAAGAGAAACATTTCCAATATGTAAAAAGGCAAAACACATATTAGGAAAATACTAATTACGAACATACAAAGACATGAAACTCCGATCACAGATATCGGCAACCAAACACAAACAACAGATTTCTAATCTCGCAAATATCGTGTCAAAATAAGAGGTATAAAAAAAAAATTACCTTTCTTGAAGCAGCGTTCTGAGACGACGAGCTTAACCACAAAGCAACTTTCACCATGAACTTCGACTAAACAAGATTTCGATGAACTCGAAAAATTGAAAATTATATTATTAATTTTTTTTTTTTTTTGAACTCTTGACCTTAAACTTTTGAAGACATTTGAGGCATGTATTTTTTAGATGGAAAAATTTCCCTATCGATTTATTCTTTTCTCTTTTCTAAAAAAAACAATTTCCTATCAATTTTTTTTTTCAAAAAAAAGATCCGATCTCCTCTAACTTTATTTTCCTCACCACAGTTTTTTCTTCCCCTCTAACACTAAAGAAGATGGAGGTTTATATAGAGGGATTCGGGGTCGATTTTCAAATTCAAATCTTGAAGAGATAAGAAATAAAGCTGTCCATGGTACCAAATTTTCAACGAAAAAAAAAGAGAAAGGGGAAGAGGACGTGATTTGCTGCGGGATTCTCGTGATTTGCAGGGATTTTCGCTGGTTTTTGTCGCGTAGAATTTCTGGGTTTCACACACAAGGAAGAAGAAGAAAATTTGGGGGTAGGGTCGGTTTAGTATTGTTGTGTATGTAATTGCTTCTGCATATGTGGTATTGGGATGGGCTGGAACTTTGAATGGTGATGAAAAAATGGGCTGCTGAAAACTGGGAAAAGGCCCAAGATTTGATTTGCAAATGGGGTTGAAAAGAGGTAAAAGAAATGGCCAAAATTGTAATAGTAAAATGGCCCATGCATTACAACTTTGGCCCAAGGGAATTAAGAAGTTAGCCAATTTGAATTTAATTGATAAATTTGACTAAAACATAAATAAGATGAATTAATATTAATTAATTATCGAACTTCTTAATCTTAAAGAAATAAAATAATTAACTTAATCATAAACTATTAATTCAAAAAATAATAATAATAATAATATATATATATACATATATATATATATACATATATATATATATATATATATATATATATATATATATATATATATATATATATATATATATATATATATAAACTATAAATTAGCTAAACTAATTAATAAAATATTTAAGCAAAACTAAAATAATTTTGAGATGATTTTCAAACCTTAATATAATAAGTATATGCAAAATTATATAGAATATATAAATTATTTTTTAACATTTTAAAATTTATAATAATGACAAAATTACTTAAAATAACTCAAAAATATTTAAAATTTTACTAAAATTAATTATTTCAAATCGTTTGAAATTTAAGAAGCTTGATGACTAATTTATATTGTGGAAGGCCAAAATTGGGTGTCAACAGATTATACAATTGATTTCTACTTTTATACATTTATGTACTCAAATTGCATATATTAAATCGTCTCTCTTGATCTATTCAAATACAACTGAAAACAAATTCTTCAACCAAAACTACAATTATCAATGGAGTAATTATACAATCACGAATAATTAGTTAATTCTCGATCTATTAGAATACAATTGCAAACAACTGTTCGAATGAAACTCCAATTATTAATGGAAAATGTATATAATTACATATACAAATCAGTTCAATTGCTGTTTTTTTTCAAGTTCTTCATCTAGATGAATGCGAATCAAAAATACAAATCAAATATATATTTCTGTACGAAAATTCGACATACATATAGATGAGTTGAATTCATTGTATTACCTGTTTGCTTGTATAATGATGAAATTGTTTGAATTTTTGTTTGAGTTGCAGAGCGGTAATGATAGCATGAACTCCTGGTGTTGTTCGTATGAATGAATCCTATTTGGTAAAGAGATATAATCATGTCAATTAAGTATTGTTTTCCTTTCCACAATCAAAATTATTGTCCTTCCTTTTTTAAAAAAATATTCAAATTTCAACATTTTATATAAATACATATATAATACCGAATATATAAATGTTGTCATTTAAAATGTAGAATTAGCAAACTATAGCCATGGAGTGTAATTAAATTATTTTGAGTGGCTATATACGAAAGTTACCCTTATTTATTTCAATTGAATACAAGTTCTTTTTGTTGAGAGTTTATGTAGTTTTCATCTATTCTTCCAGCAATTGACAATTTGTTCACTTTATTTATTTATAACAAAACTCTGCAATATAACAACCATCACATACTTCAAAAATAGGTAACTAAGAATTATGCTTTTGATATTATTACGCAAAAGAATTGATACAATTTGTCTAATCTATTAGAATTTGAAAGAAGAAAAAAAAACGATTGCTATTGTTATAAACATATAATTCCTGAGAGACAAATGAAATAAAGTGAATCGAGTAGTTAATCATTTTAATCAAATAAAAAGAAACTCGGAGATAAATGTTACACTAAGATAAAATATCACGGATTTTTCGTAAGCTCTTCAATATTAATCATTTAGTGATTTTTTAGGTGCATTTGATCTATACTGCAGAAGTTTTGAGCTCAAAGTATGAATATTTTTAATATCAGAACTTCTATAATATTTTCAGAAATTGTAAAAAATAATTTGTTCGACTCAATCACTAATCAAACCCAAAATATTGTCATTCTTGGTAATGAAAAGTATGTATGGAACTCGCAAGGGTAACAGAGGTCAGAGATCGATTTCTTCTACCAAACGTTTTTTCAGTTGATTTGTCACAAAGGAGTTGCTCAAAACAGCTTACATCTCAGGTATGATTTGCAAGTAATTAATTGTACATGAGCAATTTATTCGGTGGGCACCCGAAGAATAGCTTATCGATTTATTATTTATTTTTTTAAAAAAAGAGTAAGTACAATACCATGGTGTGGATTATAAGTTGTGCTCAACAAGTACATATAATTAATTGACACCAAATAACGAACAATATTTGCTACGCCTACACATATCTCAACTTTTAAAAATTAATTTTATCAAATTTTCAATATACCAACCAAAAAAAAACTTGCAAGTCAACAAAATATTGGATTAAAAATTTAAGAATAGGTGAATCAAGCAAATGTGTATGGATTGTTTATGGCTTCCCATTATCTCAAAACCTTAGTGGAACATCATTAACCAAAAAATGGCAAAATCTTTGATATGTTTAGATTATTTGATTTTTAAATCATCAGATCACCATCTTAATTATGTTATATAAACTCCTAATTCCTCCATTCTAAAACACACAAGAAAAAGAAAACAAAAATATATCTAGCCTTAGAATCCAATTCTTCTCAATGGGAAGGCAAATGAAGAAGCAGTGGCTTCAATTTGCTTGTGTTTTGGCATTTTTCTTAATTGCCACATGCACTATGGCATATTCACCTTATAATTCTTATGAATCATCAGATTCAACATACAATAAAGTACCAACCACAATAGTCAAAAGTGAAGACTTCAAGGTACCCTCAGAGTCAGAAAAGGAATATAAGCCGTCATTTTTGCCAAAAAATGATTACTACAAGAAGCCATCAATTTCAGAGGATAACTATAAGAAAGTTTCATTTGTTCCCGAACATGAATCATTCTTGCCAGAGAATGACTACTACAAGAAGCCATTATTTTCAAAAAATAACTACAAGAAGGAGTCATATGTTCCAAAGGTACCCTCAATGGCTAAACCAGAATATAAGGAGCCATTTTTCCCAAAATCTGACTACTTTAAAAAGCCATCAGTTTCAGAAGATAACTACAAGAAGACGTCATATGTTCTAGAGGTAACCTCGATGGCTAAACCAGAATATAAAGAGTCATTTTTTCCAAAATTTGACTACTTCAAGAAGCCATTAGTTCCAGAAGATAAATACAAGAAGGTGCCATATGTTCCAGAGGAACCCACATCGGAATACAAGTTACCATCTTTGCCAAAGAATGACTACTATAAGAAGCCAACAATAACAGAAGATAACTACAAAAAGGTGTCATATGTTCCAAAGGTGCCCTCAGTGCCTAAAGAAGAATACAAGGTACCTTCTTTGCCAAAGAATGATTACTACAAGAAGCCATTAGTTCCAGAAGAAAACTACAAAAAGGTACCATTTGTTCCAAAGGTGCCCTCAGTGCCTAAAGAAGAATACAAGGTGCCTTCTTTGTCAAAAAATGACAACTACAAGAAGCCATCAGTTTCTGAAGATAACTACAAAAAGGTTCCATATGCTCCAAAGGTGCCCTCCGTGCCTAAAGAAGAATACAAGGTACCTTCCTTATCAAAGAATGACTACTACAAGAAGTCATCACCTTCTCCATCACCACCACCTCCATATTATTAATTTCCATCTTTCATGTTCAACATGAATGTTTAATTTAAGTCTTTCTCCAGCTCAACATATATAACTCATAGAGTTCTCATATTATGAGTTAGAAGGCATGATATCAAAATTTGTATTTATTTATTTATCCTTTTCCTACCTTGATTGTTTTGTCATTTAAATTCTATATTTTGAATGAGAATTTTTTAAAAATTGAATACAAGTTCTTTTTATTGAGAGTTTATGTAGTTTTCATCGATTATTTCATCAATTGCCAATTTGTTCACTTACTATTAATAACAAAACTCTTGGAACATAACAACAATCACACACACACACACACACACACATATATATATATATGTCCGCCAACGTGGCGCCACCACAAATCATAATTCACCTTTAATTTATTTATTTTCAAAACTAGTCTTGCCTTTTTCATGAAAAGTGGTAACATTTACGAATAGTTGTGACTTTAATGAAGAGTTGCAATACTTTATGAAAAGTTGTGACTTTTATGAAAAATTTTCAATTTAATGAAGAGTTGTGCCTTTTATGAAAAGTTGTGACTTTTATGAAAGGTTTGACCGTTCTAAAGGATTGAAACTTTTCCAAATACTCATAACCTTTCTGATTAGGCATAATAAATATTTGTTCATACTAACATTGGTTGTCTATAAATAGGGACATTTCCTTTCACTTCAAAACAACGAAAAATCTGAACCTCTTTTTCTTCTTCTTCACAATTAAATATTTGTGTACTTTACTCATGTTGAATGACTCAGTGACACCATTGCTTATGTTACAAATCATGTATGTATTTTTACAGTCATGAATTTATGCTTATGTTATTAAGGATAAATGATGAGATGTAACAATTTTCTTTTCCTTTACATTATTAATCTTTTATATAAGATAATCTAGTGTTTTAGGTTTAGAAACCGATAAATTTTAAATATTATTTTATGTATTCTGTGATAATCTAGTGTTTTAGTGTTTCATCCTATTGTTAGAGATCCTGGTATTTTTTTATGGTCATTAATTCAAGCTTATGTTATTAATTGTTGTTTTTGAGTACATCTTTTAAACTTTGTTGTTTATGTATCTGCAAAGTTATAGTTATAAGTATTTATTAGTACATATTAAATAACACACATTAATTGAGTATTCACGCAAATTTTCTCTACTAAAATTGTTGAAGATACGGTAAAAAATATTCTTAAATATCTATACTACCATAAAGACCTTAAGAACTTTATCGCACCTTGATGTGTGAAATGAACCAGGAAAAAAAGATAAAAATCAATAAACTTTTGATATGAGTTCAGGAATGTGCCGGATGACCAATAGAGGAATATGACAGGAGCTTCTTTTAATCCCAAAGATATACATAAATATACAATAAATTAATTGCTCATATTCAATATGAAGTATGGACATATTCTCAAGTTTACTACAAGTTATAAATACTTTTCTTGAAGTAATAAATGTATTTTTTGACACTGCAATTGGAATAGAAGTGTAGTTTCAAATTGAACTTCATCACTCTGGTATGTTGATTTTTAAACAACACCTAAACAAACTGCATACTTTGTGTAATATTTTTCCCTTTCAAATATATATAAGAAGCTGAATTGTTGTCCAATATGATACATTATCACTTTAATATTTTATTTAAATAATTACTTATGATACATTTAAATAGGAACTTTAAAATGATATATGTAAAACAAAAGGTAGGGCTGAACTTTCTACATGTTAGAATTAGAATATTTATTCACATTTTTCATCCTTTTAAAATTTATATATCCATTTACCAGTAGTTATTTAATTTATTTATTAGAAAATCTAATATCTCTGATTGATGTTCATTTGAATCCCCAAAAATATCAAATAATAACACTTATTCGAAGCAAAAAGATAAATTATAAAATCAAATTAAAGATGATTGAAGGATAAATGATAAGATATTATAATTATCATCTTCCTTTACATTATTAATGTTTGTTACTACGTAATCTTGTATGTAAGATAATATAGTGTTTTTGTTTTAATGACTCTATAACTTTAAGTAATATTTTTTAAATTTTGTGGTATTAAATTTCCGTGCGAAGCGCATGTAATTTTACTAGTCAGATAATATTTCAAAAATAGGTCACTAAGAATTATATTGGGTGAACTGATATAATTCTTTTAATCTATTAGAATTGAAAAGAAGAAAAAAACGATCTCTATTATTATAAACATATAATTCTTGGGAGATAAAAGAAATAAAGCGAACCATTTCAATCCAAAAAAGAAAAATTCGACGATAAATATTACACTACTTGAGATAAAATATCACAAAATTTTCATTAGCCCTTCCATCTTAATCATTTAATTATTGTTTAGGTGCATTTGATCTATATTGCAGAAGTTCTATTCTCACAAAGTATGAAATTATTTAAAGCCAGAACTTCTAAAATATTGTGAGAGTTTTTTTTTTTTTTTAAAAAAAAACTGATTGACTCAATTATCTCCGTGGTAGGGTTCGATCCTAGGGAATATTGAAGTAATATCTCATTGAGCACTTTTTTTCTTAAAAATAGATTATACACGACGCAAATTTGAATAAATTTGTCTTAATAACCAAAAACATTGAATATATAACAGTAAAAACAATGGCATTAAATTTTTCCTGTTTGTATTAAGAACTAATCAGGGTACTCGCAAGGATAAGAGAGGCCAGAGATCAATTTCTTGCGCCAACATACGCTTTTTTAGTTGATTTGTCACAACAAGCTTGCTCAAAGCAGCTTACATCTTATGTATGATTTGTAAGATATTGCACGTAAGAGGATTTATTCAGTATGCATTCGAAGAATATAAACTACAAATTATTCCAATTTTTTTTTTTTAAAAAAATAAGTGTGGTGCCATGATGTGTGGATTATAAGTTGTGCGCAACAAGTACATTTAATAAATGGGCACTAAATAATGAGCAATATTTGTTAGGCCTATACATATCTAAACTTTTAAAAACTAATTTAATCAAATTTTCACTATACCAACAAAAAAGAAAAACAAGAACAACATTCTTGGAATTCAATAAGAAATTGGATTTAAATTTTAAAAAATAGGTGAGTCAAGCAAATGTGTATGAATTGCTCATGGTTTCCCATTATCTCAAAACCTTAGTGGAACAGCATAACCAAAAAATGGCAAATCTTTGATATGTTATTTAATTTTGAGAGAATCCAAATCTTCAAATAAACCATCTTAGTTATGTATAAACTCCTAATTCCTCCATTCCAAAACACACATACAAAAAAAAAAGAAAAAGAAATACCTAGCCTTAGAATCCAATTCTTCTCAATGGGAAGCCAAATTAAGAAGCAATGGCTTCAATTTGCTTGTGCTTTGACATTTTTCTTCATTGCCACATGCACTATGGCATATTCACCTTATAATTCTTATGAATCATCAGATTCAACATACAATAAAGTACCAAACACAGTAGTCAAAAGTGAAGACTTCAAGGTACCTTCAGAGTCAGAAAAGGAATATAAGCCGTCATTTTTTCAAAAAAATGATTACTACAAGAAGCCATCAATTTCAGAGGATAACTATAAGAAAGTATCATTTGTTACTGAACATGAATCATTCTTTTCAAAGAATGACTACTACAAGAAGCCATTATTTCCAGAACATAACTACAAGAAGGAGTCATATGTTCCAGAGGTACCCTCGATGGTAAACCAGAATATAAGGAGTCATTTTTGCCAAAGTTTGACTACTTCAAGAAGCCATCATTTTCCGAAGACAACTACAAGAAGACATCATATGTTCCAGAGGTACCCGCAACGGCTAAACTAGAATATAAGGAGTCATTTTTTACAAAATTTGACTACTTTAAGAAGCCATCATTTTAAGAAGATAACTACAAGAAGACATCATATGTTCCAGAGATACCCTCGATGGCTAAACCAGAATATAAAGAATTATTTTTTCCAAAATTTGACTACTTCAAGAAGCCATTAGTTCCAGAATATAAATACAAGAAGATGCCATATGTTCCAGAGGAACCCATAGAGCCTAAATCGGAATACAAGGTACCATCTTTCCCAAAGAATGACTAATATAAGAAGCCAACAATTCCAGAAGCTAACTACAAAAGGTGTCATATGTTCCAAAGGTGCCCTCAGTGCCTAAAGAAAAATACTAGGTACCTTTGCCAAAAAATGATTACTACAAGAAGCCATTAGTTCCAAAAGAAAACTACAAAAAGGTACCATTTGTTTCAAAGGTGCCCTCAGTGCCTAAAGAAGAATACAAGGTGCCTTCTTCATAAAAAAATAACTACTACAAGAAGCCATCGGTTTCTGAAGATAATTACAAAAAGGTTTCATATGTTCCAAAGATGCCCTCCGTGCCTAAAGAAGAATACAAGGTAACTTCTTTGTCAAAGAATGACTACTATAAGAAGCCATCACCTTCTCCATCACCACCACCTCCATATTATTAAATTTTCCATCTTTCATGTTCAACATGCATATTTCATTTAAGTCCTTCTCCATCTCAACATATATAACCCACAGGGTTCTCAAATTTATGAGTTACAAGGCATGATATGAAAATTTGTAATTCTTATTTATTTATTTATTTTTCCTTTTCCTACTTAGGTTTGTAATAGTTTTGTCCTTTAGATTCTATTTTTTGAATGTTTGGAGAAATTTATTTCAATTGAATACGAATTCCTGTTATTGAAGTTTATATAAGTATATAGATTCATCTGGATATAAGTCGGACTCAAATGCATAAGAGGTGAGTCACAAAATATGTCAAAGTATGACAGGTACATTAAAGACATCATTTGATAGCATTCATGTCAGCCTACTTATACTAAGGTTGACGGGTTTCAATATAAAATTAAGAAGGATAAATTTTAGCAATCACATAGTTTTTTAATATGAAATTACAATCTATCCCTCTTTAGTTTGTAATTACATTAATCCCTTAAAAATTAATACAAATCGAATACATTAATATGCAGCTCGAATACATTGAAGAGTATCTCTGATACATTATAACATAAATCAGATACATAATATGTAGATTGGATATATTAAAAACTAGTTCGGATACATTATAAAATAAAATGGATACATAATATGTAGCTCAGATACATTAAATACTGGCTCGGATACATTAATATGTAGCTCAGATACATTAAAGAAATAAGAGATTTTAGAGGTTTTTGGAGATAGAAGGGAATATTGGAAATAAGGGAAACATAAGACGTATTTCAGTATTTTTTCCAATTAAGAATATATTTTTCACGAAAGAGGTGTTCAAGCCCAAAAGAAAGAAGATTGAGCCACACGAAACCCATTAAAATAGTCTAAAAAGTTGAACGCTTTAAGTCAAAAGTTCTTATTTTAAAAGTTTCCTAGTTTAAAAAGTTTTCAAGTTTAAAAAGTTTCCTAGTTAAAGTTTTTCAGTTTTCCTAGTTTAAAGTTTCCTAGTTAACTACTAATTTAAAGTTTTCATAAAAGTAGGATATAAATCCTATTCAATTTGGGATAGGTTTTCTCTATATTTAGTGGTTGATTTTAATATTTTAAGACATACATGATTAATATTATTTGAGAGGTTTCTCTTCTTTACACATTATTGTGTGGTGACTATCGATTTATCTTATAACCTTATAAGAATGATTCTTTAGCAGGTAAGATTAATTCTTAATTTGATATCTTTGGTTTCTATTTGTAAATTAAAGAAGGTGATTAATCTTATACTAATTGTTGTTTTTAATTTTTTCGTAATAGGGGTCTAGATCACTTTTGGTCTAAGTTCTTAAATTGACTCTATTAGTATAATAATTAGTCTTAATCCACTAATTTTGAATACTAAGATCAATTAGATTTCTTAGCACTTTATTTTGGAATTGAGTATTTTATTCTTGAATTTCATCTATCTTTTGATTTCTGTCTTTAATCTTTATGATTTCGCTTTCGCGTTATTTTCTTGTTTATTCTGGTAACCTGATTCTTATCATCATTGCTAATAAGATGTGGCTCACAAAATATGTCATAGTTGCACATCGAGAATTTAGAACATGTTGCGTACTAAACTAAAAGATCCTAAGAGCTTGTCATTGAGCCAGTTCTATGTCTCTTTTTTGTTAGACATCCACTTATTCTTAGCCACATGAAAGACGTTGATTAATGTAGCAGTGGGATTGTTGACAATGAAGTCTCGTGATAAGGTTGAAGAGTTTGATGTATAGATAGTTCTCAAGATAATGATATTTTATATGAGGTTTTATCAATTGAATTAAATTAAAGAGCTCCGATCCATCAATTTTTGGAAGGATTATAAATTAATTTTCAGTACCAGTCGAGAAGCACCGACACCACCAAGCAAACCTCCAGACCTTACAATACCAATACCTCCTACATTGTTAAGAGTTCCACTAATACTGGTCCACCACTCAGACCTTACAAGGTGTCATATGTTCCAAAGATGCCCTCAGTGCCTAATAGGCTGGTCGACACCTTGACTTTGATCGTGATGGGCTAGTATGATAGTATCTAATCGGTCTACTAGTTTTGCTGATATTTTTTTCACTATTCTCAAATTCAACATTTACTTTTGGATAAGAGGCAGGGATCAATAAGAACAAAATGGATGGAAATCTAATTCCTCTGGGTGTTGTTATTAAATTTGTGCAAGAGGGTATTAAGTATCTTTAAACAGAAGATTATAAATTGGAGCAATGTAATGTAAATATTTTGATATTCTAATTTTTTCTATATCAAGTTTTGATCTTTTTATAACTTTGAACAAACCAATAACTAAGCAACGCAATATGATACATATATGGATGAAGACTTCAAGTTTCTACAACCATTGGATCTCATAACACAAAATATATATGAGATGCAAAATATAATAAAAAGGAAAAAGAAAAGCCTTAAAAAGATAAACTAGGTGGAAATATGACACGAGAGGGACCAAAAACAAGAACCTGCAAGAGAAAGGGAGAAGGAGAAACAACATAAGAGAAAGAGAGAGAACAGGATAGAGAAACGAGGGAAAAGAAGGTTCCCGTCGTTATAGAAAAGACACGGTAGTATCTAGAAATTTCCTAAATACTTAGTCCAGATTTGGCCAAAATCAGAGTTAGTGAGGTTTAGGGAAATTCAGTAACTAATGGTAGGTCTAATTGTGAATTCGATCATATGGGTAGATAGCTAAGACATTAAGGGAAACGTACGACTTTACGGAACTGAATTCGGGCAAGTAGAATTCCCGAAATTGATATTAACGTGAACGGGTATTTTAAAATTTCTGAGTATCGTGGGATGAAGGTGTGTTATGAAATGGGGGTTGATAACTCTTAAATTAGCTCTCAGTTTCAGTGCAAGCCGCCAACGCAGGATTTTTCCACCAGGGCGGGGCAGCTGTAGCGGGGTGAAGACCGGTGTGGCGGTACAGACGTGACTTAACTAAAAAATAAATCCAAAAAATGTTTTATTCAGCAAGTTACAACTTTGAGAGCTAAGGAACGACCCCATGTGTTATCTTGACAATTTTTCACCATTCTTGAGGCTAGAGGTAAGATTTTCACTCCCAGAATCCATTTTTTGATCCGTAGAACTTAGTTTCTTTTGCGTAATTATTGATGAGGGAAGGTTTTGATATGGATTTATGGTGGAAACAGTCCTAGTATGGGTATGAGGATTAAGAGTTTGGCCTAGGGTGGATGGTTTCAATTGTAATTTGGGTAATTAGGCTTCGTTTATTCATCCTTGCGTTATATTGATTGTTTGTAGACCAAGAACAAGCGGAAAGAATCCGGAAAGGGATGAATCAAGTTTCTTAGGGGATTCAAGCTTTGTTTGAGGTAGGTGATGGTTGTGATTTCATGTTGTGTGATATATCTTTGTATTTGCATCATTATATTGCATGTATGTATGCAAATGTTTCATTATTGATCACACTAATTGTATATGAGTATGAATAAATAATCATATGCCATGGATCACCTCTTAATTGTATGGTTGTGAGAACGTGCATTTTGATTGTGATTTTTGTATGTTGAATGGAGAAAGTGTCACGTTCCGACACACCAACTGAGATATGATATCATGTACCAACATAAATATTGGAATGGGTCGGGTGACACGATCCAATACACTAACTTGGAACGGGTGTCACGATCCGGTACACTAACTGTTTGGGTATTAGTTCTGTGAGTGGACCAATGACTTGTTATACATTCACTTATTGTTGAGAATGTGGAATTGTACATTGATCCTAAAATGATATTGATATTGTATATGTGCGGTGTGTACATTCTTATGATGTCGTAAATACTTGCTTATATTGCACTTATTGAGGGTAGCCATGTGATCCTACTAGTACACTGTCGTTGTGTACTGATATTGCACTTGCTCTTTCTTTGTTGAGTAGAGGGCATCTTCAACCGGATACAGACATACCTCGTTTAGAAGATCAGTGATTGTCATTGAATTCAAGAGTGAGCCAGTTCTTTCGGGCTGCCTTGAGTTCTCCTTTTTGTTTAGTCCACATCTTTGCACTTAGACTAGTACTTTAGTTTTTTATGTTGATTGGGTTTTACCTGTAACACCCCGTAGCCAAAACAGACCAACAATCAGTTTTTCAGAAAAATCTGCACGTGTAACCGACGTGACCATTGACGGACCGTAGCCTGACTCACGGTCCGTCCTGCACAACCGTTGATGGGATCAGAGACTCCCAAAAAAACTCAGCCGGGAAAAATTGGCTAAGTCTTGATCGACGGACGGACCTACGGTTTGTAGGTCAGACGATGGTCCATAGTCTGTGACCGTCGATCAAGACCCCCCCCTTCAGCCACTCTCTGACAAGGAGCACGGGTGACCAGCACGGTTTGTAAGTGGACCCACGGTCCGTAGGTCTGACCGTAGATGGGAACTAGCAGAAAGTTAGGGGGAAATGCAGTAGGGTCAACTTCAAATGATCATAACTGTTAGCACAAAATGAGTTAGGTGTCCCACGACATACCAAAAGATAGATAATTGAATTCGCTTTCCATATCCACCAACCTTGCTAAAATCAGAGCTTCGAGTAAAAAGTTATATACCCATTTTAGTAAAGGCCTATCAAACAGGCCCAATCTATGGACCAAACGACAGACCGTCTGTCCAGGTCTTCCTTTGGTTCGACAGCAACTTACCCAGGGGTATTTTGGTCTTTTTCCACTTTGTTTAAACTCTAAGATACGTCATTTTGATCCTAAATCATCAGATTTTATTCAGTTTAAGCCTAGAAACACAACTAAAACTTACCTAGGTCAAATCATAAATCAAAAGATAGAAATTTAGAAGCTAGAAAGGAGAAAAAAGTTCAAGAACCCTAGTCAAGAACGCAGCAAAGTCCCTGCAATTCTAGCCTCGAAACTTAAGTATTTTTCCGTGAAGTTCATCACTAGGTATGTGGGATTTCACTAGTGAGTTGCTTTCACCCATTGGGTCCCTAGTTTTCAGTCAGTTCTTGATTCCTTTATCAGTAATACACTTAACTTTTCTAGAACTTTGATAGAACTTCACGAATTTTTTAAATATATGTTCCAAATCAGATTGTAAAATTATTATTCAGATTATTGCATGAATTTCAGAACCCTAGCTTTGTATTTCTTTAGTTCTTGAATTACACATGCTAGGTTAGATATTTCAGTTACTTCAGATGTACAGGCCTCAGTTTTTAATGCATCATTATCAGATTAAATGTTGCATTCTCAGTTTGCATGTTCAGTTTTGAGCTATCCATTATTTACAAAAATTTAGACATAATCAGTTAATTACATAAATCAATAGGAGTAGCATAATACCAAGTTGGACTAGGGTTCAGCATACCCTATAGTCCCAGAACTACTAGCCAAGTAGGTTGTAAGTCTCTTCTGTGGGCATCAGTTTAGAGATCACGCCATCATGCCTCTATACCTTTAGCAGGGTATATTGGGTCCTCTCGATGGGGTGTATACATCGAACTCCACATTTAGCTCATGTGGTTTTATTATCGGTTATTAGCAGCTCCCACAGTTCAGTTAGACTCTCTTGCATTGACCATTTATCAATATATTCAGTATTCAGTTTCTGCATGTTATAATTTGGTCATTGTATCCAGTTAGCTCAGAACTCAGTATATTATGTTCAGATTTCTATACTTGTTTTTGTGCTTGTTCAATTATGTTTTATTTCAGCTTTATTCTATCCTATATGCTCAGTACCCTTCAAGTACTGACGCATACGTGCGCTACATCTTCTCATAATGTAGGTTTAGGTTCTCAGCATCCAGATCACACTTAGATCAATTTCCGATCTCCAGTTCAGCAGATTCAGTGGTGAGTCCTCATTCTCCGAGGACAATAGTTATGAGTTTCATTTCAGTCTTTTAGTCTTTTAGTTTCAGTTTTTGTTAGATTTAGTTAGGGCTTGTACCAGTATTTCTAGTCCAGTTTAGAGGCTTATTTCAAACTAGTAGTGAGTTAATATTTTCTTTTATGGGTATTCCCCATCTTTTCATTTTAAGTATGATTTAGCTTCCGCAACAGTTCATATTCTTTAATATGCTCATGATCATGCCAGCAGGGTTAGCTTGGGATCATTTGTGGTCCTAGGTTCTGTGTCCGCATCTCAGGGGTAGCTCGAGGCGTAACAAACTTAGTATCAGAGCACTAGGTTTAAGTGTCCTAAGATGTATGAAAAGCCGCACTAAGTAAAGTCCTTTTTATGGGTGTGACGTGCACTACATCTAATGAGAGGGAGGCTATGAAGTTTTTTAGGAAAAGTTCACTTTGTTGATACTCTTATCGTGCGTAAGGTATGATCTAATTTCATTCTAACTTGACGTTCTACGTTTCAGATCATGCCTCCGCGTAGAGCTAACGCTATGAATGCGAATGCCAGGAATGCAAACGCAGCTCCTTTAGTCCCATATCAAGAAGTCTCCAATGTTGAGTTCAGGAATGCCATACAAATATTGGCTTAGAGTATGACCAACCAGAACAATCGGGTTTATGCTCCTGTGAATAAAAATGGTGGATCAACAGCACCAAGGGTTCGTGACTTTGTTAGGATGAATCCGCCTGAGTTCTTAGAATCGTAGACTAATGAGGATCCTCGGAATTTCTTGGATAAAATCAAGAAAATCTTTGAGGTGATGCAGGTTACTGGGAATGATCGGGTTGAGTTGGCGTCATACCAACTGAAAGACGTGACTCATATATGGTACACTAAGTGGAAGGAGAATAGGGGTGCAAATGCAACTTCTATTACTTGGGAGTGCTTCGATGAGACTTTTCTCTACAGGTTTTTCCCAATAGAGTTGAGAGAAGCAAAGGCTCAAGAATTCATGAACTTGAGGTAGGGAAACATGACGGTCCAAGAGTATGGGCTGAAGTTTAACCAACTCTCCAGGTATGCTACTCACATGGTTGCTGACTCCAGGGCTCAGATGAAAAAGTTCTTGTATGAAATATCAGATTTGGTGAAGACAGAGTGAAGAAATTCTATGTTGCTGGGATATATGAACATCTGTAGGCTTATGACTCATGCTCAGCAGGTTGAAGGTGATAAGCTTAGGGAATGAGCAAAGGAAAATAAGAAGGCTAGGACTGGGAACTATGGCTATTATCAGCAGAAATCGGGTGGTGGAAATTGTTCGCAGTCAGCAAAAGTTTTCTTCTCCAACCCCTTCGTCAGCTAGTGTTCCGTCCTCCAAGAACAGGTTTGACCAGAAGATTAGAGCACCAGACTCTAAGTCTCAGGGTAGTGTTTTAGGCACCAAGACTTACCCCGCTTGCCCTAAGTTTGGTAAGAACCATCTAAGCGAGTGCCTTGCAGGAAAAGAAAGATGTTTTGGGTGCGGTCATTCTGGTCACAGGTTGAGGGATTGTTCTTTTAGATAGGGTCAAGGAGGTGGAAATGGTAGAGTTCAGTCTACAACTTCATCAGCACCAACAAGTCGCTGACTTAGCAGGGTAACTCATCTGGTACAGGTGGCGGTCAGCGTTAAAATAGGTTGTATGCTCTTCAAGCTCGCCAGGATCAGGAAGGTTCTCCTGATGTAGTCACTGGTACGTTACGAGTCTTTAACCTTGATGTTTATGCACTGTTAGATCCAAAGGCTACTCTTTATTTTGTAACTCCTTACTTAGCAGTACAATTCAGTGTCAGTCCAGAAACTCTCTCAGAACCTTTCTCAGTCTCTACTCCAGTCGGTGACCCAGTTATAGCTAGACGGGTACACAAAAATTGCCCTCACAGTCTCTTAGAAAGTCACCTCACTAGATCTTGTAGAGTTAGAAATGGTAGACTTCGATGTAGGACTAGGATTGTTCGTTTTCAGTTTCCAGACGAACCATCTTAGAATGGAAGGGTAGTAGCTTAGCGCCTATGGGTCGATTTATTTCTTACCTTAAGGCAGAAAGATGATATCTAAGGGTTATCTCTATCATCTAGTTCGGGTTATGGATTCTAGATCTGAAACCCCAATTCTTGAGTCAATTCCAGTAGTCAGTGAGTTTCCAAAAGTGTTTCTAGAAGATCTTCCCGGAGTTCCTCCCAAAAGGGAAATCAACTTTGGAATTGATCTTCTTTCAGATACCCAACCTATTTCTATTCCTCCTTATAGAATGACTCCAGCAGAGTTTAAGAAATTGAAAAGTAGTTGAAAGACCTTCTAGATAAGGGTTTCATCAGACCTGGGGTGCACCAGTATTGTTCGTAAAGAAGAAAGATGGTTCTCTTAGAATGTGCATTGACTATACATAGTTGAACAAGGTCACAATCAAGAATAAGTATCACATCCCCAGGATTGATGAATTGTTTGACTAACTCCAGGGTGCTAGTCATTTCTCAAAGATAGACCTCAGATAGGGTTATCATCAGCTTAGAGTCAGAGATAGTGACATTCCGAACACAGCCTTCAGAACTCGGTATGGTCATATTGAATTTGTAGTTATGTCGTTTTGAATAACCAATGCTCCTACAACTTTTATGGATTTAATGAACAGAGTGTTCAAACAGTACTTGGACTTGTTCGTTATCGTCTTTATTGATGATATCCTCATTTATTCTGAGAATGAAGAAGAACATGCAAGTCATTTAAGAGTTGTTCTGTAGACTCTCAAACCAGTTATTCGCTAAGGTTAGCAGATATGAGTTCTGGTTGCAATATGTTACTTTCTTTGGTCATATTGTATCTAGCGAAGGGATCCGAGTGGATCCACAGAAGATAAAAGCAGTGAACAATGGATCAAACCTAACTCTGCTATAGATATCATAATTTTCTTAGGCATAGAAGGTTATTACAGAAGGTTCATGGAAGGATTTTCATCCATAGCCTCACCATTGACTAGGTTGATGCAGAAGGTGGTCAAGTTTCAATGGTCAGATGATTGTGAGAAAAGTTTTGCAGAATTGAAAACTAGATTGACTACAACTCCTGTTTTGACTCTACCAGAGGGGTCAGATAGTTATGTGATCTATTGCGACGCATCCAGAGTTGGCCTTGTGTATTGATGCAGCGAGATAAGGTTATAGCTTATGCTTCTAGACAGCTTAAGGTGCATGAGAAGAACTATCCAACTCATGACCTCGAGCTTGCAGCAGTGGTGTTTGCACTCAAGATCTGGAGACACTACTTGTATGGTGTTCATATAGATGTGTTCACTGACCATAAGAGCCTTCAGTATGTTCACGCAAAAAGAGTTGAATCTTTGTCGGAGGAGATGGCTTGAGTTCCTTAAGGATTATGATATGAGTGTGTGTTATCATCCTGGTAAGGCGAATGTAGTAGCTGACGCTCTTAGTAGACTATCTATGGGTAGTGTAGCCCATGTTGAGAAAGAAAGGAAGGAGCTAGTGAAGGATGTTCACAGGCTTGCTCGTTTGGGAGTTCGCCTTATGAGCATATCAGACAGTGGTGTAACGGTTCAGAATGGGGCAGAATCTTATTTGGTAGCGGAGGTAAAGGAAAAGCAAGATAGTGATCCAATCTTGCTTGAACTTAAGGGTGCAGTCCACAATCAGAGAGTGGAGGTTTTCTCCCAAGGGGAGATGGTGTACTTTGCTACCAGGGTAGATTATGTGTTCCTAATGTGGACGAGTTGAGACAACATATTCTTGTAGAAGCCCATAACTCTAGATATTATATTCACCCATGTGCCACTAAAATGTACCGCGATCTGCGGGAAGTCTATTGTTGAAATGGCATAAAAAGGGATATAGCATATTTGTGAGTAAGTGCCCCAACTGTCAGCAAGTCAAGGTAGAACATCAGAAACCAGGAGGTATGACTCAAGAGATCGACATTCCTACTTGGAAGTGGGAAGTTATCAATATGGATTTCATCACAGGGTTACCTCGTACTCGCAGACAATATGACTCCATTTGGGTGATAGTTGATAGAATGACTAAGTTGTCTCGCTTTTTGGCGTTCAAGACTACAGATTCGGTAGAGGACTATGCCAAGCTTTATATTAATGAAATCGAAAGGTTGCATAGGGTTCCTTTGTCTATCATCTCAGATAGAGGTCCTCAGTTTACCTATCATTTCTGGAAGTCATTTTGGAAAGGTCTTGGTACTCAAGTTAACCTTAGTACAATATTTCATCTGCAGACGGAGGAACAGGCAAAGTGAACCATTAAGACCCTAGAGGATATGTTGAGAGCTTGTGTGATCGATTTCAAAGGTAGTTAGGATGATCACCTTCCTCTAATTGAGTTTGCCTACAACAATAGCTACCATTCCAGCATTCAGATGGCCCCTTATGAGGCTTTGTATGGGCGCAGATGGAGGTCTCATGTTGGTTGGTTTGAAGTAGGTGAAACAACTCTGATAGGACCAGATTTAGTCCTTCATGATATGGATAAAGTGCAACTCATTAGAGATAGACTTAAGACAGCCCAAAGTCGTCAGAAATCTTATGCAGATGTAAGGAGAAGGGAACTAGAGTTCCAAGTTGATGATTGAGTTTTCTGAAAGTCTCACCTATGAAAGGGGTGATGAGATTTGGCAAGAAAGGGAAGCTCAGTCCTAGATATGTAGGCCCTTACAAGATCTTGAAAAGGGTTGATAAGGTGGCATATGAGTTAGAGTTACCAGCAGACTTAGCAGCAGTGCATCCGGTCTTCCACATCTCACTCTTGAAAAAGTGTGTGGGTGAAAGATAGTCTTTCTTATGAGGATGTACCATTTGAGATTCTTGACCGTCAGGTTAGAAGGTTGAGAAACAAGGAAGTCGCTTCAGTCAAGGTTTTGTGGAGGAGTCAGTCCGTAGAGGGAGCTACTTGGGAAGCAGATGCAGCCATGAAAGCCAAGTATCCTCACCTCTTTCCTTTCGATTCCACTCCAGCTTGAGGTAATAGTTCCTCTTCAGTTTTCAAGTCATTCATGCATAAATTCAGTCTTAGAATCATATTCCCTTAGTTTGTACTTGTATTTTCAAGTCGTCATTTGGTCCGACAGCAACTTACCCATGGGTATTTTGGTCTTTTCCCACTTCGGTTAAATTCTAAGATACGTCGTTTTGACCCTAAATTATCATATTTTAGTCATTTTAAGCCTAGAAACATAACTAAAACTTACCTAAGTCAAATCTAAATCAAAAGTTAGAAATTTATAAGCAAGAAAGGATAAAAAAGGTCAAGAACCCTTGTCAAGAACGCAGCAAGGTCGCAGCAGTTCCAGCCCCGAAACTTAAGTATTTTTCCGTGAAGTTCATCACCAGGTATGTGAGATTTCACTAGTAGATTCCTTTCACCCATTGAGTCCCTAGTTTTCAGTCAGTTCTTGATTTCTTTATCAGTAATACACCTAGGTTTTCTAGAACTTTGATAGAACTTCACGAATTTATTAAATATATGTTCCAAATCAGATTGAAAAGTTATTATTCAGATTATCGCATGAATTTCAGAACCCTAGCTTTGTATTTATTTAGTTCTTGAATTACACATGCTAGGTCAGATATTTCAGTTACTTCAGATATACATGCCTCAGTTTTTAATGCATCATTATCAGATTAAATATTGCATTCTCAGTTTGCATGTTCAGTTTTGAGCTATCTAGTATTTACAGAAGTTCAGACATAATCAGTTAATTACATAAATCAATGGGAGTAGCATAATACCGAGTTGGACTAGGGTTCAGCATACCCAATAGTCCCAGAACTACTAGCCAAGTAGGTTGTAAGTCCCCTCTGTGTGCATCAGTTTAGTTATCATGCCAGCATGCCTCTATACCTTTGGCAGGGGTATACTGGGTCCTCTAGATGGAGTGTATACATCAAACTCCACATTTAGCTCATGTGGTTTTATTATCGATTATTAGTAGCTCTCACAGTTAAGTTAGACTCTTTTGCATTGACCATTTATTAGTATATTCAGTATTCAGTTTCATCATATTATAATTTGGTCATTGCATCCAGTTAGCTCAGAACTCAGTATATTATGTTCAGATTTCTATATTTGCTTTGTGCTTGTTCAGTTATGTTTTATTTTAGCTTTATTCTATCTTACATGCTCAGTACCCTTCAAGTACTGACGCATATGTGTGCTACATCTTCTCGTAATATAGGTTCATGTTCTCAGCATCCAGATCACGCTTAGATCGATTTTCAATCTCCAGTTCAGCAGGTTCAGTGGTGAGTCCTCATTCTCCGAGGACAATAGTTATGAGTTTCATTTCAGTCTTTTAGTCTTTTAGTTTAAGTTTTTGCTAGATTTAGTTGGGGCTTGTCCCAGTATTTCTAGTTCATTTTAGAGGCTTATTTAAAACTAGTTAGTTTCATCTTATTAGTGAGTTAATATTTTCTTTATATTAAACTCATCAGTTTTCATATATCTCAGTTTTAGCATATGGGTATTCCCCATCTTTTCATTTTAAGTATGATTTAGCTTTCGCAACAGTTCATATTTTTTAGTATGCTCATGATCATGCCAGCAGGGTTATCTTGGTATCACTTGTGGTCCTAGGTTCCGTGTCCGCGTCTAGGGGGTAGCTCGGGGCGTGACATTACCCATTTTCTTAGACTTATGGTTCCTTGGTAGAGTTTTGGTACATTGACTTTCAGGTTCTAAGAAATAATTTATGCATCTTTTGAGAGTTTATTGGAACTCTAATTGAATCTTGCATTTAAATTTGCTTCCGTAACTTTAAATGTCTAGTGATTGATTAACTTGTGTAGTTCTTGGGTTAACTAATTAGTATTAACGATTTTCCTACATGATGATTAGTATGGTGTCAATCACAATGGTTTGAGTCATGACAATTAGGAGAAATAAAAGTACAAGCATACAATGACAATGGAAATCAATGCGTGGATATCATAGATTCAAAATGAGTGGACAAAAAGAGGCTGTCAGACATAAGGAAAATGGAAAAGCTGGAAGTAATTCATTCTCATTGCAGTTAATTAGTACCAAAGGTCACTTCTCGGAGCCAAATAGGCCTTTTGATTTACCCGTATGAATTTTGGCATGCATCCAGAACCCATATTATGAATTAACTACTTAATAATTTTTTAACTAATAAATTTCAAATGCATTAGATTGGTGAATATGTTGTGATATACTACCAAATTTAGAAATCTCGTTTAACTTCTGAATTTGTTTCTTTATCATTAGATACGATTAAATAAATTTGAAATTTCATCTCTTTGAAATGCCTTGAGGGTACATTAGTCATTCAACACTTGATTCAAAATGCCTTTTTGAATGAAAACCTTTCTAATTCTATATATACCAAACTTAGTAGTAATACACATGTCTATTTACATTAAGACGCCGACAGTTCACATCAAAGGCCTCTTTGACCTACGACTTCCTCCTACTTGAATTGGGTAATTCAATTTTAATCTTCAAGATCCGTTCTTTTGTACTATTTTTATGGAGAATTAGATGTTATGTTTCTAGTAGATGAGTTTAATTGATTCGTTATATGCTTTACTTGAGTCCATTGTGTGTTCGGTAGCATGATCCTCTACCTACTTGGTAGGGGTTAAATGTTTGCATACACATCAACTTTCTCAGACCTCACTGGATCTGTTGTTGTTGCTCTTAGACGAGTTAAATTCTACGAAGTTAACATTACCATTCTAGTGTATAAGTTTTTTTAAGCCAAGGTTTTATCAGAAATAGTTCATCTACCTCAAATTAAGGGTAATGAATATTATTCAGATCTAGAGTCACTTCTGTCAAATCAACTTATACAAAAATAACTTTTCAACAAAAAACAATTCGTTTTTGTGTTGTTTTGGCTCCAATGTGCATTTTTTTGCTGACCAATCACCTCAAATATAAAAAGGGGTCCGTTTTTTATGCTTTTTTTAATGACATGATTCTGTTGTTATAGAAAAGTCAATGAAGAAAGAATTGGGGCCAGAAAAGTTTTTTGTACTAACTTGAAATTACCCGACCTAGGCCAAATTTGGAAGAAGTTAGATTCACTAAGGTGTAGGGAAAATCTTGTAATGAATAAGAGATCGAATTGTGAATTTTAATACATGAGTGGATAGATTAGACGATAACGAACCCGTATCACTTTACGGATCTAAATTTGGACGAGTAGAACACCAGGAATTGATATTTTTGTGAATAAGTACATTCTGCCTCTGCCGAGGCCACTGCAGCAGGATGGGTCCGCCGGAGTGGTACAAACGTATTTTAAAGTCACTTATAAACTCTAAGACAACCCTATTTGGTATTTTTTTTACTTTTAGGACTAAAGAGGCGACCCATACGAGCTCTTAACAGTTTTCATCATTTTGAGGCTAAACGTAAGGTTTTAACTTCACGAATCTATTTTTCAATCTGTGAAACCTATTTTATTGGATTATCATCGATGGAGAAGGGTTTTGATCTAAGAATTATTGTGAAAAAGCCCTAATTTAGGTATTATGATCTTGGGTTTGGTCTAGGGTTATTGAGTTTGTGATAATCTGAATAATAGACCTTTGATTGTTGATCCTTTTGTATATCAATTGTTGTAGACCTAGAACAAGCGGAAATAATCTACAAAGGGAAGATTCAAGTGTCTTAGGGGATTCAATCTTAGATTCGAGGTAGGTGATGGTTGTGATTCTATGATGTGTGGTATATGTTTGTCTTGCTTCATTGTGATACTTGTTTATGTATGCATGTTGCAATATTGATCATACACTTTGAAAAATGCAATCTGTGATTTTCATGACCATGAAATCATGAACTAATGTATGATTATTGATGATGCACTTGTAATTTTGATTGTGGTGTGTTATTTGGGATCGGATTACCATGTTCCAACAAGCTAACTTGGATCGGATTGCCACATCCCGACATAAAAATTGGATCGGATTGCCACGTGTCGGTAAGCTAACTGGTTGAATTTGGGTTACGTGAGAGGACCAACTACATGAAAGCATGTGAATTCTGTTGTTGTTCTTAATGTTGATAATATTGAGTATGCGATATAATGTTAATATATATATATATATATATATATATATATATATATATATATATATATATATATATATGTGTGTGTGTGTGTGTGTGTGTGTTGTGTGTGTGTGTGCGCGCGCGCGCATGTGATTATAATGTTGATTCACGTGTTTATATTACACTATTGGGATAGCCACATGATCCTACCAACACGGTGGTTTTGTAATGATTCTGCACTTGCTATTATTTTTGTTGAGTACAAGACATCTTCAGGCGGCTATTGATAGACCTCGTTTAGAAGATTAGTGATCGTACGAATTCAAGGGTGAGCTATTTCTTCTGGGCTGCTTTGAGTTCTCTTTGTTTAAGTCCACTCTTTTTGGACTCAGACTATTGGTTAAGTTGTTAGTTTCGGGGTTATACCCTCTGTTCTTAGACTTGTCGTTGTTAGAGTTTTGGTACATTGACTTTCAGATTCTAGGCATATTTCCTACATTATTTAGTTTATTTTAACTTGCTTCCGTAATATAAATACCTTAAGTAATTATTTTAGTTGGATAGTAGTAGTGGTTCTCCCATCGGAGGGATAGGGTGGGTGTCAATCACGACGATTTGAGTCATGACAAGTTGGTAACATAGCCTAGGTGTATTGTTCTCATTGTACCAAAACGAGTCTAGTATAGTCTTGAGGAAGAGTACGTTAACGTCCGTACTATTCTTTGAGAGGCTATAGGACTTCAGGAAAAAATCACTTCTTTCTACTCCTTCGTGCTATGACTTGAATCCAATTGGTATCTGGGTGATACAAATTGGTATCTTTTCTCATTCACTCTATAGTTCAAACTAGAGCAACAGAAGTGGTAACACTATCGCCAGCAATAGAGGATTGTGTATAGACTACTAAAAGTTGAGCAGGGTTACCATTCAGAACAAGTAGTTATTGCCTCGGATAGATGACATTTTTTATCTATGGAAAGGTCCATAGGCATTCTCTAGGATTGATTTTAGGTCTGGTTACTATTATTTAAAGAATGAGGCGGTTAAAAATTGGGTTTAGACAAGTTCTGTGATTGAAATTAGCAATTTTAGGGGCTCGCTGGCTACTATTGTCGCTTGTGGTATGAGTTGAGTCCAATTGGTATCTCAACTATGTGAACTAGATGGAACACAAACAAGATAATTGATACCGAGAAGGTTCCAATTGGTATCTGTCCTTAGGGATTGTGTAAGGCATGGATTATTAGTCCTCTATGGAGAGAAATAACTAATTAAGAATTTGGACTTATTTGCGAATTGTATCTTGGAACCGGTGAATGTGTGCTTCTAGTTGTCTGAAATTAACTATGGATGTAAAGAGTGTATTACTTGAATGTTTGGATATGATTAGGTGCTCAGTATTGCTTGACTGAATGGGATATGTGCAATGTGTTGGTCTGTTGAAAGTGTGCTAGGGTTAACCGTTTGAGTGTCGTAGGATTTGTTGTTAAAAGGATAATCATCATGAGATTAGGTGCAGGGGCTAGATAAATTACGTTGTGGTTTGTAAGAGAGAAATATTGATATGTGTTGCGACGAATTGATAATCGTGTGAATGTTTGGGTGTATCATGTGAATGAGTGAGTTGTATGTTCAATGTAACGTAAAGGAAATTGTGGAACGTGTGTCGTTAAGATTGACTCGAGGTAACTGATGATTTTCCTAGCTAGGTGGATTATTCCAAAGGTGCTAAGTAAAGTTGGGACCTTGGTGGAAATTAGAAAAAAAGAAAAAGACCAGAAAATTAGTTGGCTTGGGTTCTGTTTTCTTTATGGTCGCTAGGGCGAGATTTTTCCTGCCGGAGTGGAATAGGGCGAGACAAAATCTCAGCCATGTCTCCCATGTTTTCTATTCATAATTATGGACCTCGAATCGTACCTCATTGTTCAACAATTGAATATAAGTTATAAGGTATGTCAAAATTGTAGAGAACCTGGACATATGAGGGTCGGATGTAGTGTTCACAAGTGCTAAAATTGTTGTGACCGGATGAGTAATGTGTTTTTGATCCAGATTCTACATTCGTACATGTCAGTTCAATTTCCTGGGGATTTGATGTGGTTGTGTACTGATTCTGCACTTACTCTTATTTTTGTTGAGTAAAGGGCATCTTCAAGCGATTATTGACAGACCTCGTTTAAAAGATCAGTGGCCGTTCGAATTCAAGGGTGAGCTAGTTCTTCCGGCTGCCTTGAGTTCTCTTTGTTTCAGTCCACTCTTTTTGGACTCAGACTATTGGTTAAGTAGTTATTAGTTTCGGGGTTATACCCCTTGTTCTTAGACTTGTCGTTGTTAGAGAAGGCGTTTTCGCATTGCTTTAGTTTATTTTAACTTGCTTTCGTAACTTAAATACCTTAGTTCTAGAGTAATTGCTTTAGTTGGATGTAGTACTGGTTCTCTCACCAAAGGGTTAGGGTGAATGTTAATCACGACGATTTGGGTCGTGACACTTTTAGCCTCCAAAAGTCTGACCAAATAGACAGGGGCGGACCCACATGGGGCTGCCCGGGTGCTCGAGCACCCATTAAGCTCGTATCGAACTATGTATATTTATATCAAAATTAAGGTAATATTGTATAAAATAAAAGTCGAGCACCCAATAAACAAATGTATTAGTTGGCATGGTGGTTGGAAATGGGTTCTCAAGGTCTTATATTGCTAAAAAATGACCAGGTTCAATTCCCTGTAATTACATTCTTTTAATTTTAAAATCAACTCTTTTCTTTCTACCTTTTCTTTTTTCCCCTTTCACGAATTGTCCTATTTCTAATTTTTCTAAAACAAAATTCTTTTTTCAAGATTATTTTTCTTTTTGATTTTTTTGGCTATCTTATGTAAATATAATTATTTTTCTTTTGACAAAGTATTAAATTTATACATTTATATTTATGATCGATAGCTTAAAAAGTAACCTCAATCTTAAAATCTTGAATCGTTTACTTCTCATGTCTATTATGTAACTTAATCTCCAAAAAAATATAAACAGTCATGACCTTCCATTACTATTAACTTTTTCTTCTCATCAGTCTAATTAGGAAAAATAAAAGGGAAGGAAAAAAAGGTGTTCTAGCGCCTTTATTTCAGTTTTTCAATTTAAAAGCGAAAGAGTCTTCCTTACGTTGGTTTGCCTTTTTGGTAACTACAATTGTATATGAAAGTATATTGTTTCTCCTCTTTTTTTCTTGAACCAATCCAAATATTTCGATTGTCTATTGCATTGAAAAAATAACACCTATGTTGACGAATTTTAGCTCGCAGTTACGCTCTTTGGTTTATATAAGTTGAAAATAGTGAGCACTCATAGTTGTAAATTTCTGGATCCGCCACTGCAAATAGATTACTAGAAATGTAAGACTATTCTTCAAAGTTCCCAATATTTCGTAAAAGTTTCATTGATTACTGTTAATTATGTCTTGAATGTTTTCTTGTATATTTTAGAAAACTATTATACATATTAGTTTAAGAGACCCTTTGTGCAAATAGATTTGGAAAGGAAAATATATTCCTTATAGGATTGGGAAACCTTTTTGTTATAGGGGATTAGGCCTAGCCAAACCTCATTACACCCTTGTGTTATTCTTCTATCTATTTTCTATGTTTGTGATTATGTGCTAGTTCATCCACAATATTTCAGCAACAATTGGTATCAGAGTTTCGTTAGGGTTTCTAGACATAATCAAGGATTAAGATGGCTCCATCATCTTCAACAAAGTATGAAATTGTCAAGCCATGAGAGCACCCCCTAGACGTGACACGGCGTACTTGACCCCAAAGGGGTCTCATACATGTCTTTAGCATAATAATAACATAAGATCATAGGAAATATAGAGCAATTTAAAACTTTTGAGATATACAATCGAAGTCTTTATCATATATTACAAATGGAAGTCTTTTCTAACTTTTTGTCTCAAACCATCTATTTAAAACTCAAGAATAATAGTGTTAGGGATGCAACCCATGCAAATTCTTAAACATAAAAGTATACGACGTAAAGGTAAAGTGAATATTGTCCTCGAATTTATAAGGACTCACCAAGATCTTCAATTCTTCTAAATCCGTGAAACCTAGCCTCCAATAGCAACTCAAGCCTCCAACCCTCCATCTTGTTAGAATGCAGGCAATATGCGTTAATACAAAATGTACCAAGTATGAAAGTTAGCACAACATCATAAGAGCATCTCAAAATGGTTAGTCAACATAATACATAAGCATCAATCTTCAATATAAGCATTATATAATAGAAGGCAACATAAGACATAGTAAATGAGCATAGGAGATACATCATGTTCATGTCATGGTCTTTACTTAGACCTGCATGGTTACATTCATCAACCTTAAGTCTTTCATATTACTAGATAACTACGTTACAAGTCACCTCCAAGTATACTTGTGCAATGCAAGGATAACAGCACATACTACCATCCAAGCTAAGTTCCTCACTTTGGTCATTCTTGGGCATAGTCCACCTTCGTAGTCAAGACCTAGATTTTAATGTCATCTTAATTATACTCTATGTATATGGTCAACTGTTAAGTTTCTCTATGCCATAAGAATAACATACTCCTAAGTAACCCCAAGGCACACTTGTGTAATGCATGAAAGGCATCCCATACTACCCTTCACACTAAGCATCGCCTTGAAGTCATCCTAGTCATATTCACCATACTTTGACGTCATTATTATCTTAACTCTCAACCTAAGGGAATCTCTCACCTTTAGTCTATAACTAGGAAGGGCAACTCTAGCACAATGCTATCTCACAACTCCTCTTTAGTGACCCTAATATACTTTGTGTAATGCAATCATAGAATCCCATTATAATAATCATGCTAAGTATTACTTTTAGGTCTTCTTACTAGTATTTCTTAGTTTGGAACCTAGTTCCTATCTTTAGCTTTAGAACCCTATGAGGTACTCTCTCTCAAGCACATCTTAGTTCATTATTACGTTGAACCTAGGAGATACTTCTTTTAGTATGTCTAAGTTCCTTCTTCACATGACCCTATGAGATATTTTCTTAAGCATTTCTAAATCCACTTACACTCATGAACACTATGATATACCAATTTTATTATGTCTAAGTTCATCTACACTCTTGAACACTAATAGTTACTTCATTAAGTAAATCTTGGTCCATTATGCTTTAAACGCTATGAGATGCTTCTCAAGCATGTCTTAGTTCATAGGATATAGAGATCTCTACTAGGAACCTTAACTCAACTATGTGAAGGATTCTATCTCATGAGACCTAACTTTGGGAAAACCCACACTATATTACGTAAGAGTTCCCCCTTTAACTTGGATAATCCTCACATCAACTAGGTGTGGCTCTCCTCTCTTCTTTCAGTCCGGACCCTATCTTGTGTGACAATCCATCTCATTGTCAATATCCACTTGGATCCAAGCATAGACCCCATGATTTACTTGTTAAGCCTTGATTAACACTCATCTCTCATGGAAGGATGTCTTTGACAATCAATCCATATTCAAGTGATTCTATCATTTTCATCTAGCAAGCATTCGTAAGTTAGGTTAGGTTAGTATAGGCCTTTCACCACAATCCAACCTATTAAACTTCTAATCTTTTTTAGACTTTACTCTCAAAGCCTTAGCATCACTAGGTAATCATATTAGCCTCACCCTAAAAATCCTCATGATCACAAACTCTACTCTCAAGTTTGTTTCTTAATCTCTTCTTTATACCTAGATTTCAAGGTAATTTGATCACATCTTCCATTACTTGGTGATTCTAAAGGTTCAATTCTAACTTAATTGACCATAAAGGTTCAATTCTAACTTTATAAGTCAAGATACTTCCTATTCAATCAAGTCTAGTTCAATTCATATTTAGATGATATTAACTTTGATCAATTAACATTCAAGACATTGAAATAGGAAGATTACTTTTGATCCTTCAACATTGCTATTCGAACTTTATAACGGTGACGTTTAGAAAGAAGGATATAAACAATAGCATAGACAAGTTAGATTATTCACATTCGAACTTGTGGAGTCCAAACAAACTTCCCTCCAAAATTGGTGCAAGGTGCTTTATAACTTCCGAATTGAAAATAGGTTGAAATTTTGCAACTTAAAGTTCAATAACTTTTGCAACAGAGAGGGCACAGAGAGCACCCCACTTTTGTTGGAACACCACAACAAAATAGTGTTTAACATACGAACAGAACACTTTGTGATAGAAGACGACGTATGTTTTCATACTCATGTTTTAGCAACACTTTTTGGGATGAAGCAATCAATACAACTTGTTATTTAGTCAATAGATCCCAATCTATTGCTATTGAGCTTAAAACTCCCTTTGAAGTTTTATCCGATTCGCCTGTTGATTATTCAAATTTTACAATATTTGGTCGTTCTGCTTATGCTCATGTAAGGGATGGAAAACTTGAGCCGAGGGAAAAGAATTGCATATTTGTAGGGTATACAACTGGAGTGAAAGGTTGTAGATTGTGATGCACATAAGAAAAGACCGGGTTAATTATTAGCGAGGGATGTGATATTCAATGAATATGCCTCACTAAAAAGTCAAAATGAAAAGGCAATAGCAGAAATAGATCACGATGTTAGTGACCACGTAGAGATAGAAGTTGAATCTCCACTAGCTAAGCCCAATAGTTTAGAAGCGGATGAGGTGCAAGACATTAATCAAGATGATGATGATGATGATGCACCTATACAATAACAATAGAATTGCAAAAGTTAGAAAAAAGAGACTGATCAACAGACCAAAAATATTTGCAAAGGTGGTTGATAAAAATCTTTTAGGATATGCATGTTTTATAGAATTTGTTTTATCTAAGACCACTGACGTGTTTGGGCCTAATAGCTATAAAAAAATCTATTTCTAGTTCAAAAGCAGATCGATGGGTTGGTGCTATGGGTGAAGATATGAAGTCTCTTCAAAAGAATCAAACATGGAATTTAGTTTATTGTCAAGGGGACAAAAGGTAGTCAAACGTCATTCTATCAGAGATGTTATATCTAAAGGGTTTGTTGATGTAAAATATAGTGTCTACACATGATAATCTCATAGATGTGATGATCAAGACAGTATGAACCAATAAGTTTAGGCATTACCTAGACTTGATTGGTGTAAGTTGTACTCAATAAACCCTTTGGAGGGCTATGAGCAAGGCAGATAGACGTTATTTCAGTTGATGAACGGAATTCGGGACAAGGGGAAATTTGTGAGTTATGTTTTGAATTTTTTCTTGTATACTTTAGGAAACTATAGTTCATATTAGTTTAGGAGACTCTTTGTCCTAATAGATTTGGAAAATGAAATATTTTTTTTCTTATAAGATTGGGAAAACCTTTTCCTTATAGGTTTGGGACTACTCGGGTATCTATATAATAAGAGATATAATTGTGGATTTTAAAGCATTGTACATGATACACAATGTATTCTTTGAAAGAATTGTAAGCTTCATCTCTTTTTTTTCACAGTTGAAAATCCTCTCTACTTTTGCTGAGAGGAGTAGGCCTAGCTGAATATTATTAAATCATTGTGTAATTCTTCTTCTCTATTTTCTTTATTTGTGATGTTGCTAGTTAATCCACGATATTTTTGCAACAATTATGCATAGCAGGAATATGACAAAAGGACTATTAATCCCTACAACAATAATTATATACTCGGTGTTATCCCACACGTGGAGTCTGGGGGAAGTAGGATGGTATTTGACTAGACACAGTTGATTTACTTCTATGATGAAAGTAGAGATATAGTGGAAGAAAGTATTAAAATAATAATTGGAATATTATTATGCTTGAAGTTCATCAATACTTTAAATAGCTAGAATATGCACAGTTGCTATGGTGAAGACACTAATGTATAGGCAAGAGATACATACAACTTATTGGGTGCTCGAGCACCACAGTGACGTAGCTATAGCCACCCTAGGGTAACAAGTACACCCTTCATATGAAAATTACGTTGTAAATATATATGTCAAATTCTATATTTAAAGTTGGACACCCTTGACAACAACTATGTCTTTGGTTCAGTGGTAATCGATTTCCATTTGAATGAAGAAATTTCATGTTCAAACCCCAAATAGCACAATACTTTTTTTTGTTTTATTTTGACAGTCAAACATCATTATTCTTGGACACCCTTGACAAAGTTTCTGGCTTTCTTGGACACCCTTGATAAAATTTCTGACTCCACCACTAGAGCACCAATTAACCTCCACGTAGAATCGTTTATCTATGTTATTTCTTGAAATATGAGTATATTAATCGAACAACATCTAGTGAACAAAAATCCTAAATTCGCCACTAATACGGTAGTATTATAACACTACAACAAAAATGACCATTAGCTGCATTTAATTCTTAATTGCCGCTAAATATGTATTTTTAGCGGCAATTGTCACTCTTTGTATATGTCCCTAAAGCCTTTAGCGACATTGGTTCTAATAACACTTAACTAATGCTGGTAAGAATTTAGCACTCTTTATTAGTGTCAATATTTAATGCCGCTAAAAGTTATTTTTGTTGTAGTGTAAATACATAATTCTTTTGAGCATGCAGCTAATATTTGTACACAATCTTTTGTTGTGACACTAAGTTTTTCTTTTGTTGCAAGATAGATTCGGAGCCTATGGATATCAACACAGACTCAACCCCATATGAAATTCCGAGTTCTGATTTAATGGTTTTGAAGGACATACCTCAGAGGTTTGACCGACACGATTTCATAATAGGCAAAAATGCTAAGTATCATTTCTTTTCTGTCTTCTCTATGAAAATTACAATTGCTTCTTGTTTCTAAACTCATGTCAGGTTTTTACCTGTGCTTGGAGTCCAGAAGGGTCGCTTCTTGCATCTGCGTAAGCATTAGTTCCATTTCTTTCGTTTGTTGCTCTCGTCTATGAATCAACTCATATCTATATTCATACTTCTGCTTCTACTTTCCAATATGTTTTATGTGGTCAAATTCTTTGAAGTGGTTTTCCTTAGTTAAAAGTAGTTTTAGACTCGTCTAAGGAACCATCTCTCGTATAGCTAACCATGTGTAATATCAATTTAGGTCGAGAGACTCTACTGCTAGAATTTGGACTATTGGAGATGGTCCATGTAATTCTACTATCCGAAGGAGAGCTCCAAATGTTTTGGTTTTGAAGTGTTAGGAAAGTCAAACAACTGAAAAACACAACGATGTTACAACACTCGATTGGAATGTGAGTTTTCTACTGCTCATTTTCGTTGATCTATACTTTCACCAATTTGATTTTCTTGTGATTATTCAATCTTGTATCGATGACGTTTTCTTGTACAGAGTCAGGGTACCCTGCTTGCAACAGGTTGTTCCGAAGGCAAAGTCAGAATGTGGAACCGATATGGTAAGGCAAAAACTTATTTTGAAGATTGAATGTATAAATTGACCATTGGAAAAGTATGGTTCCGAAAATGCGTTTGCTAGTTTGTTATTTGGATTATTTTCATGTCTTGATGTTTATCTGATTGAAACTAAAAGTCACCAAGAAACAATCCATTTACTTGTTGATAAGCTTTTCGTCGTGTTGAATCTATTCAAGAATGTTGAGTCCTTCTCATTGTTGTTCAAATATACGTTTTGTCCTTACTGATTATCCTATAACTGACTTTTCATTCAGGGGAATTGGTTAGAAATCTTGACAATCATAGTTGTCCAATCTTCGCTTTGAAGTGGAACAAGATAGGTGATTATCTACTTAGCGGTAGTGTTGATAGAACTGCAGTTGTTTGGAATGTGATGTCTGGCAAACCGAAGCAGCAATTTGAATTTCCTTCAGGTGTTCTGTTTTCCTTGCTCTGTCTATATTTTACCTGATAGATTTTGTTTTGTTTTGCATTTATTCTCACTGTTGTTATACAACCCCATTCAGCTGTACTTGATGTTGATTGGCAAAACAACGATTCTTTTGCGGTCAGCTCCACTGATAGCATGATTTACATTTGTAAAGTTGCGGAGAATAGACCAGTCAAAAGAATCTCGGGACATAAGGTGTGGTATCATTTCATAACGATTCTAGTTCGAAACATTTTATGCATTGTATGTGCAAAGGGTAACCTTTGTGAATATATTCTTAAAGAGTTATTAACTTCGCCATTACAGAATGAAGTCAATGCTGTCAACTGGGATCCTTCAGGTTCCTTGCTCGCTTCATGCTCTGACGATACCACAGTTAAGGTAATTCCGTTTCAGGTAGAGGTGGTGTAGTGTGCCACTGGCCCTCGGAGATTTGCGCTGCATATGTTGAAGTTTAGCTTCATGTTTTCCGCGCTAGGACTTTATATATGTTGTTTCCAAGGAATTATGTTTATTGTGTTGTATAAAATAAGTCATTGTTTTTTGTACAGATATGGAGCATGGAACAAGATGTTTGCTTGCATGATTTCAGAGAACATAGCGAAGTATCACATATAATATAATTATTTCTATTTTTGTTCTTTATTTATGGTCTGAGTTGATTCATTTAATCAAATCAGACATCACCTGCGGACTAATATGTCTTTTTAGGCTACATATATACCGTCAAATGGAGTCCAACTGGCGCTGGTATAAGCAATCCAAATCAACAGTTGTTACTAGCAAGGTATTCTATCTATTGCTACTAGTCATGTTTCTAGCCCCTGCTTGATTTATTAATTGTTTTATCTTGGGAGGCGATTAAGTTTGGGATAGAAATCCTGGATTACAAATTAACCCCTTTTACATATTTTCCCTTTCATTCTTCATCATCCTCTCCCTGGATCCGTGACACCCCATTCCACGGCAGCACAACAAATTCCCTTGCGAGTAAAAATAATCCAAGAGAGATAAAGTTTCAGTACAACGGTCCAGAAAATGGATTTTTGGTGTGTGTTGATTTAATGTGTTGCACCTAACCTTTTTGTTTCTTTGAGCTTATTCGTTTTGTTTTATTGTTTCTCTATGTAGTGGTTCATTTGACTCTACTGTGAAGGTATGGAATGTTAATCAAGGGCGTCTTCTTCAAAGCTTGGACCGTCACAGGTAATAAATATGAACTCATTATGTCTACTTGGACACTGGATATTAAGGCACTCTAATAAAATTTCACTTTTTAACTGTTATATACAAGCTCAAGTACTATGGGGTTTGTTTACTCGTACTCAATTGAACTATCGATACATATATACCTATTTGGGTGGGGATGTGAGGGGAGGGGAGTGAGAATGAGTTAATTGTGTATCTTTGTTTTAGATCATCAGATGTGTGTATCTTTCTTGTTGAATGTTTTTCTTTTACTAAGTAGATTATCTTCCATTTTGAATCCAGTGGACCTGTTTACTCTATTGCATTTAGTCCGAACGGGAAATACTTGGCAAGTGGATCAGCTGATAAATGCATGCATATATGGTCAGTGAAGGAGGCCAAGATTGTAAAAACTTACAACGGGGATGACAAAATAGGGACATTCTTTTTTAAAAAGAGGGAGTATTATTTATGGTATTACTTGGGTTACAAGTAAACTTGGGCCATAAGTAAGAAATAATTAATAATAATAATAATAATAATAATAATAATAATAATAATAATAATAATAATAATTCTTACATTCTCCCACTTGTTCCAATAAAAAATTGGAGTAGTTGCACCCGAATCAAGTCACCAAGTATTATTAGAAACTTCTACTAAATTTGATTTGAAACATACAAAGGCACTAAATGTACCTTTATTTTCAACCCAAGTTTTACGTTTCAGACAATCTTTCTGATTGTGTCCTTCCTTTTAAAGAAACAACACACATCAACCTTGAGTTCCTTATGAGCATCTTGTAAAATTTTAACAGGTGCTTTATTTTTCTTAAACTTATTAATCTTCACTTTAAGTCCTTTACCAGCTCCTTGACCCATGAGATTAATGGAATGACCAACTTGTTTCTTAAGTCTTGACTCCTCTTGAGTAAGCATACTGAATAATTCACTAACATCTCACTTATTCTTAATAGTGTTATAGTTAATCTGAAATGGTCCATACTCAAGAGGCAATGAGTTCAGAATAAACTGAACCATGAAGGTGTCATCCACTTTCATCCACAAGGTCCAAAATCTTGTTGTAATGTAAGTCATCTCAATGATACGATTTTGCATACTACACGACCCATCAAACTTCATGGTTATCAGTTCGGTCATTAGTATACCAGCGATAGACTTATCATTGGAACGAAAATGTTCTTGCACAAACTGCAGGTATTTTTTGTCACTTTCTGTTTGTTGAAATAGTACTCTTAATGTTGTTACAAAAATCACTCGCATGAACATAAGGCTCAATCTGTTAGAGCGTTCCCAGGATTTATGAAAAGATTTATCATCCTCACTACTCTTATCAGTAATGGCAGTAGATTTGTCATTCAATAAAACCAAGTCAAGATCCATCACACCTAAGTGGAACTAGACTTGTTCATGTCATTCCGAGAAGTTTAATCCATTGAACACAATAAAAGACGAAGCATACAAATGAAGAGGAATAACTTCAAATACATATACATGCATGCTCACATATAAAAAATAATGTAAATTCAGTAAAACGATAAAAGTACATCGTAATTCTCCTTTGGGTAGATACTACGACACACTATCATAATTTAAATGTCGTGCTTAAATAATAAATAGGTAATTAAATAATTTTAACCAAACATATACAACATCTTTGGATATACAATATATGTGTGATTGGAAATATTATTTAACCTCATACGTTTCACTATTCGTAGAATGATAGATTCACCTTGGGTAAAACTTTTTAACTTCTAGCAACAGAGGAAAGTCAATTTATCTATTTATTTTTCAATATGGGCATTTAATTAACTTTCATAGATAAATGACAATTTTATGAGTGCATATTTTTCTTAACCATACTAGTTTGACCACTTTGCTGAACATAATCTTATAAAATTTTGTGCATGTGAATAATTTTAAACATTCTAGTTTGGCCACTTTAATGACTAACAAACTATAGGAACATAATACATGCATCAGTGATCATAAATATGATATGTGTAGACGTTAATTTTCTCTAGTTTGCCACTTTGGTGACTAACAAACTAAATAAGTACAAAACAAACATAACATCATAAAATTTCGTGCATGTGAATAATTTCAAACATTTTAGTTTGGTCACTTTGGTGACTAACAAACTATAGAAACATAATACATGCATCAAGTGATCATAAACATCATATGTGTATGTGTTAATTTCTCTAGTTTGGCAACTTTGATGACTAACAAACTATATAGATTAGTATACCGACCACTGTAAGTTATTGCACAATCTAAAACAAACATAATTATTACATTATGAAATATTAAATTTTCAGAATTTTGTGCACTCATTTAAAAGACAAATCATACATAAATATTGTTATCGTTAATTTCAAATAGGAATTTCGGTTAAACATCATATGTGTATTTATTAACTAAATTATAATTAGAGATTTACTTTGAGAAATTAAATCTTAACCATTTATTTTAACCTATATCATGTGTCACTAATCTAAATAGAAATTCGAAAAAATGAAGAGAAGAGAAATAGAGAGGCCCGGATCCATATCAATTACATACACTAAATGATCACTTTATATAAACACTTTAATGACTTGTCATCTAAAGTTAAGTTAATCTAATATCAAAATTGACATCAAACAAAAACTACATGCAATAAGGTACCAAAAGTTATTGTTATTTAATGTATAACATATTAAAATTGATATATAAGTTAGTTTCAATAATCTTGGTATTTAATGTGTAAAATTGGTATATAAATTGATTTCAATAATATTAGTTTAAAATTAATTATAAAAATTAAATTACACTCATTTTATCTACAATAAATGATTATTTTTTTTGAATTTATCGTGTGAAATAATATGTACCAAGGTATGCTCATTCCACTCAATATGAATATTATGGTTAAAGATCCGATCAAATATAATTAGGTCAGTTAATGTTCAATGACCTTATAGATTTATGTCATGTGTACTATATAATAATTTATGGTTGAGATCAATTTAAATTATATACTCAATATAATAATAACTAATAAAAACAACAAAGTTGTCAACTTTTTAATTTTTGTAAACTTAAATAAAGCATTTTCAAGAAAAAAATTTAAGATTGATGGGAATATGCAAACTTCCTAACTTCTTACCCACCAAACTTCTTCGGGAGTAATTTCACACATGTTTTCTTCAAATTCTGAAGTAATCTCTAAAATAGATCAAATTTAAAAATATCATTGGGTTCTAAATAGTAATTCAACTAAAGAACATGATAATACATTAAAAAGAAGGAAAAAAAACTTATTCGGAGGTTTTCAAATTATTGCAAAAATATACTTATTTATATTCTTCAAAAGTGTCGAGGATATTCCGCCCAGTCTTATTTTTTTCTTGAAAATATTAGTTAGGGTACAATTAATTATTTTATTTGATAGTTTTAAAAAATAAAAATAATTGACGGTTATGTTGTTTTTATTATTTAAATGAGTATATAATTTAAATGGATCTCAACCACAAATTATTATACAGTATACATGTCATGAATCTATAAGGTTATTAAATATTACTTGACTTAATTATACTTGACCGGATCTTTATTCATCTAAATAAATTTACACACTGGTAAAATTGATTTATTTTAGTGATTTAGTTTTGTATTTTAGATTTGTAAATGACGCAGTATAATCCAACCGAAATTATTCATCTAAATAAAGTTACAAAAAGATCCATATTCCAAAAACAAAACAGATTCTAGAAATAAAAATGCTTATTTTGTTTTGTTTTTTGAAAAAAGTATTTTTCAAATAAAAAACACTAAAAAATAAATTTCAAAGCAGTAAAAATTACTGACATTTTTTTAACATTTATGATAATGTTTTATCTTTTCAGAAAAAAAAAATAAACTGAAAATATAAAACCCTACTGTTAATTAGGAGATTGATAACAACCAAAATAGTGACTAACTAATTTAGGGAAAATTAGGATTCATGCAGTTATAAAACACTATAATTAAGGAAAATATATTGTTAATTAGTTGATTTAAAAGTTATCTTAACCTATTTTTCATTTTTTTTAATTAATTTATTATTTGTTAGATATTGTTGAAAAAACCTAATGTTATATATTGAAAACTAGAAAATCCTGTTCAAACTAATATTATTCACTCATATACAATAACACATTAGGGTTAGTGAAAAATGATTTTCATTAATGTCGATGGAATTGATATTTTGTTGTTGATTCTAGGTTTTCTTGGAGCGATTGGCAATGGTGTTTGCTTTTCGATCACGATAATAGTCATCATCAAACTCATGAACATTATTGGTGGTGTAGACACTTCAAATGACCTTAATTTTATGCATAATATTAACGAGGTAAGTAAACAGTAAGACTTGAACGCACATCTATAACGATGTGGGAGTGATTAATTGTCATAGTTTTGGTTATTTGCAGAATGTTAGGTTGTTGATGTACATTGCTTGTGCAAAATGGATCGTGTATTTCTTAGGTTTGTCTAATCACCTCTTTCCAGTATAAATAAATTCGATGTTACTTATTTTATTTTATATGTACGTAAGGATTTATTTTTTATTTTTTTTTAATTTGTTTTATATTATGATCAATTTTATGATTATTTGTATTTGTTTAGAGGGTTTTTGTTGGACAAGAACAGCAAAGAGAAAAGCTTCAAGGCTAAGGATTAGATACTTGAAATCAGTTTTAAGACAAGATGTTGACTTCAAGGCCAGTTTTTCTGATGACTGTCAAATAATTCAAGATTTCATTGGTGAAAAGGTAAGCACTTTTTTTCGCTTTTAAGTATTATTTTGGATTCAAATGTCATGTGTTTTTTTTATGACAAGGGAAACACGCCGTCGCTATCATTCGAGTGCACACATGGTAAAATCTCTGTTCCTATGCAATAGTTCGCAAACTACATAGAAAAATGTCATGTGTCTTCATTTAATTTGCACTTTGACATATCATTGGGGATTGTGTATTAGAATCTTATGTGTATTAGAATCATAAGATTCGATAATTTTTATAAATATAAGAAATTCATTTTTGTTAATTTTTCATACGGATGAGATTCAACTGAACCCCTTGCGTCCACCTAACTTTTGCCCCCAAATTCTCATATTAATATGTGACTATGTTTTATAATATATTGGAAATAGGTACCACTTTTATTGAGGGACATATCAACTTTTATTGGTGCATACGTGGTAGGATTCTTGATGATTTGGAGGCTGGTATTAGTAATATTTTCAATATTATTGTTGTTGGCAATACCAAGTATCATTTATGGAAGGGCTCTTAAGAGAATATCAAGAAAAGTAGAGGATGAATCTAATAAAGCTGGAAACATTTTGAAACAAGTGATTTCTTCTATTAGAACAGTGTATACTTTTGTTGGAGAAAGAAAAAGTATAGAAGATTATTGTGTTGCACTTGAAGGATGTGTTAAATTGGGAGTAGAGCAAAGTTTAGTTAAAGGATTGTTCTTTGGAAGTTATGACTTTGTCACTGGCTTTGCAATTAGAGCTCTATTGTCTTATTATGGTAGCATATTGGTTATGTACAATGGAGTTCATGGTGGCAATGTCTATATGGTCAGCCTTGCAATTTTTTGGGGTGGAAGGTTATTATCTCTACCCTTTCTTTTTTATATTTTATCAATATTATTGCATGACATGTGATAGCAGATTAGTTATTACACCTTTTATTATAGGCATAATACGTAAATATGCCGTTTAACTTGGTTTTAAATCACATATATGTCGTTCAACTTTGGGTGTGCACAAGTAGACACTTACATTTGTATAAAGTTGAACAAATAGACACACATGTCCTACATGTCATTTTTTGTCCTACGTGGTGTCCTATTTGTATTGTGTCACGTAGGGCTCATGTGTCTACTTGTTCAAGTTTATACAAGTTTAAGTGTCTACTTATGCATACTCAAAGTTGAAGGACATAAATGTAAAATGAGGTCAAGTTAAAGAGCACATTTATGTGTTATGCCTTTATTATAATTAGAATTTGTTGCTAAATAACTCCTAGATGATTGAATTTCCGTATAGTCCATCCTAAATGAGATTAGCATGAGATTTTTGATGTTTAACTAGAAAATGTTATCAGTCGCTAATTTCTTATTTTCTTGTAGTGATATTTACATAAATTTCTTTGTACTTCCTCCGTTCGACTTTATTTGAGTTAGTTCCGTTCGACTTTATTTGAGTTAGTTTAATCTGAACCGAAATTTAAGAAAGAAAAAGGGATTTTTCAAACTTTGTTTTCAGTTAAAAACCAACCACCATATATTTTGAGACGGAAAGAATTGTTTACTTGTATGACATATATTGTACTCTATTAAAACACACTAATAGAGTAAAAAAGGCATAATACATAAATGTGTCTTTTAATTTAATCTTAGTATTTTATATTTATGCCCTCTAATTTTGAGTGTGCATAAGTACTAGACATTTAAATTTGTATATAGTTGAACATATAAACATACACGTCCTACGTGGCATCCTACATGACAATTTTCATCCTACGTACTGTCCTATGCGTATTATGTCACGTAGGACTCATTGTGTCTACTTGTTCAAATTTTATACAAGTTTCAGTTTACTTGTGCACACGACTCGAAGTTGAAGGACATAAATCTGAAATGATGTCAAGTTTGAATATCTTTTATGTGTTACACTTACATGTTTTTTTTTTTCCCCTCTAAACAGAAGATTGGCTTCTGGTTTCTTAAATATGAAGGATTTTGCAAAACCAGTAGCAGCTAACAAACGTGTGATGGAAGTAATAAAAATGGCACCCAAGAATGATTCAGAAAACATGGAAGGCCAAGCATTGGATAACATGACAGGGGAAATAGAATTCAAACGCGTTAAATTCGCGTACCCCTCAGGGAGCAAAAACATAGGACTAATAGATTTTAGCCTAAAAATTGCGAGAGGGAAAACAGTGGCGTTAGTAGGAGGAAGTGGATCCGCTGTAATAGCGCTGCTGCAGAGATTCTATGCTCCGCTATCTGGAGAGATTCTTCTCGATGGAGTCGTCATAATAAGCTGCAGCCTAAGTGGCTGAGGTATCAGATGAGTTTGGTGAGCAAAGAGCCTGCACTTTTTGCAACCACGATTAAAGAAAATATACTCTTTGGCAAAGAGGATGCATCTATGGAACAAGTTATTGAGGCTGCAAAAGCATCTAATGCTCATGACTTCATATGTAAATTGCCTCAGGGTTATAACACCAAGGTATGTTAGTAAAATGTCTCTTATTTATTCTCAAAGTATATAGTGTGTCCGGTACGAAAATATTTTTCATGGAACGTGCCCCTTAACTTAGCTTCAGCTGTTATCTATTCCCTATAGCTTTGAATGTACACAAGTAGACACATGCATCCTCCATGACGTGTATCTCATATGAATTGTCATGTAGGATGTTTGTGCACACCCAAAGTGGAAGGCGTAGATGTCAGCTGACTAAAGTTAAATGACACGTTTATGTAAATACTTTTGAATAGGCATAATACATATATTGGACCCTAAACTTGACTTCAAATTTTAACTTTGACCTCCAACTTTCATAGTACACAAATAGGCACCCTAACTATCATATCTTTCAATAAATAAATACGCGATTTTTGGAGCCAAAGTGCGTGAAATGCAAATGCTCTCACATGTATTAGTGAGCCAATCAGTGACTGTCAACTAGTTAAATATTTTACACGTCGATTTTAGAACTAAAAAAAATCAAAATTAATTTTAATTTATATAGAAGAATCAAAATTAATTTTAATTTTAATTTATATACAAGAGTAAAAAATAATTCCTCCTAATGGTTTTTAGAGTTTGGAGCTCATTGTTTGACGGAGATTAGAGGTTTGTTGATGGCTGGCTTCTTGATTTAGGATTTTTGTGGTTGTTGGGTTTGTTTTCATGGGGTTTTGGGGGCTCATTTGGTTGTTGCTTTTGTGTCTGGCTCAAGCTGCTGGTTGCAGCAGTGTTGTTTCGTACTGATTCTCGCCGGAGATAGAGGATCTGATGGGTTTGGGGGTCGGGTATTTGGTGGGTTTAGCGAGCTCGAAGCTTGTTCGATTCATTGGTTGTGCTCCGATGTGGAGGAAGAAGGAGAACGGCTGGGTAAAATGAATGGGGTTTTTGAGTTGCCGGAGATTGGCCGGAATCGGGGGAGGGGGGGGGGTAAAATTGTCATTTCAGCATTTTTTACCGTTTTGGGCCTCAAAAATTACTCTTCACGCGCGCAGAATATGTGCATTTCACGCGTTTTGCCAGGTTGGACTCGGGTGTTTATTTATTGAAAGGTAGTATAGTTAAAGTGTCTATTTGTGCACTATGAAAGTTGGAGGTCAAAGTTAAAATTTGAAGCCAAATTTAGGTTCCAATATATGTATTATGCCTTTTGAATATGCTGCAATTTATATTCCATCCTTCCTAGGACATCGCTAAATTATTACTTATATGCGCTATAGTGTAAAACAAAAATATTTACACGATCAGGTCACTTTCGAATAAAATAATAGTTTGGAAGAACATACATGCAGGTGGGGGAGAATGGTATGCAAATGTCTGAGGGACAGAAACAGAGAATAGCCATAGCAAGAGCTATTATCAAGTCACCAAAATACTCCTCCTAGATGAAGCAACCAGTGCACTTGACACTGCATCAGAAAGAGTGGTGCAAGAAGCTCTAGACAATGCCTCCGTTGGCCGCACCACAATCATCGTAGCACGCCGCCTTTCCACTACTCGTAACGTTGACCTTATCGCCTTTATCCAAAATGGACAGGTCAAGGAAATTGGATCACACAATGAGCTTATTAAAAATCAGCAATACGGACTATACGCTTCCTTAGTCCATCTACAACAAAATGAAAAACCTACTGGAGCGACTATTGCGTCTTCACAACAATCTTCTTTAGTTGCAAATTGCCATGATACTTCAGTTCCGAGTACTTCAGGGCAAGGATCATTCAAAAGGCTTTTGGCTATGAATTTGCCGGAATGGAAGCAAGCAACTTTAGGATTTATCGGAGCAATCTTAGTTGGTGGAGTTCTACCGGTATATGCTTTTCTGATGGGGGCATTGATATCAGTGTCTTACTCGACTAGTCATGACGAGATTAAGAAAAAGACTAAGATGTATACTCTGTCTTTCCTGGGGATGGCATTTATTACCCTTCTTCTCAATGTACTTCAGCATTATAACTTCGCGGTCATGGGAGAACGATTGATTAAAAGGGTCAGAGAGAGGATGTTATCCAAGATGCTTACTTTCGAAGTTGGATGGTATGAGAAGGAACAGAATTCCACTGCTGCAATATGCTCTAGACTTACCGATGATGCCAGTGTGGTACGATGTCTACTCTTTCATATTCATTTTATATGACGGTCTTTGACTAATCATATACTGTTTCAGAATAATACACATTTAGCTCGAACATGTGGTCTTAGATCATTTCATTGACTACAAATGAAAAAAGTAAGGGAAAAGAGCCTGATATATATACTCCTCAACTTTGCGATTTAGAACTGATATATCCCTCACTCGTTCTAAAAGTGGCTCACAACTTTTATAACGATGGGTTTATTATCTCTAAATAACAAAGTTGATAGAGTTACCAACTATATAAAAGTCTCGTTCATTTTTTATCAGACTAAAATGGAAATAATGTCATATAGCGTGAAATAAGTAATGACAACATCATCTGTTTTTATAATTGCGCAGGTGAGGTCTTTGGTTGGGGACAGGATGTCATTATTCGTTCAAACAATTGGGGGGATGACCATAACTTGCGCGATTGGCCTAGTTATCGCGTGGAGAATGGGATTGGTTATGATCGCGGTTCAAGCTGTCATCATTTTGTCCATCTATTGCAGGCAGGTTTTATTGAAAAAATCAATCAAGTCTCAAGAAGAAAGCAGCAAGTTAGCAGCTGAAGCAGTTACTAATCTACGAACTTTAACAGCCTTCAACTCCCAAAGCCGAATCCTTCAAATGCTAAAAGAAGCCCAAGAAGGCCCTCTACGCGAAAATATACGACAGTCATGGTTGTGGGGAATCGTACTTGGCACTACCTTCAGTATCCAGTCATGTACATGGGCTCTCTTTTTCTGGTTTGGTGGATATTTCATGGTACAAGGCTATATTGGAGCTCAAGCCCTGTTCCAAATCTTTGTGCTTTTACTTTGCAATGTGCGTGTCATCGTGGATTTAGGAACAATGACTAAATATCTCGCCAGAGGTACGGATGCTGTCAGCTCAGTCTTTGCAACATTGGATCGATATTCCTTAATCGATCCAGAGGATTCAGATGGTTACAAGCCAAAGAAAATAACAGGCCATATCGAGATGTGTGAGGTGGATTTCGCGTACCCTACCAGGCCTAATGTGATCATCTTCAAGGGGTTTTCAATAACAATCGATGCAGGAAAATCAACAGCATTGGTAGGACAAAGTGGTTCGGGTAAGTCCACGATAATTGGTCTAATAGAAAGATTCTACGATCCTTTAAGTGGTGTGGTAAAAATAGACGGACGTGATATAAGATCATACCACTTGAAGTCATTGAGGAAGCACATAGCACTTGTAAGCCAAGAACCAACATTATTTCGCGGAACCATAAGGGAAAACATAGCGTATGGAGTGGTAGCATCAGAAGAATCGGAGATAATTGAAGCCGCAAAGGCAGCAAATGTCCATAGTTTCATCTCAGCATTAAAAGACGGATATGATACATGGTGTGGGGACAAGGGACTGCAGTTAACAGGAGGTCAAAAACAGAGAATCGCGATAGCTCATGCAATATTAAAAAATCCAAGGGTGTTGTTACTAGACGAGGCAACGAGTGGATTGGACGATCAATTGGAGAAACTAGTACAAGAGGCGCTTGAACGAGTGATGGTTGGGCGGACAAGCGTGGTTGTGGCACATAGGTTAAGTAGTATACAAAATTGTGATACAATTGTTGTGTTAGACAAAGGCAAAGTTGTGGAGAAGGGGAATCACTCTTCTTTGTTAGCTAAAAGGCCTTGTGGAGTTTACTACTCTCTGCTTAGTTCAGCAAATCATCATCCTTAAATACACTACTAGAAACGAACGTTAAATTTGTACTTCAGAACATGATTTTTTCACTCATTTTCCGCAGAATTGATTTTTATCAATTGTGTTTGATGAAGATATAACTATTGTGGTTTTTTGGCCTAATTTTAGGGTCATATATTTGAGACCAAGTTGTAGAGATTTCCAATATATTAAAGGTGGGAGAATGGTGATGGTGGAAGTAGTAATTTCTTCTTGTTACAATATTGGATAAAAGTCCAATCAAATATTAATACTAGTACTCCACAAAATAAAATGCCCAAGTAGTAGTAATCCATGGTGATTAATGATTATAAAAAGATCATGTATAAAATTAACTACTACATACCTAGCTAGTTTAAATAATAGTCTTTTTGGACTTATAGTGGTAGTGAAAACCACATATTTGAAAATAGAGAAAAGGCTCAAATATATCATCGAACTTTCAGAAACAGCTCATTTATGTCATTAGTTAAAAGTTTGGCTCATTTATGCCATTACTGTTAAAGAAAAGGCTCATCCATGCCATTATTTTTTAACGGTGGTTTTGCAAAACCATTTTTGACACGTGCCCAATTATAATTTGGTCATGTCATCAATTTTTTTAATAAAAAAATCAACTTTTATTCAGAAATTTGATTTTTTTAATTAAAAAAATTGATGACGTGGCTAATTATAATTCGTCCACTTCATCAATTTATTTAATAATAAAAAAATAATTCAATTTTTTTTCAGAATTATGATTTTTTTATTTAAAAAATTATTGACGTGGCTAATTATAATTTGTCCACTTCATCAATTTATTTAATAATAAAAAAATAATTCAATTTTTTTTCAGAATTATGATTTTTTTTATTTAAAAAATTGATGACGTGGCCGAATTATAATTGGCCACGTGTCAGAAATGGTTTTGCAAAACCACCATTAAAAAATAATGGCATGGATGAGCCTTTTCTTTAACGGTAATGGCATAAACGAGCCAAACTTTTAACTGATGGCATAAATAAGTCTTTTCTGAAAGTTCGGTGGCATATTTGAGTCTTTTCCCTTGAAAATAATAACTTGTCCAGTTGGGCACTTATATATTTTTATATATATTATTAAATATTGTAGGGGGTTATAAGTCTTGTCCAAAGTTTGGAATTGTTATAGCAACTTCATTCAAAATTTGGATATATTTCAAATATTTTTACCGTATTAGTTCTGGAAACGTGCGCTGCACGTTTGACTCTCTTACATGATCTATCCGGATTTTTTAATAAATAGCATTACTACATGTGCTAATTTAAAGTTGTGATAATGACAAACACTATAATAATTATATGTCTAAGTTGACTTTAAATTTATTCTTATTATCAAGGGGGGAAATTAACTTTAAATTTTAAAAACTAAAATGTATTTTTTTAGAGTAATATTATTTTTTGATTTCTCATTTGATATTTAAAGTCTGCATTGAAATCCTGACTAAATGTAAATTGCACAGTGTAAAATCTACTTCAGAAAATATGTATACACATTGATAATTGATATCCCCACAATTTGTTGGATATATCATATAACACGAACTCACCTAGGGTCGTCTGTTTAATTTGTTACTAATAGTAAAAATACTGGTATTAAGATCAATAATAATGATACAATGGTTTTAAATGGCATAGTACCGGTTAAATAAAAAAGAGTATAGTATACAACTATTAAGAGAAAGGAGAAATATGTATTTTTCAAATTAATTAGTTGATAATTTAAGTACGAAATATATAATTATTTTATCTATATATATATTGTCACACCTCAATTGTTGAGGATATGACGAGTTTTTAAATATATATATGTATATATATTAGAATCGCCACTTGGAATTGAGTTTTTTAGGTGTTTCAAGTCACCAGATAGTTCTTAGTTTAAAATAAATAAAAAACTCTTTTATTATTTTTTTTAGTCCACGAAAAACAAAGATTGAGCAATGAATTCTATTGACCAGAGGGAAGGTATGCGGCACCCCCGAGTCCCGTGGTTCTAGCACGGTCGCTTTATTAACTTATATTTGGCTAAAATAATTTTATTTTGTTTTCTGGATAAAAGGGGAAAATTTGTATTAATTACTATTTTTAAAAAAAGATTGGCCTAGGAGCGTAACCGCACACAAGACCCTTTTTTTTTAGAAAAGAATACACACCAAGAATCGTAATCGAACATATGATGGTATTTGAAGTTTTATTTTTTTAAAGAAAAAACACGATAATTAATTACTCAAATTTTCTTTAAAATAATGACAAAAATGAATAAAAGAAAATGGTGCAACATATAGACAAAGAAATGATTAGTATTTATTTATTTATTCGTATTTTATTTTTTTGTTAGTATTTATATTTATTGTTTTACCAAAAGAAAATAAAGACAATTAAGTTTTACTACTCGACAATGACAACAAAAGAAGAAAGAAAAATAAAATATTTTACAAAATTATAATCAAACACTCTTTTAAACTAATGATATACTAGTTTTAATTTCTTTATTTTCTTTTTTGTTATATTGATAAAATTTAAGAAATAACCAATTTAGTAAAAAAAAAAAATATTTTATATAAATGATCACCTTGACTTATTTGAAAGAAGATTGCAAAATATTAAATTTTATCTAATTGTTAGATTATTAAGTTAAATTAGTCAAAGTCGAATTTGTATTTTTATTTTATAGTCATTTCATATATTTATTTAAGAGACTTTATTTTTAAAAAAAAACATATTTACATATTTCTTTTTTATATTCGTTATTTATTATATTATATTTTTATTTTATTTTATTTTTTTGCAGAAATAATCAGATTTACATTTTTTTTTAAAAAGTAACCAGATTTTTGTTTTTGTAGAAATAACCAGATTTTATTTTTTGTATACCAAATTTTTTGTTTTTGCAGAAATAACCAGATTTTTAATTTTTTTCCAGAAATAACCATGTTTTTATTTTATTTTTCTACAAAAACGACCAAATTTACATTTATTTGCAAAACTGACCAGTTTTTCATTTTTATTTTATTTTTTTAATTTTGTTTTTTAACAAAAGAAAGTGACCATAACCTAAAAAATTGTGATTGTTATATTTTATTTTATTTTTTGTAAAAAAAAACAAAAGTCTACTTACTAAAGCTAAAATTTAAACTAAACATGATTTAATAATATATATGTACATCATAATAAACACAATCATATGAGAATCACTATAGACTAAACTAATAAAAAATATACAAACTAAATAACATAATCACACAAGAATCATAATAAACTTAACAAAAAAAAAATTAACAATTTTATCAAAACATAAAAAGAACATAAACATTAATTCAAGATTACATTGTGAAATGTAAAAGGAAATACCTAGAGTTGATGACAAGCAAATAATAGAAGCAAGTTCAATTGAATTCCCAAGACAATCAAAGATGAAATATCTTTTTTTGTTTTAAGAAGAATAATTTTTTTAAGTTTTTTTTTCTTCTTGCAATTTTCTTTCTATATTTTTTCTTCTGTTCCTGAAATGAAAAAAATGGGGGGTTTAAATAGGTGTTCAACATTGAACCCCCAACTATTCTTGAAAACTTAAGAGCCAATGCATATATTAGACTCTTTGTTTTCCCAAGGTGCCACCCAAGATGGCCAAAGAAATATTCCCTTTTTTTTTCTTTATGTTTCAGATTAATTAAATGACTCTTTTGCCCTTTTAGATAACCATTTACTTTATTCTTTATTTGAATAATAGTTATGTGGGTCATCAGAAAATAATAGGCTGAAATGTCATTTAGATGACTCATTTCTTTTATTCATTGATTGAATAATAGCTAATGAACCGTCTGAAAAATTCTAAAATAGGCCCAAAATGTCATTTAGATGACCCATTTCTTTTATTCATTTTTGAATAATAGCTAATGGTCATCTGAAAAATTCTAAAATGGGCCTAAATGTTGACCCATTTCATCAAGACCCAAACAAATTGACCCACTAACACAAAATCTAAACAATCTTGAAGATCAAACACAACAAAATAATGCAGAAAAAAAAACATTAAATGAAATTTAAAAAAAAATAAAATAATAATAATAATAATACTTCAAGCAACAACATCAACATGATAAACTTAAAGAACATTAATAACACAAAATCTGACATCAAACGACTTATATGGTGAAACAAAAAAAGATAAGGATGGATTTGGATAAAGATTAAGAGGGGGGAAAGATTGACATAAATTTCGGGTAAATGAAGGTCGCCGGAAAACTTTGCCAGAAACTTTTTTGACGGATTTTGGACTTAAAATTTATATCAAATGATAGCCCTTGAAGATCTCTACACATTTATGTAAAGGGTTTGGGATGGGATGACCGAAACCTTATAAATCTAAGGAAAAAAGTGAAAATTCATATTTGGTTTTCCTAGATCTACGGAGTTTGGCTATAGATATGGATGAAAGGTTTGTAGATTTGGGTAGAGGATGGTGAAAGGAAAAGATGGTAAAATTTTAAAGATTTTTCCGACTAAAAAAGTGGTGGCCACCGGCGGTGGTGGCGGTGGTCGGGCGGTGGCATGGTAGTAAAGGGAAGAAGAAAAGCTTTGTTGTGTCCAGCTCCCTCCTTGGGCAACTCGTCATTAGTGAAAGTGATGGTGTTTGACTCAAAGACGCGCTTGGTCGTATTCTCCAACTGATTTATTGAGGTCTTTTTTGGCACATGTGCTTCATTCAAAACCTTATTCAACACAAGACAATGTTCTTCTGAGTGCAAAAGTAGATACAACAGTGAAATCTGTGCAGGCATCTTCTTCAATTGTTCCACGACAGAGTAATCTAGAACCTTAAGCTTTTCTAGAAATTTTACATTTTCTTCCTCAGTAACTGCTTTCTTTAGTGATACTTGGATATTTTGAGTTGTCTTCTCTTTTCTTAATTCTTCTGGAGAATAACATCTTCTAGAATGTGTAAACCTCCCGCTTCATCAACTTCTTCGACGATCTTCTTTTCTCGATAAACCACTGCGATTTTGTTATATTTCCAAGGGACAGCCTTTGAATCAGTTACCGAAAGTTGTTGAACGGGCTTAACAAAGATAGGCTCTTTCAACTTGGTGAAGCAACTTTGATCCTGTTGTGTTAATGAAAAGCCTTTTGATACATACAACTTTGGCATAGCTGCTTGAACTTCAATCCCCTTTGAAACCCTCGGGATGCACAAGACTTTGGTGTCAATATTAACACCTTTCACACTCAGAGATGCAACTGGTTCTAAACTCTTCATTGACTTGGTCTTCTTCTCCGATCTTTCTAAATAACTTTCCCATTTTGCCGAGGAGTTTTTACTCTTGATCATCACAAATCATACCCACTAATTTGTTTTGAGCTGGAAGTGGGTTATTGGTCACATTGGGAGTGTTTTGATCATTTGTCACAACAACAACTCCATGATCAATTATCTTCTCTATCGCTCCCTTCAAGGTCCAACAATTATCAGTGCTGTGTCCTGGGGGCCCTGAATGGTATTCACATCTTTCATTGGCTTGAAACCTGGAGCATTTGGATTCAGACGATGTGGTGGGATATACTCAATCGCTCCTATCTTTCTTAACTTTTGAAACAAGCTGGAGTACGACTCTCCCAATGGAGTGAATTTCCTTTTCTGTGCTTGATCTTGAGCATAATTCTGCATAAGAGGAGAGTTGTAAGGGACCTGATAGGGTGGTCGTTGCGGGCGAAAGTTTACTTGATATAGGGCCCGAAAATGCGGGCGACTGGGAGGATGCACAAATGACTGAGCATTTAAGACCATGTACGGAGATGGAGATACTGTATATTGAGGGGCATAAGGGAAGTAATGCTGAGGATAGCTAGGTTGTCCCTGAACTGATATGTAAGGACAATTAGACTTTCTCTGAGCTCCTCTTGACCCTGATGCCAGTGAAATAACTTCCTCTTACCTTTTACGATTTCCAAAACTTGTTGAACGACCTTGAATGGCCTGTGTGGTAGCTTTGACTGCTTTCTGGCTCACGATCCTTCCTGTTTTGAGACCACTTTTGACCATTTCCCCAATTTTGATTGTTGTGTGACACGGTCTTCCCATTGCGACTGTGAGGTGGTGAAAGTAGTTAGGATCTTGAGCCTCTATGAAGCTATCAACCAATTCTTGCTCATTTAATGGGGGCTTGACTCGGGCTGCTTGTTCCCTCCATTTGATAGCATATTCTTTGAAGCTTTCACTTGATTTTTTTTCTTGTATTGGAGAGTGTATTACGATCTGGCATAATGTCGACATTGTACTAAAATTGTCTAACAAAATTTTGAGTCATATCATCCCATATGTTCCAGTGGGAGATCTCTTGGTCTATAAACCATTCTGAGGCAACACCAGTCAGGCTCTCACCAAAATAAGCCATGAGCAATTCTTCTTTACCCCCCCTGCACCCCGGAGTTGATTGCAGTATCTCTTAAGGTGGGCTATGGGATCACCGTGCCCATCATACTTATCAAACTTAGGGGTTTTGAACCCAGGTGGCAGGAGGACATTTGGGAACATACACAAGTCTTTGAATGCACACTTTTGTGCCCTCCTAACCCTTGCATGCTCTTATGTGTTGCTCGATGTTTTTCATTTTTTTCAACATTTCTTCTTGCTCTGAGCCTGGAGTGGGCCTCTCAACATCAATGGGGTAGCTGAATTGTACAGAGTTAGGCCCCCAAATTCTATCCCAGGAGTATAATACTGCTCTGGATGAGTAGTGAACTGTCCCTCTTGAGATGCTCTCTGTGTCACAGTTGGTTGTGGGAGAGTATGGACCGGTGCATCTGTTGTGACAGTGAGATTATTCCTGAATAGCATGCCTTGAGGGCGGGTTGTTGATAGCCCGACCCCATAATTATCAAATGGACCATTCCATGGAGGGAAGAAAGGGTCTAATATTGAGACCTGCGAAGATGCAGATCGGATACTAGTGATCTCAGGAAAATCAGGAATAGACGTTGGTGGTTCTTGTCCATTGACCCAGGATTGCCACAACTCTGCCATAATATGTCTCAATGTCCGATTTTCTTCAACAATGACTGCCTCTCTTGTTATTGAATCAATTGGAGTATCCACTGAGTTCACCACAACTTCAGTATTGGTTGTCATTGACAACTTTACTTTAGACCTGGTAAAGTACGGGTGTTATGCCAGTTTACCACAAACCAACCACCGAAAGCTAACTAGAGTTGAGTGAAATGAACAAACTTTGTTGGGGATTAGATAACTTTACAAATTAATCACACATTTCTTAATCACATAGTAACATTAATTCAGAAGGCCATTGTCTCATCCTAGCTTTGCTTCGCTTATTGTCTTTTTTTTTTCTTTTTTTTTTCTTTTTTATTGAAAGAAGAAAAAAAAAATCTGATCGGATCCTTTGGAGGTGGCCTACGTATCATGTCGCCGCATGAATCAGATCATTACGTAGCTCAGAAATTTAGACAACTCAAAAAGATTAATTTGAAATAGTGAGAAAGAAAACTCTTTCATTCATTCGCCAAAACTTCAAGAAAACAACAAAACCAAAGGGTTTAAACACAACCCGGATCAACATAATATCCTTGAACACCAAATTTTAAACTTAAACACCAAGTCTTTCAACAAAACATAATGAAATGAACAAACAAAAAAGTAAACTTCTCTTCAATCTTTATCACTTTCTTGGGGCTTTCTTTTTCCTCCCAAGATCTCATACAAATTCAGCAACACATTCGACAGATGGGAAACAATGGTCCGTGCTTGCTCAGTCACTTCTTGATTATTCATACGACGCTGATTTTTAATAACATAAGAGGTTTTCTCTGCCAGTTGATGAACTTGAAGCCTAGCCCTTCCCATGTTTTGATGACAGTCATTTAACCAAGTATGATGATCACCAAGATTGTTCCTCAAGAGGGCCTCTCGCCCTTCTGCTGCTTCAAGTTGATGGCGAATTGTTGCTCTCTCAATGATCAGTTGTCTTTGCCCCTCTTCGATATCAACATAATGGCTGATTTTTATCTTATATTCTTCTAACTAATGCATCCAACACGACCTTTCTTTCTCGAATTTTTCCTTAAGCTGCTTAAATTCTCCCTTTTGATAGTGCACGGCCTCTTCGGATGCCACTAAGTCCCTTTTCAATCGAGAGATCTCAAAACTCTGCTCCCTTTTTATCTGTCGTGCCAAGTGGATTCTACTATCCAATTCTTCCTCCAACCGGTCTAATCTTCCTTCTGCATGCTTCAATTCTCCTCCCATATCTTGCAACTCTAACTTGTGTTTCTTCCTCTTTGGACCTATACTTCTTTCCGTGCAATAGTTGTTTTGGCCTTCTCCAACTCTTTTTCCAAGTGTCTTATAATGTGTTGATCTCTTCTTTTTCTGCTGGATCCTTCGGGAGTGTCACCAAATGTCATTGGATCACGAAATTACGATAGGTACCTAGGAACCACCTTTCCTTTATCTTGCTCCACAACCATTTCACTTAGCTCAGAAATTATACTCCCTTACCAAATCTTCATGATATCTTCGCTATTAAAAGCAAAACCTGGTGGAGTGTCATATGCAAACCTACTCATATCATCATTGGGTGGGATTTCTTGAGCTCTGGTCAGTTGACGCATAACCCGAAGTGAGGCATATGGTTGAACACCCCTAAGACCAATCAACACAAGAAATGAGATACCACTAGACATGCAAATGATATCCTTAGCTGGAAACCAGTAATAATTCCACACTATTTCATCAGATGTGATCACCGAAAGTTTTTCTTCACACGCTATGATTTCTTTTGGAAAATCAATTTTGTATTCCCTTTTTTTATTGGAGGAAACATAACTACACTAATCTGGAGTAAACCTGGGCGCACGATCATGGTGAGAAAGGTGCTCCAAAAACCATATTTAATGCAAAATATTACAGCCTTCAAAGTACGTTTCCCCACTTAAGCATTTAGTCAATGCACGAAACATATCTGCCAGGATCATAGGAATAATAGTTGGACTTCCCATTGTAGTCAATGCTTTCACCACACCAGCCAGACGAATGTCAATATGCTTGTCCCGTTTGGGGAATACAACGAGCCCCAAAAATGCAACCATGAAGGCAATGCTTCCATTTGTTTTTCAAGCCTCTTCACCCCCTTGGTTACTCACCTGGTTTCGGTAGTTTTTGAATCCATCCCTTTGGCCGTACCTCGGGTAAAGAAAGTTCAATGAGACCCACCCATTTTTCAAACTCTCTTTCTCTATTTGATTAATCTTGAGGAGTTCCAGGAACTTTTTGGCTTCAACAGGTTTTAAAATTATTGATATTTTATTGCGTAGATCAGCACTTCGAAACAGTAGACCCTTTCCCCATGAAGCAGACAATTTCTTCCAAAGTTGATGTCATTTCAAAGTCAGAAAAATGAAATACATTATTTCTGGGATCCCAAAAAGGAATCAATGCATCGATCATATCCCTTCTAGAGTCAATCTCCATTAGGTGCACTAGATGCCCCAACTGTTCCTTTACTCTCTTTTTCTCATGACTTCTCATGTCTGTTCACCACTGCCATAAATCTTTTGGTAAACGATCATGAACTCTGGAATTCCTTCGCTTCTAGGCCTTTTTAAACCTTGTCCTTTGGTCGATGTTGCCATTTATATCTTTAAATAGAATCCAATGAAAGTTTTTATGACAAACTCTAACCGAGTGAGGAAAGAAAAGTAAAAAAAAATGTTTTTTTTAAATAAAATAAAATAAAACACCCATTTTTACAAACATCGAACCCGAGAAGGGATGCCTACGTATCTCTTTGTAGTGAGAATCTGGTGTGCGTAGTTCATAAGAGAAAAGCTTGCCCTGGAAAAACTACCCCCTTTTTTTTACCTCTTTTTTTAAAAAATAAATAAATAAAATTAAAACTCAAAAAGCTATTTTGAAGCTGGTCAACAATGTCAAGGCCTTCTGAACCAATTATTTTCACATAGCACATAAAATGAACATTTTGGTCTAGCATGAATACTTATCTTAGATTTTGCTAGGTCAAATGCACATGATGCAAAAAAAAAATATAGCATACCAGAGACAATTTTTCTAGGTTTAGCATTTATGAAAGATGTCTAGACTGGGTTACTCGTGCGGACAGCTTGAGCCGGGTCAACGTACCGGTAGCAGAGTTATTCCGGCTTAACTGATGATCCAACCCCGCCTAACATGTGTGACAACCTAGAATCAGGAACGTAACCACACACTGACTAATCCTAGACAGAAGTCCTGTGAAGCGTATCCGCACAACAGTCTATAACAAAATTACAGAGACTCAGATGGTGTGCGAGAGAAGACAATTTATATACGATATAATATCAAAACAATGAATTACTGAAATAACACAATTAACATCCAAGCATAAAATTTATCCAAATAAACAAAATAGCCAAAAAATAGTTAATGTACAAAGCTTAAATTTTAAAAGAAGGTCCCCAACAGAGTCGACAAATCTGTCACACCTCTTCCATTTTTTTTTTACAATTGTTGAGGATATGACGGGTTTTTTAGAAAATATATATATTTTTGTAGAGTCGCCACTTGGAATTGAGTTTTTTAGGTGTTCCAAGTCACCAGATACTTCCTAGTTTAAAATATAAAAAAAATCTTCTTTTTTTGTCCACGAAAAACGAGATTGGGCAAGGAATTTTATTGACCGGAGGAAAGATATGAGACACCCCCGAGTCCCGTGGTTCTAGCATGGTCTCTTTATTAACTTATATTTGGCTAAAATAATTTATTTTTTTTGTATAAAAGGGAAAAATTTGTATTAATTACTATTTTTTAAAAAAAAAATTGAATGACCTAGGAGCGTAACCGCACACAAGACCCTTTTTATTTTTAGAAAAGAATACACAACAAGGATCGTAACCGAACACATGATGGTATTTGTAGTTTTATTTTCTTAAAAAAACACGATAATTAATTACTCAAATTTTCTTTAAAATAATGATAAAAATGAATAAAAGAAAATGGTGCAACATATAGACAAAGAAATGATTAGTATTTATTTATTTATTATTATTTATTTATTTTGTTAGTATTTATATTTATTGTTTTACCAAAAGAAAATAAATAGACAATTAAGTTTTACTACTAGACAATGACAACAAAAGAAGAAAGAAAAAAAATCTTTTACAAAATTATAATTTAACACTCTTTTAAACTAATGATATACTAGTTTTAATTTCTTTTTTTTTTTTTGTTATATTGATAAATTTAAGAAATAACTAATTTAGTAAGAAAAAAATATTTTATATAAACGACCACCTTGAATTATTTGAAAGAATATTGCAAAATAGTAAATTTTATCTAATTGTTAGATTATTAAGTCAAATTAGTCAAATTTGTATTTTTATTTTATAGTCAATTCATATATTTATTTAAGAGACTTTTTCTTTAAAAAAAAATTATATTTACATATTTTTTTTATATTCGTTATTTATTATATTTTATTTTATTTTTTTGTAAAAATAAGCAGATTTACATTTTTTTTTAAAAAATAATTAGATTTTTGTTTTTGCAGAAATAACCAGATTTTGTTTTTCGTAGAAATAACCAAATTTTTTGTTTTTGCAGAAATAACCAGATTTTTAATTTTTTGCAGAAATAAACATATTTTTATTTTATTTTCTACATAAACGACCAGATTTACATTTATTTAAAACATGACCAGTTTTACATTTTATTTTATTTATTAATTTTGTTTTTTAACAAAAGAAAGTGACCATAACCTAAAAAATTGTGATTGTTATATTTTATTTTATTTTATTTTATTTTTTTGCAAAAAAAACAAGAGTCTACTTACTAAAGCTAAAATTTAAACTAAACATGATTAATAATATATATGTACATCATAATAAACACAATCATATGAGAATCACTATAGACTAAGCTAATAAAAGATATACAAACTAAATAACATAACGATAAACATAATCACACGAGAATCAAAATAAACTTAACAAAAAAAAATTAACAATTTTATCAAAACATAAAAAGAACATAAACATTAATTCAAGATTACATTGTGAAATATAAAAAAAAATATCTAGAGTTGATGACAAGCAAACAATAGAAGCAAGTTCAATTGAATTCCCATCTAAACAATCTTGAAGATCAAACACAACAAAATAATGCAGAAAAAAAATAAAAATAAAAATAAAACAAAATTAAAAATAATAATAATAATAATAATAATAATACTTCAATCAACAACATCAACATGATAAACTTAAAGAACATTAATACAAAATTCGACATCAAACGACTTATATGGTCAAACGAAAAAAGATAAGGATGGATTTGGATAAAGATTGAGAAGGGGGAAAAGATTGACATAAATTCCAGGTAAATGAAGGTCGCCGGAAAACTTTGCCGGAATTTTTTGATGGATTTTGGACGTAAAATTTATATCAAATGATAGCCCTTGAAGAGCTCTACACATTTATGTAAAGGGTTTGGAATGGAATGACCGAAACCTTATAAATCTAAGGAAAAAAGTGAAAATTCATATTTTATTTTCCTTAGATCTACGGAGTTTGGCTATAGATATGGATGAAAGGTTTGTAGATTTGGGTAGAGGAGGGTGAAAGGAAAATATGATTTTAAAGATTTTTCCGTCTAAAAGGTGGTGGCCACCGGCGGCGGTGGCGGTGGCCGGCCGACGGCATGGTAGTAAAGGGAAGAAGAAAATAAAATAGGGATACTTACATAAATATACTAGAGAAAAGACATAAAGACACCATTGAAGTTGTATCATATTTGCATAAAGACACCTAAACTTTTAAAGTGTCCTATCACCCAACTAAACAACTATATATCGTTGTAAATAGTCATTTTTACCCATTCCCTCGTATGGGTTGTTTACACGCACGTATCATGTAACAGTTTTCACTTTCATTGACCAGTTTAAAAGTGTCACATGTCATTTTCTTTCTTTATTATTAATTATTTAATCAATTTATGTCATCTTCCCCAATTTAAACTCAAAATAGATGTGGTAGCCCTAATATTTTGATTTTTATTGCAAGAACAATGTTGCTTCGGATTTCAAAGGTGGGACGCTTGAGTTGGTTGACACTCGTTTTGCTATTTTAGTTTTGGTTATTCCGAGTGCAAATGATGATTGGAGCCATAATGAGATGGAGATAGTGGAAGTAGTTGTTGATCAGGTGGTTGTGGCCCTATCCCATGCGACGGTTCTTGAGAGTCACAATTAATGAGGGAGAAACTAGAAGCGAGGAACAGTTTGTTGCAACAGGCTAAGGAGAATGTCGTGAAGACAAGCCAGTCAAGAAGTTCGTTTCAGAAGATAATGAACAATGGGATGAGACGGCCAATGCACTCAATTTTGGGTTTGCTTTCCATACTTCAAGATGAGAACACAAGTTCTAACCAGAAGATTATTATCGACACAATGGTGAGAACGGGCACCGTTCTGTTAAATTTAATAAATGATGCAATGGATATACCTGACAAAGACGAAGGGAGATTACCAGTAGAAAGGATGTCGTTTCAGCTGCATTCACTGATCAGAGAGGCTTCTTGTTGTTAAGTGCCTATGTGTTTATAAGGGCTTTGGCTTTTCCATGGATGTTCCCAGTTCTTTACCTAATCTGGTGATGGGTGATGAGAAGAGAACGTTTCACGTTATACTTCATATGGTAGGACATAGACGTCTTTTCTTCAAAAGATAAGGGTCGGGTCGGGTTAATTTTATCCTAGGGAGTGAGCAACACGCGCACTACGTAGACGAGGGAATGGTTAAACATGACCCATTTACAATGATATATAGTTGTTTAGTGGGGTGATATGACACTTTTAAAGTTTAGGTGTCTTTATGAAAATATGGGACAACTTCGATGGTGTATTTATGTCTTTTCTCAAATATACTATAATAAAAAATATTTATCATTTATAACAAAAATATTTCTATTTCACTTAATCACTTTTAATTCATTTATAATACAAGTTTAATTCATATTACAAAGAGCATTTTTTTATTCACAGATAATACAAATTTTAATGATAGATAATTCATTTATCACACATTTTAATACATTTATAATACAATGTGTCAAATTTTTACAAAAACATGATATATTTAAAAAACAATTATAATTCATATATATTGCATACATAATTCACTTTTAATACATATTGCAGATTTAACATAATATTGCTATAAATGGTAATAAATAGAAAGTATTGCTAAAATCTGTAATTATTTATTAAAATATAGCGATTCGTGTAATTTATCTAAAATAAAAAAAATACTAATTTTTTGGAGTTTTGTATTTTTGTTTGGGTCCAATAATAGCCCTTGGATCAAAATATCATGAATGGTTGAGATTCAATCTTGACCATTTCTATTGGACCGGGTCAAAATCAATTGGGCCATCAGAATTGATCTAAATCAGTTCAATTCAAACAAAATCGGGTTATTTGGGCCAATAAAATAATAAAAACAAACACACAAAATACAAATAAAAATAAAATTCCTTACTAATATATTATAGGAGTAAAATAAACACGTCAAAAATTAGGTGTTCACATATATAATAGGAGAGATGATAGCGCCTATGTGTCAGCGCCACATTTATCTCTAATTTTTAATTTTTAAATTATCAATTAATCAAATAATATTATTAATTTGTTTTTAAATAAAAAAAATGAGTTACTATTCTGGAAGATAAGTTAGAGTTTTAAATTAATAAAAATTGTTTATATTTTTTAAAAAAAATAAAAAACACGTTCACACAATGTAACAACATTCTCGAATTTTGAGTTTTTTAAATATAATTAAAAATTGTTTGACAAAAAATATTTATTTAATAATGATAATAATATTATATTTCCACAACCTCCTTATTTATAGCAAATCAAATGTATAATAATAACAATAACAATAAGAATAATAATAATAACTTATTTTAAAAATGATTGTAAAAAAAACTAATAAGAAATGTGTAGTTAAAAAAAAGCTGAAAACAAATTTAATCCAACTTTTACACTCTGCTCAAAATACGGATCCAACTAGCCATTACTATCATTTTTGAATTTCAAATTTGCGTATACTAATAATTAATTAAACTATAATAGTTTTTTTACGATTTGTTTTTTTAGTCTTTAAGAACTCAGATTGTGCACAATAGCTATACATTTCTTTTAAAACTTTTTTAAAATATTATTTTTTAAAGTTTAACAAAAAAAAAACGAAAATAACCATTGACGATTACGAAATTCAAAATTTTTAAAAAAAATGTTTATATCATATTCAAAAATTAAAAAATAAATAAACCAAAACTACCTAAAAATAAGAAGGGCAACTTTCACATATAACAAACAAAAAAATCATATTTGTATGTTATAGCAAAGTTTGTATAATTGCGCTCCATAGCAAACATATAAATGTATGATTTGCTATACATATACAATTATTTCGCTGCAATTGTATAATTCGCTGGCTTATTTCGCTACAATTGTATAATTCGCTGTCCTATTTCGTTGCAATTATATAATTCGCTGGCCTATTTCGTTGCAATATCTGTATAAAATTTGCATTTGTATACAATTGAATCGAAGTAAAATGTTTGTATATTGTATAATTATAAGTGTATAGGAAGATGATATATGTTTTTGCATGTGTATATGCAATTTTCTCTCTCTTTATACAAAACAGAAACACAATTTATACACTTTTGTTGTATAAAGCCAGAGAAAATTGTATTTCCCTGCAATTGTATAATTCGCTTGCCTATTTCGCTGTATCTGTATAAAATTTGCATTTGTATACGATTGAATCGAAGTAAAATATTTGTATATTGTATAATTAAGTGTATAGCACGAAAATATATGTTTTTGCATGTATATATACAATTTTCTCTCGCTTTATACAAAACATAAACGCAATTTATACACTTCTATTCTATAAAGTGAGAGAGGCGAGAATGGGAGAGTGACGAGCGAGAGTTTAGGGAGAGAGGCGACTGACAAACGTTTGCTATGGAGCACAATTAAATCAAACAGTAGCTACTCTATTTATTTTAGATTATTAATTTGTTTTTCTGTACAATTATCCCAAATAAAAATAACTTACTTAAACTGTGTTACGTGATTTACCCATCGTTCCCATTGTGTTAATGAATTGTCTTTATTTGTCTACTTTTCAAACTTATATAATGTATTAATTCCTAATCTTTATTGGTGTATTGGTATTTGAAGGGAGATCAAATCCATGCAACCATTACAAGGTCCGTGAATTCATGTATTATGCTAACAATTTTTATCTACATGGTTAGGTATTTTCATTTTAAGAAACAAGATTTTTAAATTATTTTGTATGATTAATGAATATGAATATATATGACTATTTTGATGAAATGAATAGTCACTACCTTGGTACAACTTCAACATCAAAAGGTTATAGTCCACGTTCAAACTCTATCATACATTACTTAATAGATCAGAAGAAGGAAATTGTCGTCATGAAAAAAAGTATTCTCATTAAGAAAAAGATAAAGGTTAGAAAGAAGTTTTATTGGTACAGTCTTAATTGATTGCTTTATTTTGGAGCATATTTTTTCTTTTTGCATTAGATAGATATCTAATCTCATCTATGCGAGTTTCTTAACAATTTCTAATTCAATATAAAGGAGCTACTATAACAATAGATGAGGATATTCAAATTAATATATATCTATATATTACATTTTGAATATTGAATTAGAAAATTAAATTTAGAATGACATGTTGTAGTTATATATATCGATTAATAATTATTTCAATTGTTAGTTTTGTTAATTTCTTATTAGTTACTTTAATTTTAGCATAATTATTTAAGAAAAAATATTTTTACAACTTTTCAAATTGAATATCCATAAATGTGACCGTAGAAATTAAAATTTTGTTGGACTCTAGAAAATGCGTTCAATTCGAGTTGAGACTCTACAAATTGTGTTCAATATAGATTAGGATTCTTGGGAGGCTACTATACCCTAAACCATAATTTATGTCTATATAAAGGGTACTAAATTCGCTTAACAGGTATCTCAAAAATTACATAAAGAGATCAAGATCTCGAAATATTCCACAAAAGTCATGGAATATTCATATAGAGAGGTCAAATCTAAATCATTCTAGTTCAAGAAATACGTCACTAACGATCCTCGAGTCATGGATAAATCTTAGAAGAGTAGAATCAAGGGATCAACAGAATTGTACTCGCAATCTATCTTAATGAATAAAATCATGTTTCTTCATATTTTATTTGTGATTTTAATTTATTTTCTGTCACTTTAAAATTTGTTGCAAACAAATTGGCACGCCTAGTGGAACCAAATCTGCCCTTCTCTCTTCTCTTTCAAATCAAATCTGAAAATCTGAAGATGCAAAGGTGGAAGAATGAGTACTTCAAGCCTCGTCTTTGAGTTTCATCAAGTCTACACTCCGTCAAGCCTTGAAGCAGGGGGCACTTGTAGACATTGAAATTTTGTAGGACTCTAAAAAATTCGTTCAATTCGAGTTGGGCTCTACAAATTGTATTCAATATAGATTACTCAACCCTAAATGTCTATATAAAGGGTACTAAATTTCCTATCTCAAAAATTACATAAAGAGATCAAGATTTCGAAATATTCCACAAAAGTCATGGAATATTCATATTGAGAGGTCAAATCTAAATCATCCTAGTTCGAGCGTCACTAACGACCCTCGAATCATGGATAAATCTTAGGAGAGTAGAATCAAGGGATCAACAGAATTGTACTCGCAATCTATCTTAATGAATAAAATCATGTTTCTTCATATTTTATTTGTGATTTTAATTTATTTTATAGTCACTTTAAAATTTGTTGCAAACAATGACATTTAAAATAAATAATTACCGTCGTAAAAAGAATAAACAATTATAAATTTATATAACATTCAATTTTAAGATTAAACAAAAGACCATCTAATATATTAACTAATCACACCTCAAAATGAACAAAGATAATACAGAAATCAGTGTACCCTATTTTTGTGGAACTATATTTCCTCAAAATACTATTGAAGATAAATACAAATAATGCTATGAAATTTAGGAATTTGAATTTATATATAATTTTGAAACACCTATTTTTTTAACCAAAATTATTTGCACTTTTATTTACTCTACTAATTAACTGACTTCTATATTTAAAACTAGACATATTTCATACCAATTTTTTAAGACATATGTTAATGTCGAAAAGCAAGTTATGTTATAGTAAAATCACATTGGTAATTTTGCTTCACTTATGATTGTTTAAAGAATGTGTAATGTTTTTTTTGTTTAGTCATTTGTTGTTAGAAAATATAATTATTGAAATACATTAAAAGCAGAGATTTTACCAATGATCACATAAAATGGTAAATTTTTAGAAGTTCAATCATTTTTTCAATCAAAGCAATGGTGGAGTGATTTTTTTTTCTTTTCCATTAAAGAATTTAATTGGATTAATAAACTATTAAAACAATAATAAAAATTTAGGAAAGTAAATATGCAACATGATTCAATTAATATAAAATATTCGTTAATGTAAATTTTATTGTTGATTAATTTAGAAAATTATAATTATAATAATTCTCTATTGAATATAGTCAGTCAAACACAAGTTTTTTTGACGCCTCTAATCATTAACATTCTAATTGATTGTTTTTTTAAATAATTTTTCATCATGATTCTATAGTACTGTCAATTTTAGCAATTTATGTATCTCAAAATAACTTTAATCACAAAAGTTCTCAAGAAATTTCACAATTCAGCTAAAAATTGAATGATAAAATAAAAAATGCTATTATAAAGAGTTAGAATCCATTAGACGATAATCAATAAGGATTACGGAGGAGCAAAGAAAAACATAAATATGAATGGGGAAAGAAATCTAAATTGTAACGTTAAAAATTCATGATATAAATTTTGTAAAGAGGTTAAAAAAAAGAAAAACATGAATATAGAATTTGTTACAAAATCATATAAGTGCTTTATCAACTAACTATCAAATTAGAAGATACTAGAAAAGTTGAATGCTGGTGTTATGTGATTATAACACATTTCAAATCACGAGATGTTATTTATAAATTTTTTAAAAAGAAATTAATAATTATATATGCATGTGCGTATACTCTAATTAACAATTTATTTAATATATAATCTACAAATCTAATTGCATGATTGAATTGACATTATTTCTTATCCTCAAAATCTTGAAGAACGCTATTTAAAATAATTATATGATATGATATAAATTCTTTAATAACACTATTTAAAATAATTATATGATATAATACAACTATGTAATAAATTATATTTTAATTTGTATTAAATATTAATCATTATAATTTATAGTTCAATTAATTTATACATTAAATAATATAACTTGAATTAAAATCGATTGATAATATTTTTAAAATTTGTCTTTACATTTCATATGAAAAATTGTTGGTTTTCTTTTGTAAAAAAATAATGAAATTTATTAATAATTCAACATAAATATATTATAAACTTAAAGCAAAAATTATAGATGTATATAATACTAGAATAATATTATGCAAATAAAATTGTGTATTTTATGATCATATAAATATTGATAATGTATTATTATAACTATTTTAAGAAATATTTTAATTAGTGAATAATAAATTTTATAAATTATTTATATTTATATTTTTTAAATTATGACATTTAAAATATCTGCGCAACGCGCAAATACGAATAGGGATAATTGTATATAATAGCAAAATAATAAGCTAAAATAAATGGAGTAGCTAGGGTTTGATTTAATTGTGCTCCATAGCAAACGTTTGCAAAAAATTGCCAGACGCCTCTCTCCCAAATATCTCGCTCGCCACTCTCCTCCAATCTCTCGCTCGCTTCCTCACTTTTTATACAAACACAAGTGTATAAAAATTGTTTCTAATTGTATAAAGCAAAGGAAATTGTATAAATACATATATTTTTGTTCCCCTCTGTCCTCTTCCAGATCTCGCTCGCCACTCTCCCAAATCTCGCTCGCCACCCTCGCCTTTCTCACTTATACAAACAGAAGCGAAATGTATAAATTGCGTTTCTGTTTATATAAAGCGTGAGAAAATTGTATATACACATGTAAGTACATATATTTTCGTCCTATACACTTATAATTATACAATAAAAATACTCCCCTGCCCAGTTTCTTTTGCTTTTCTCTCTTTTTCGTTTTATACAAATTCAAATTGTATCTAATTTCTCTCTTTCTCGATTTATACAATTTGATTCAATTGTATATTTCCTGCCCAAGTCTCTTTTGTCTTTCTCTTTTTCTCGTTTTATACACTTATAATCATACAATTCGTTTTATACACTTCGTTTTTATATAATTCTCTGTCCAAGTGTCTTTCTCTTTCTCGTATTATACACTTCGTTTTATACAATTCACTTCAATTGTATATATATAGCGAATTATACAGTTTCTATGTTTGCTATGAAGCGCAATTATGCAAACTTTGTTATAACATACAAATATGAATTTTTTATTTGCTATATATAAAAGTTGACAAAACGAATAATAGTTATAAATAAAAAGTGAGGCATGCTACCACTACCGTTGTCCATGTGACATCATGTTTGGCTTCCCAAAAAAAATATTTTTCTTATACGTTCTAATTTAATATATTTAAATTAAAGGAAATATTTCTAAATTTGGCGTGAATTATTTGTTATATCTTCGAATTATTAATAGTCTTGAAAATACTTTTTTATTTGATTATTAAGCTTAATTATATCCTCGATTTTACAACATAAGTGAAATATATTCCTAAATTCTCGTCAAGTTTAGAGGTACTTTCAACACTTCTCTCGGTTACTTATTAAGATTCACATACTTCTACAAGAATTGTTGTTATATATGTAATCACATACGTATCATGTCGCACATTAAGATCGTCAAGCACCAAGGATGTATCGAAGTATAGTTAATCAAGTAGATAAATATTTTTAAAAGAAATTATCAATAATTTAAGTACAACATAATTACGATAAATTTAAAAGTGTTACTTTTATTTTTCAATAACAATAGTTTCTACTTTGTATAACAAAAGAGTCCCTGATACCATGCCTATTACGAGAAAAAAAAAAGATTTCTCTTTGGGTTTGATGATACAATATTAATTTGTCTGATAATGAGAAAAACTGCAACAATAATTTATTAGATTTAACTTTTCAATTTTGTTCTTATTAATTATCGTTAAATTAATCTTTAAAATAACTAAACATTAATCTTTAATTAGAATCTGCTTGACTTCTTATGTGTCATCCTATACGAAAATTCATGGCCTATGTATATTATGTTAAATAGGAGTTATGTGTTTACTTATTTAGCTTTATATAAGTATAAGTATTTTCTTTTGCCCGCCCAAAATTTGAGGGCATAAATATGAAATAAGGTCAAGTTAAAAAATATTTATGTATTAATACTTGCATAACTCTAAGTCATAATATAAAAATATGTCATTCAACTTGACTTCAACTGACATTTAAGCCCTTCAACTTCAACTTTGGATGTTCACAAATGGACACTTAAACTTATATAAAATTGAACAAAATAATGGCTGATATACAAACAGACAAGAGTAGGGTTATTTTTGTATAAGAAATAAGTACAGATTTAGATCTGAACAAAATATTAATACTTTTCCTGTTTATTTTTAATTGTCATAGTTTTTTTTTAAAGTCAAATTATAAGAATTTTTAACTAATATTTTATGATATGTTTTTTCATCATGCTGATATACAAAAAAAAAAAAAAAGTTTTTTAGTATAGCTTCTAAATATCTTAATATTTTTATTGAAAATATCAAATTAATATAATCTAATTTAATTTTTAAAAATTAATCAAATTACCTTACTAAAAGCAAACAAATGATACCATATAATTTAATGGCTTCATGCACTAATTAATCTCATTAACACCTCACTTACCTTTTCAAACTAAGAACCAAAACTAGAGTTATTTAAGAAAGTAGTAAGTAGAGATTTAGACAAAAGACATGCTTAGTTGGCTTATAAACCATATGTTAACTTTATAACAATAATTAAATACTTTCCCAAAATGCCATCTTATCCTATCAATTTTTGAGTTTCAAACCTATAGTACAATTTGAATATATAGTTGAAAGAACACGTTTATTGGCTATTAAACTTATTTTACAAAGATCTTAAGCCAAAAAAAAATAATATATATATGTAAAACTTGTATACATACAAGAATTATTTAAAGGGTATCAAAGATACACCTTCACTTGAACACAATTGAACAATGAGACAAAGTCACAAAACCAACATTGAATTTTTCTTTAACATGTCCATTTCTAGAGCAATGGCGGATCTAGCCTTACAGATTCACGTGAACACAATAACTTGTTATCGTAATTCATAAACTTAAAAAAAAATAAAAATTCATAAACTTCAAATTCAGTACTAGAGTGATAAGAAAATGGGGATACCTGGTAAGGTAGTTCCAGCATCGACGATGAAGACATTACCCAAAACATATTCTGAAGAATCGTAGATTAAATATCGAATAAGTGATGTTAAGGCCGGATCTGTGGTTCCAAAAGTTCCAAGAGGAACAATTTTCCTAGTAACATTATGGAGCCATTTCTTTTGCACAAGGCTTTTTGTTATCTCAGATTTGAAAATTCCTGGTGCTATTGAATTCACTCTTATATTATCTATACACCCAATTCAAGGGACATTATCTGCCATTCATAATAAGTTATAATTAATTCACATGTCTCTGAATTTATTTTAGAATTCACAACTCATTTTAGAATTTTTGGCTCAAATTATCTCGACATAAATCTAAAGTACATTCTTGTATTATAAAAGTGTACAAAAAACATTCTTGCACTATTCAAAAAGTTGCAAGATTCATTCTTCTGTTTATTTATTTTTTTGAAGAAAGTCAAGCCAACAACAAAAAAAGTGTCAAGTCGAATGAATATATGTACACACAATTAAGCCAATCAAGTTGGGTGATTTTTTTTTATTTTTAGAAATTGAGGATTAAAATATTCAGACAAAATATATTCAAATTCTATATATTCTTTGTAAAACAATTATCCAAACAAAACTCCATTTTCAAAAACTTAAAATAAAGTAATTATTATTTAATTTTCACAACAAAAAGCCTAGATAATTTCATTGATTTACCAGTATTTTTTATATGTTGTATAAAATGTGAATTGCATTGTCTATATAGTATATAGGTACTATATATTTCTTTTATTAAAAAGAATCTCTAAATAGTTGCACATAATATTTTTAAAATGAATTTTTTTGCATAATCTTTCAAATCATTGGATCCTACTGTATAAATATTTCAAAACTTATGTATTGTTGCAAGTCAATTTACTTGATTATGTAAAAAAAAAACATATAAACTAACAACACACAAAATTTAAATTATGAGGATAATTTTTTTTTTTTATCAATATCCTTATTCTTTTTAGGTAACATTGATCTTCTCGATGTAGCTAAGACATGACCAAATCAAATTTTTGTTTGTTTGTTTGTTCAATTAGGTTTTCTTAACAAAAATAGACTGAATGATGATTCTTTGTTATTTTTTGGATAGTATAATGATGTCTTTTGCTCACTCAGATTATATAATGATGTACATTAGATTTGAATCATAGCTGAAGGATAATTTTAGCCAAAAACTCACTGAGTTTATGTACCTTAGTGAGCATGTCAAGAGCCATCTTTGAAGAAGCGTAAGCCAGAGTCCCTTTGTAAACCAGCGATTGAAGAGATATTAATAACAGATCCTCCGCCCTGTTTAGCATCGCGCATACGACTACAAACACATTTTGACACCAACCATGCCCCTTTTAGATTTGTGTTAAATGTATGTTCCCACTTCTCCACTGGCAAATCTAGTGAAGAGTGTACATTACCTATGTAATTTTTTTCAAATTAGGCAACTAATTTTACATACTCTAAAATTTAAAAATTGAATTAATTACCTGTAAGGCCAGCATTGTTAACCAAGGCATCGATACGTCCAAAGGCATCCCAAGCTATTTGTACCGCGGACTCAATGGTAGCACAATGAGCAGTAACATCAAGTTGGACCGCGATTTCACATTGAGGTCCCTCTGAATTACTATTAATTTGGTCACATAGAGATTTCAGTCTGTCAACACGACGAGCAGCAGCAATGATGCTACAACCGGCTTTGGCTAAGTCGAGACAAAACTCTAGCCCGATTCCTGACGATGCACCAGTCACCATCACTACTTTCCCACTAAGGTCTTTCCACGGCTCCATTGTTAGGTTTAGAAGTAGTAATGAGACTTGAGAGAGTTATTGAATGGTTGGTTTATCATAAGTATAATATATAAGTGGTTTTCTATTTAAAAAATAATAAACACATGAAAATCATTGTTGTATATTATAACTATAGTTTGTATAATTACGCTCCATAAGAATTAAATTTTATGTTTGCTATGGCTATTAATATGTATATTTCGGATACATATACAAAATAATCAATTGTATAATCTATTTTGGTATACATATAAAAAAGAATCAATTATATAATCTATGTTTGTATAAAACGAGGAAGAGAGAACGATAAAAGAAAACTGGGCATGAGAAGATCTGTATTTGTAGTGTATATGACAAAAATATATGTATTTGTATATATAATTTTCTCTCTCTTTATACAAACACAACTTACACATTTGTGTTTGCATAAAGTGAGAGAGGGAGAGGGAGATTTGGGAAAGTGGCGAGCGATATTCTCTGGGGAGAGAGGCAGACGAAAAGATATGTATATACACGATTTTTTCTCGCTTTATACAAACACCAATATATGCATCTTATACATTTGTGTTTGTATAAAGTGAGAGAGGCGAGGGAAAGACTGTTAGCGAGAAATCGCAAGCGAGAAATTCAGGGAGAGAGGTGAATGACAACTATTTGCTACGGTTTACAATGAAATCAAACTATAATTATAATATTTAATTTAAATTAATAATTTGATATTTTATACCATTTTTCTTTTTTTAACTCCTTAACTAGAAACTCCTACTCGAACTTGTAAAATGGATCAATAGGCCCAAATGTACTTTTTTTTATAAATAACTATCTAATTAGATATACATTCAAACTATATATATTAATGTTACCTAGCTATAATTTTAAATAAACTACCTAGAATTTCACTACTTAAGAATTATATCATATTTGAATTTGAAGTAGGAAACATTAAGATACACTACTCTCTAGAAAGTAGTATAGAATAGAGCAATTATATATAATATAATATATCCCCTAATTTATATCTTCAATCCAAATAAACATATTCTCTCTTCTCAATCTCCCATTAAGTTCATCCCCCAATTTTATTTTATTTTTATATATATATATAGCTTTCACTTTTTGCAAAAAACATGTCATTACCTATATAATTTTTTCAAATTAGGCAACTAATAATTTTACATAATCTAAATTTAAAATTGGACTAGATTAATTAATTATCTGTAATGCCGGCATTGTTAATCAAGACATCAATATGTCCATAGGCGTACTAAGCTACTTGCACCGCGGACTCAATGGTAGCACCATCAGTGCTTACATCAAGTTGGATCGCGATTGCACGTGGAGGTCCCTCTGAATTACTATTAACTTGGAGACTTGATCGCTCTTTGCGCGGTTAAAAAAAATCTATTTAGATTTACATACTAATCTTTTATTATTTCAAAAAATTAAAAGCATTTAAAAATAATTATATAGTCTTCAAATCCAAATACATTAGATTTTAATTAATTTAATTTGTTTACTTTTCATTACCTAAAACTTAGTTGTTAGAAAATAAAATTCATCCAAAAAAAAGAAGAGAAAATCCCTTAAATTTGTGTCTGGTATAGTGATATTCTTTTGCTTAATTAAAAAAATATATCCTAAAAATAAAAGTACTTTGCACATAATCATGATATAGGAATAATGGTGTTCAATAGTTACATCAAATTTCTAGGATAGTACATTTTATAATTTTGAGAAAGTTGTATAAATATTTATTTGTTACAAATGCTTAGAGGTTTTGCCTATTTCAATTTCTTACATAATTCAAATAAATTCTTATATTTAACTTCTTTTTTTAAAAAACAAAAGTGACAATATTGACATTAAAAATATAAACGCTGAAATTATACTGTTTAACAGAAAATATGCATATTTTTGTATTGTAAGTAAATTAAAGTACACATATTTATTAGTCTCCTATGAAAGCTTAACAATAAATTTGAGGAGAAATGAAAAAAAATTATTCAAAACTAATTGATGGCAACAAATTATTTAAAAATTACAGTTTATATATTACATTGTTAGTTACTTAAAATTAAAAACACTTGACGTTCAAATAAGGGAAATTTACATAAATATACTATAATAAAAAATATTTACCATTTATATCAATAATAATTTTTTTTCACTTGATCAGTTTTAATTCATTTATAATACAAGTTTAATACATATTACAAAGAACAATTTATTATTCACATATAATATAAGTTTTAATGATGAATAATACATTTTTCACATATTACATTTATAATACAATGTGTCAAAATTTTACCAAACAAACATAATATATTTCAAAAAACAATTATAATTCATATATATTGCATACATAATTCACTTTTAATTCATATTGCAGATTTTACATAATATCGCTACAAATGGTAATAAATAAAAAGTATTGCTAAAATCAGTAATTATTTATTAAAATATATCAACTTATGTAATTTTTCCTTCAAATAATTTGTATATTATTCGGAGACTGCAAGATCAAAAATAAAAGAATGAAGAATTTGAAATTAGCTGTAAGATAATATATGTTGAATTTTTTGAAGATACAACAAAAATATGTTATGTTGAATTTTGTGGATATATAACAATGATCACCACATATTATTTTAGCACCATCCAGGAACTAATTCATCATTGCATATTCTTCTACTTTAGTATGTTCATGGTATACATAAATTTGTATGTAATAATTCATTAAAATTATAATAAATTATGAAAGGAAACTAATGACTTAAAAATATAACAAATTAGTGCTAAATCATTAAACGTTAAATATATAAAATTTAAATCATGGCTCCGGCTTAATCTCATGATATATATACCACTTGCTTTCACCCCACACACATAAAAAAATTGGATCTTCAAAAACACAACTTGAAAAAATATCAAAAATTAATACTAAAAACTTTAAATCTTAAATATATAAAATTTAAATTCTGAATTCACCTATATCTCTTCATATTACACTCCACTTGCTTTCGCCACACAAAACTCCAAAAAAATAAATATTACCCACACTATTGTTTTTAATCTATATAAAAAGTATTGAATTTTTCTTTTTCTATTGTAAATCATAAAGAATCATTGTAATTTTATAATTATGATTATCAATAAAAAAAAAAGTCACAAGATAAATGTCATTTAGAATTAGCATATGATGAAAAACTAAAAAATCATACAAATAAGACTAACAAAAAAACCTACATAAAAAGCTGACATTGATAGATTGGGAGGGATTATATAAATCAAATCTCACAAGCCCCAATTAAAACACCAATAAAAACAACCCAAATCCTTTCTTTTTATTTTTGAGAATTTATTTTTCCTAATCATTAAATATTTTCATCCACAATCAATAAAGTCCGCACTTTTAGTAATGAACTTTTATGAAGTGCAGTAAAAAAGATGTTCAAAGTGCAGTCATTGACTATTAATTTAGGAGTAATAATTGTCAAGAGTTATGTGGAGTCATGAAATAAAAATAATTAAACTTTTATTTTAAAGAAAATAAACAAATGAAAAAGTAATAATTGACACATTCATTCATTTCTGTATAACAATAAAATCAATAAAAATATACTACCTCCGTTTAAAAAATAATGACCTTGTTTGACTTGGAACGAAGTTTAAGAAAAGAAAGAAGACTTTTTGATCTTGTGGTTCTAAATTAAAGTTATGTCAAATGTACCAAAATGCCTTTTAATCTTGTCGCCTTAAACATGCCACGTGGAAAGTTAAAGTTAAAGTTTTGCGAAAGAGGTCAATCTTTTTGAAACATACTAAAAAGGAAATTAGGTCATTCTTTTTTAAACGGAGGGAGTAACTTTTTATTACAAATAAAATTATGATACAAAAAATCATTCTTAAAATCCTACAATATATTAATATATAAATTTTTTAAAAAAAATTAAAAAAGGTACCTAATAAATATCAGTGATTCACATAAACATAATACAATTGGTAAACAGAAAAATATTTACAATATATTAATATATAAATTTCAAAATACCTCATAAATGCACGTGATTCACATCAAACATAAGACAATTGGCAAACAAAAAAATTACAATATATTAATATATAAATTTCAAAAAAAAATTAATTAAAAAAAAGGTAGCTGATATAAATGTCAGTGAATCCCATCAAACATGAGACAATTGGTAAACAAAAAATATTTTTTCATGATATATATAACACAAGATTTTATAAGAGAAGATGAAAAAGTGAGAAGTTATATAAATTAATTTCCAAAAGTTAGGGAAGGGACGTGGGGGAGAGGGAAGGTAGGTACACGGTTACAGCTTACCATTAAAATTTGCATTTTCATGGAAATGAAACGGTTACAATTAAAATTTGGAAACTTTTTAATTAATTAGAATCTATTAATTATTATAGCCTTAATTAAAATCTCTTTACATGAAAAATAGGGGGGAAAAAAAAATTCAAAAATAGATGAATAGATTTTCTGATCATAGAAGCATGCCACATCAGCTGGCTGAAGATTTTCATTTATATATATATAGAAGATTTGGTTACATAGAGATTTCAGTTTTTCAACACGACGAGCAGTAGCAATGATGCTACAACCGGCTTTAGCCAAGTTGAGACAGAACTCTATCCTGATTCTTGACAATGCACCGGTCAATGGTCACCATCACTACTTTTCCGCTAAGGTCTTTCCACGGCTCCATTTTTATTAATATACTTTGGTGTATATGCATCCAATAATAATGTACTTATAACGTAATTTTGAGCTTTAAATATTCAACAAAATAGTTACTGGGATATACTTTTATATAATAAATAGAAGGTCAATTCTTGTATCAGCATCTCCGATCTTGCAATATTATATTATTGAAACCTATCCTAAATTTTTGTTAAATTTAGAAGTATTTCCGGTACTTCTTTATCAAGGAAATGGTTTTATGAAACTTTGTAGGCAATAATGGCTAAGAAGAGGATAATTAAAGGGGACTAATAATTCAAGAAATAGATTAAAAGGAAAAGGTCTGAAAAATATTTTAAGGTCTGAAAAATATTTTAACTTTGGTCGAAATTGATGTTATGATACCAAACTTTATGAAGGTCTGAAAAATACTTCAATTTTGGCCAAAATTGATGTTACGATGCTAAAGTTTATGGATGATCTTTTACCCCTACAATACTTGATAGTGTATTTTAAAGGTATATGTGTCCTCACATGAACACATTACTATTTTAATGATACAATATTTATGATTTCTACGTGGACACATATATATACCTTTAAAATATGCTATTAAATAAAGTAAAGGGATAAAAAATCCTTTCCAAAGTTCGATATCCTAACAATAATTTCGATCAAAGTTCCAATATATTTCACACATTTTTACTTAAACTAAATAAAGAAAAACAGGTCATCATCACGTTTGCTTATATATAAAATAGATAAACTTATAATTAATGTTTGCTTATTGTTTGACTATACACGTTAGGATATAATAATTGGTATTGGCCTTTTGATATAGTCAGAGCCTTTAGATCCAAGAAATAATTAAGTTATTTGATTATAATTCTTGCCAAAATAGTGGAATACTGTTCATGTTAAACTGTACTTAAATAGAATCTCTAAAAATGTAAAATGAGTTGAAATGTAGATTATAAGTTGTTTATGAAATTTCAAATATAATTTGAAGTTGGATTTAGATTTTTATAACTATACATAGATTCTTAAATAAAGTGAAAAAAATATTCCAACCTAAAAACGAATAGTTTTTGTGGCAATTTGGTTTTAGTGGCGGATCTAAGAATTTATGGCTATGGGTGCTCACTATTTTTAACATAAGTTTATATCAAAGAGTGTAATTATGAGCTAAAATTCCTCAACAAGGAAGTTTTTTTTTTTCAATTCAATGCAATAGCCAATCGGAATCTTTGGATTGGTTCAAGGAAAAAAAAACAATATACCTTCACATACAATTGTAATGAAGAAGGATTTTTTTTTGCTTTTGAATTAGAGAACTGAAATGAAGGCGCTAGAACAAATTTCTTTTTTCCTTCCCTTTCCTTTTTCCCTAACTAATGAGAAAGAAAGAGTACTTAATAGAAAGGGAAGATTGCGACTATTTATATTTTTGGGAGGCTAAGTTGCATAATAGACATGAGCAATGACCAATTCAACATTTTTAAGATTATGATTACTTTTTAAGCTATCAATCATAGAATATACACTACAAGAAAATCAGCCCGTAAGGAAGGGAAATCTTGTCCCTAAAAGTTCAAATCTGGTCCCAAATGAGCAATCGAGACCAGAAAAACCTGATCGACACTCGTCCTAGAGAGTGCCGTCGCTATTGGTCAATAAGGACGAGTTTAAAAAGTTGGTCCCTGAATGATTTTGAGACGAGAAAAAAAACTTGGTCGTGAAATACTTTTAAGGACTACATATATGGTCCCAAATGGACCATTGATATCTTGGTATTCATGTCGTTAAACCTCTTTTGCCACCTTCCGCAACCTAGTCCTAGTAACTCTTTAGAAATGACTATGACCTGGTCCTAGAATAGAGTTAGAGACCATTGACAATCTACTCCTAAAATAGCTCTAGCGACCATAACAATCTGGTCCTAGAGATATTTTAGGGACGAACAGTAACCTTGTCCTAAAATTGTTTTGAGGAAGAGCATCATTTCTAGTCTAGATTATTCATTAGAGACGAGCAACAATTTTTGTCCTAGATTGACCTTTAAAAACAGTCAATAATTATGGTCTCAAATTTATCACCATTGATCCTATCAGAGGCGAAGTCAGAACTTTCAGTAAGGGGGTTCAAAATCTGTAGAAATAGACACAAGAAGTAGCCGAAGGGCGTTCAATATCTACTATACATATATATAAAATTATTTTAACCATGTATAAATAATATAATTTTTCACCGAAAGAAGTTCGGATGAACACCCTTCGTACAAGGTGGCTCCGTCCCTGGATCCTACGCCATTGATATCACGAGCATCTAACAAATATCAAATTAATTACAAGTAAAAATCTAGACACAAAAGATGATATTGAAAGGGTTGCAAGGCGATAGAAATAAAAATTGCAATTGATTACGATAAATTTGTGAGCATCACATGATGTAAGTTTCAACATTTGCTTAATCAACAAAAAAAACTTAGATAACATTCAACGTTTTTATAACATTCATAGCAAAGTAAGAATGAGTTAGTCCATCTTCTAAGTTTATATCTTTACTAAAGAATGAACAAAAATTGAGCAAAAACTTAATGTTTAGTCTTTGTCATGTGATATCCAGAATCATCTCTACAAAATTACAAGAAATAAGAAAAAAAAATATGTCAGAAAAAACATTCAGATACATCTATCAAGAATCCAACATCTATTTTAGAGAACCACACCTAATTACGTTTAGTAAAAAATGATTTAAATGAATAGGAAAGATAGCTTAAGAGACGAGCTAGATGAACAACAACTTGGTAGTAAAGTGTGTTACAGTTGTGTAGAAAATTTTCTGTTAAGCAGATATATACACCCGACACATACCAGTAAGTAGGGGTGGACAAAACCGAATTGAAAACCGAACCAAACCGCAAATCTAGTCAAACCTTAAAAAAACTCGACTAGTGATTTGGTTTGACTTGGTTTGGTTTGGTGTTGGAAAAAAAAAACTGGACTATATTTGGGTTGGTTTGATTTCAACTAAAGAAAATCAACCCGAGACCAAACTAACCCGACATTATATATATAATTATAAAATTTTATTTTATACATAAAAATACTTACTTTGATAAAAAATTTAAATATCTCTTATACTTTTTCATAGTTTTATCTTTTAATATATTTATTTCATGTTTGGACGTTAGAATTCTTAATGATCTAATACAGATTATAGTCCATACATGTTGGTAATTATAATAAAGTTTAAGTAAAAATAAGATTAATACTAATGCAAAAAGAAAATCAATTCAACACTAAGAATGACAATAATATTGAATATTTGTTTTTTTAATTTTACATAGATTTAGACAATTAAAATACATGATCTAAGTTTACTTTCTTTTGATGTTTAGTCATGTAACTAATACTTACTAAACCTATTTTAGCATGATGTAGTACTTTAAATTATGATCAATTTCATTATACTTATTAATTTGCAATATTTATTTCACGGGATTTTATTATTATTTTTTTGGTATATTTTAGTGTCATTAATCATATCATATTTTTTGTTATTTTCTTGAGAAATAACTTAGTTAGTTGCATTTTGATAAGACTAAAAAAATATTTGAAGTACAAGTAAAATATATGTTTGTATGAATACTTTATTGAAAAAGCTTAAAAATCCGAAACCCCCCCGAAAAATACGAAGAAACCCGAAAAACTCAAAGTTGAAAACCCCAAATTTTATTGGTTTGATTTGGTTTATAAATTTAAAAAACCGACACTTGATTTGATATTTAAAAAACCCGAACTAACCCGATCATGTACACCCCTACCAGTAAACCTCTCTAGGCGATTTTTCAGTAGCAGCAGCAACCATGGTTGCACCAACTAGAGGTCGCGGTGGTGGATGTGATATTTTCTAATGTTGGTTGGAATAGTGGATATGATATTTTCTAATGTTTCTCAACCTGATCAGGCAAGAATTTTAGCTATGAATGCATGATACTTCTTGGATTCGTATTTGTCATAAAATTCTTAAATAGAAAGAGAGATAGTCATAGTTTGAACATGTATTTGATAAGAATACTTTGATACTAATGATGGTTTAGGAGTAAGGTAGATGATCAGTGTGATTATGATGTTTTGTTAGTATAAAAAAGTGTTGACTTTAGTAGATGTGAGGATCGATAAAGCAAGTATGTGTGCAATTATAATAGAGACTAAATTGGTGATTGTGGGTAGCTAGAAAATCAAAGAGATAGAGTCAGATGAATGAAAATGTTTGGTCTGAACACTATAGAAGGAGTATCCAGAGTTATTCCACCTTGGTTATGGACATTCTTATGTGACCAACTACTTCATTTTGGGCGTGGTCTAGAGTATGATTCACTTAATACGTCCATGTGTGTTCTTGTTTCTATGGGTGAGTCCCTAGTAGTGGATCGGGTGTACCGATTCTATGATTGTCCTCCTGATAGGGCGGCATCCTTGGTTAGACTTATTCATTCCAATTATGAAATATTTGGTGTTTTTTGGGATAATTGAAGTATACTAGTGATTCAACACGCATAACTTTGCTTATGAGAATTTATAGCAGAGCTACCATAAAAATTTAGAGTTGTTTGATAGAATTAATATTTATCTTATCATCGGTATCATGTTTTGTGTATGTGTGATTGAATGTGAGGAATCTTGGGTCTAGTTTTGTTATTCTTAAGGTTTGTCTATAATAATTACTAATCTATCATTTCGATAGTGTTGTTAGAGGTTCTGCTTAAGTGTATTACTCGATGGTAAGTACTTGATCATTTCTATCTTTGGATAAGATGAGTTCGATTCTCTTTGATGATTACTTGGTGTTTAAAGATCATATTTTTATAGCTTAAGCTCGAGGAAATATTATGTCGTGAGGATGTTATCTTGATAAGATCTATGATAATTTGTGCATTATGAGTGTGTGATGACTTGTTCAAATTCACTCCTGATTGTAGCTCATATTATTCAGGATTTGTCATGGTTAGGTTAGATAATATCTTGATGGTTATGTCAAGGTCTAGTTGGAGAATCGGTCAACTGAAGAGTCCACTTGGGAATAGTTTTGTTGTTAGTTGAGTTTACATACAACAAGAATTATCACTAGAGTAGTGATATGTACCCATTTGAGGCATTGTATGGGAGGAGGTGTAGATCTCCAATTGGTTGGTTTGGTACCTTTGATATGAGACATTGGGTACTAATATTTTGGAGTAATCATCGAGACAACTACCCTTCCTTACCCTCTCATTCTTTTGATCGTTCGAGGACGAATGATGAAAAAATTGGTATCTAAAGTAACGATCCATTTGATCGTTTTAAATATTAGAGCTTTTTATTTCATAAAATACTCTTTCGATATAATTTAAATGAGTATCTTGGACTATTCAGAACTACATTTATAGAATTAATGGGATAGTTTGATTAAACTATTTAGTTGATGATTAAATAAAATAATATTAAAATTAATAGTGAGTCACTATTATCACTTTAATAATTAGTCTTTTAACAATAAGAATATTAAAATATATTTGTAGGGTTTAACGTGTTAGTCCACAAGAAAAGTAATTTGTGCTTCAGGTAAAAATTCTTGTAATGCAAAGTGATTGCTATGATGAGTAGTATACATTATTATAATAATACATATTAAAGAAATAGAGTTGAGAGGCGTCCGACAACGGGATTGGAACCTCAAGGTAAGGATTAATTAATATTTAATATCATATAATTAGATTGAAAATGTGATAGAAATTTTGTATTATAGTTATGATAATTGGGTTGGAAAAATAATAGAAAAAAAATGGGAATTGATATTCATGTTAATGTTCCTGGATTTTTGGGGGACAATTATATTTAGCTATGCTACTTATTGCCAATTGATTGAGGCAATGATATTTAGCTATGCCTGCAACAAGAGAAAATCATAACTTACTGGTTCATTCTTTTTATTTTTTTTTGAATATTTCTTATTACATATATAATTACCCTAACTTGGTACATTAATAACTATAATTAAGTTTAAGTGTAATAAGATTGAATTGCTACATTTACGTGGGTCTGCATATTGGTATAATTAATGGCGAATATATTTAATATGTAAAGTTTGTGATTGGAGTATGGTGCAGGGTTGGCTGCCATTGGTTTAGTAATTACTGGCTTCAAACATCTAATATCAATATTGTGGTCTCGTATTATAAGTTATATTTCGATATATTGAGATAGATAATTAAATATAAGGTGTATTATATTAATTGAATATCATTAAAATTATGCATATATATATTTGATAGATTGGAAAGGTTCAGAAGCATTGAGGAAAGGAAAAGTATTGGAGAAGTAGCTTGATTGACTTCGGTTCTTCGGTGGAGGTAGGTTATGATTTATGATATTTGATAGTAAACTCTTAATAGTGATTGATATGCATTGCATGATATTGTGAAGTTTTCTATGTACTTAATTGTGTGGTTGTGTGGCTTGGTTGTGTGTTTTGTGATTGGTCTGAAATCCTGAGACCGTGAAATTTATATTCTTGAACCCTCTTTGTCGAAGTGATGCCTTGAATAAAGAAGGTTTACTTAAATATTATCAATGAATTGAAAGTGGTGATATTAAATTATAAATTAATGGTATAATTGGATCGAAGTGTCACGTTTCGACACGATATTATTGGATCGGAGTGTCACGTTCCGACACCGTATTCTTGGATCGTAGTGTCACGTTCCGACACGGTATTCTTGGATCGAAGTATCACGTTCCGACACAATATAATTGGATCGGAGTGTCACGTTCCGACACAGTAACATTAAAGGAAAAAGATATGGAATTAACTTAATGTACTCAATCTCAAAGAACCTATTTCCCAAATGAGCGTGGCGTGGAGGCATGAGTCCTCATGGGTGTGTTTGATATTGTGATTGATTGCGTACTTACTTTAGTGTTGTTGTCACTGGTTCATGTAATTTGTTGATTGTCACATGTTAAGTGTCATAGATGATTTTATATTATTATTCATTGTATATTAGTTTCTGTTTGTTGGCCGATGATACCTACTCAGTATATGTTGCCCCGTACTGAGCCCTACTTGTGGTTTTCTTTGTTTTTCATTTGCGGAGTGCAACAAGTGTACCAATGACTTCGACTTGCCCACAACTCTAGCCAGTCTCCAGCATATCAAGTTCCAGGATGAGATATTTATTCAAGCTCGTGTGGATTCTCTTGGTCATGACATGATGTCCTTAGTTTTCGGACATAAACTATTTTATTCATTTATAGTGTCTTTAATACTCTTAGACTTAGTATTTGAAGATTAGATGTCCTTGATGTGATGACTTTCAAATTTTGGGAATAATATGTAATAGACTTTAGAGGTTCATTTGCTTGATCACTTTAATAAGTTTTGGAGCTTCCGCATTATTGTTGTTATTCGTATTGAATTATTGTTATAGGTTGGAGTTTGAATTCTTTGGTCCGCCCACTTAGGAGGTTAAGTGTGGGTGCCACTCACGACTCGATTTGGGTTGTGACAATATATAGGTGATTTGTTTATTTTTAAAGAAAGAGAGAAGTATTTTTGAAACACTCCTAAACTTGGCACAAACTATTAGTTTTATTTCCGAACTATTGACAACTTTTAATTTACCATTTACTTGATAACTGAATCTAAATACAACCTCGATTTTATAACATTAGTGAAATGACTCTAAATTCTTGTCAAGTTTAAAAGTGTTTCCAAAGTTTCTCTTTTAAGGAAATGATATTTTAAAACTTTGTTAGCAATAATGGCTAAGAAGAGGATAATTAGAATTTAGAGGGGACTAATACAATTTCCATTATTATGTGATTTAATAAAGTAAAATACATGTTAATTAATTATGGTTAAATAAATAAATTATAAATTTAAACACATGACATACATGTATTGACTTGATGTAAACATCCGATCTAGATAAGTTTTACCCATATATAAATAAAGAAAACAAGTCATCAAGTTTGCTTATATACAAGTTTAAAAAATTATAATTAATGTTTACTTATTGGTTGACTACACGTTAGGATATATAATAATTGGTATTGTCCTTTTGATGAGTTTTTGGCAAAAATCATTTTTAAACTATAACTCAAATTCAAACTACATCCTCAAAATATCATTTTTACCATAAAATATATTTCAAGTATTTTAAAGTAAACAATTTTTATCCTTCTACTTGAATTTATCAGAAAATTAATCGATATATCGCACAAAAATTAAGTCGTCCCTTCCTAATTATTATTCTTAGATATGCTAAGAATATTATCGTGAACTTTTTTGTAATTGAGTTAAGAATTATGCAAAATCTTTTAATTTGACCCTTTTTTCCATTAATTTTTCATGTAATTTTAATTAAAAATATTAGTTTAAATATGTCTCTTCTCAATTGAATATTCTAGAAGCGACAATTGTTGGAGACTTCCGCTTCTAATAATGTAGAATGAAACTCAAATACGAGACATAATCAATATTCTGGTCACTTCAATATTAGATTGACCAAAAAATCTATTATTTTAATTGGTTAAGAAAAATGTAAAAATAATTAATCTCCAACTTCTTTCCGTTACGAAAAAAGAAAAATCATGTACGCTCACACCTTCCAATCATTTTTAGTTTTCATAAGCAACAGTGTCTAATATTTTTTATATTTTTCAAGAACTTCATGTAGAAAGTAATGAAACTATGCCGAATAACTTTTGTTGATAGTCACGTTTACTGCTCATGTTTTCGTAAGATCCCTTAATTTTTTGACAAAACCTAACAAAAGGATGAAAGTTGTTCACTTACAAATACTTAAAGAATGTTTTCTGCTAAAAATGATACTTTAAGAATGTAGTTTAAGTTTGGGGTACAGTAAAAGAATGTTTTCTGCCAAAAATGATACTTTAAGGATATAGTTTAAGTTTGAGATATAGTTGAAGAATGTTTTTGACAAAAAATTCTCCTTTTGATATAGTCAGAGACTTCGGATCTGAAGAAATAATTAAGTTATGTTTGATTATAATTCTTGCCAAAAATAGGTGGAATAATGTCATATTGAACTGCACTTAAAAGAGGATCTAAAAGAATAAAAAGTGAGTGGAAAAGTAGGTTATAAGTTCTTTATCAATTTCAAATATAATTTGATGTTTGAATTTTAGATTTTCATAACTAAACATAGATTTTTAAATAAAGGGGAAAGATATTCTGACATAAAAACGAATAATTTTTGTGGTAACCTTCGAGATAAAAGTGAGGAATGCTTACCATCCGAGCAACTTCCTCTTATCGGTATAGATATTCATAGATTCTACGTATCATAGAAAATCTTTTGATCTATGGCTCATTTCACTAGGTTTGTCTTAAAATCATTTTTATGATGTAACTAAATTTTAAACACTAATAAGTTTGTCCAATATTATTTTGCTTGTGCTGCATATTAAGAAGACGGAATGACCTAAGAAAAATTCTCCATATTTTCTAGCTATTTTCAATCTAGTAGAAAAACAATAATCAAAAATAGACTTATTGCCAAAAGAATATTTGACTAATAGATTATATTTATTCCTTCTTTGTAAAATCAATTGCTTGATAAGTGAAAATTATTGAATTTTGAAGTGATTGCACTTTCAATTTTCTATCCTTCCATTCTCAGTTCCTAAAAGAATTAACCCATCTTTTAAATTTTTGTTCCAACTAACAAATTCAATTTTATTTTTTGTATATTGAAGTGATTGCAAATTTTATTTGACAAGAACGGTAGCATCAACGTTATTTAGAGTTACTTAACGTTAAAAGTAGTGAAATATAGTGCATTAAGAGTCACTGCCGCTTGTTTTGGATTTTCATAAGTCGTTGTCATTGGATTCACTTGAACATATACCTATACTCTCATATCGTTGCATATTTTCACAGGAGTGTCATTATCTTTGACATTATATTTGATGGTGATACATGTTGTAGCCAGATCAATGTTCAATTGGCCCGAAATTAGTTCAACTAAATCAAATACGAAGTATATTTTTTCGATATGATTCCATCAATACTATATTCTATATAACAATTTTCATCGTTTCATTTTCCAGCATGTCTGATCAATACTGTCAGGCTTCTATTGAATTCAACTATTTTCGATTCATGAATAAGAGCAATGAAAAATGAAGCACGTATTTTTTAAGAACCGAAAAAATCAAAGTAGATCACTGTTAATTGATAATTATGACTTGTTAGTTGATTAATGGAAAATTGAGAGTTTAAGAGGATTAATTAAAGGTCTTTCAATTATAAATAAGAAATTTTACATTATTTAGTGCTTTATAATTTTAAATATAATAATGTATTAACAAAAAAAATGCCAGGCATAGAATATGACTATATTAAGTTAGAAAGTATAGTCATTTTATGTAAATATCATATTTATGGCTATTTCAATTTAATAACTCTTAAACTATAGTTATTTATGTAAGCTGCTCATGTTTTTCCCAACAATTCAAAACTCGTATTATCTATTAGAATAATCTCAAATTAGAGACCTACAACTTTAAAATATAACAAAAAAAGCAATAAACATTAAATTTTATTCATTTTTTTTGAATAAAATTTAAAATAAATTTTAAAAAAAATTATTTAATTTAAAATTAATTAGGAAATTCTAAAAAAAAATTCTATACCGCTACTAAAAGTGATAAAGGCTCCATATAGAATTTCTTTTTTACAAAAACTCATTTGATTTTACTCTTTAATTTTCATATCTTGTTGTTGTTAAGTCGCCAAAAGTGAAATCTTGAAGTATAAAAGTGATTTCATCATAAATTGAATTTTCTCTTTCTCTTTGTTCTTTTTCGTTCACTTCCTATTAAATAAACATGAAAACTCAAGCTAAATTTTACGTGGTTTGATTTCGAAAAATTTAGTATATTTTTTCATTATAAAATTTAATTGTTAATGTTACATAGTTCGATTTCAAAATTTTAATGCATCCATTGTCAAATTATTTTTTTACCTATGCGATTCTTGGACACCTTCGTGAAGTTTCTGATAACGCCACTGAATTGGAATATAAATTGTCATAATATAATTGATATAAAATATAAACACAACTGCTATAAAATATAAATATATAGTTTAGATATATTAAATACATATTTTCCATATTACGTGGAATGTTCTTTGAATATATGTTTGTCATATTATGTTAAACATTGTTTGAAGTGTAATATAAAATGTCATAATATAATTAATACGGAATACAGATACAATTGGTTAAAAATATAAATATACTTAATATTGAATACATATTTGTCATATTATGTGGAATGTTGTTTGGGAGAGAGAGAAGAGACAGAGTGGGAGGAGAGAGAAATTTGTTTAAAACTCTTAGTTATAACTAGGGGTGTTAAAAATGAACCTGAACATTGATAACCCGCCCAATTCGCCTAAAATTTTAAGGATTAATTCAAAATTGATTTCAATCTCAAACCATTAGCATAACTCATTTGAAGATAATCCTCAATTGAGTCCAATTCAATTTTCAATTTGAATCCGTTTTAAAACTTTTTATATTCCTATATTTAAGGTATGAATTATTATCTATTTAACATCTTTTAGGATTTATCTATCCATTTGTTACCTATGTTTGGGTTATTTTTTACACCCCTGCTTGTACGTTCGTTCAACTTTATTATTTTCTCTATTTTTGTTAGATGTTTTTGGAAACCTGGAATACCTGTTTTGAAATTACTTACGGCTGTCTTGTTATGTTCCAGTGTTTTGCTATTCAATTTATGTGAAGAAATTGGCAATTGATGGAAAAATGGATGAACCTATATACAGTTTTTATGGTTGATTTTCCAATATTGTAGTGTCTAGTATTTGTATTGGAATCCGACTAATTTAGATGAATCTATGTACTTATATAAACTTTCAATATACTTATATTCAATTGAAATAGATTTCTCGAAACATTCAAAATATAGAATTTAAATGACAAAACAATTACAAACCAGAGAACAAAAAGGAAAAATAAATAAATTAATACAATTTTTGATATCATGCCTTCTGACTCATAATATTAGAACCCTACGGGTTATATATGTTGAGCCGGAGAAGGACTTAAATGAAACATGCATTTTGAGCATGAAAGATGGAAATTTAATAATACGGAGGTGGTGGTGATGGAGAAGGTGATGGTTTCTTGTAGTAGTCATTTTTTGATAAAGAAGGCACCTTGTATTCTTTTTTAGGCGTTGCGGGTACCTTTGGAACATATGACATCATTTTGTAGTTATGTTCTGAAACTATTGGCTTCTTGTAGTAGTCATTTTTTGGCAAAGAAGGTACCTTATACTCTTCTTTACGCACTGAGGGCACCTTTGGCACATATGAAACCTTTTTGTAGTTATCTTCTGGAAGTGATGGCTTCTTGTAGTCATCATTCTTTGGCAAAGAAGGTACCTTATAATCTTCTTTAGGCACTGAGGGCACCTTTGGAACATATGACACCTTTTTGTAGTTATCTTCTGAAACTGATGGCTTCTTGTAGTAGTCACTTTTTGGCAAAGAAGGCACCTTGTATTCTTCTTTAGTCACTGAGGGCACCTTTGGAACAAATGGTACCTTTTTGTAGTTATCTTCTGAAACCGACGACTTCTTATAGTAGTCATTCTTTTGCGAAGATGGTACCTTGTATTCCGATTTAGGCTCTGTGGGTACCTTTGGAACATATGACACCTTTTTGTAGTTATCTTCTGGAACCGATGACTTCTTATAGTAGTCATTCTTTGGCAAAGATGGTACCTTGTATTCTGATTTGGGCTCTGTGGGCACCTTTGGAACATATGAAGCCTTCTTGTAGTTATCTTCTGAAACAGATGGCTTCTTGAAGTAGTCAAATTTTGGAAAAAATGACTCCTTATATTCTGGTTTTGTCATCGAGGGTACCTCTGGAACATATGAAGCCTTCTTGTAGTTATCTTCTGAAACTGATGGCTTCTTGAAGTAGTCAAATTTTGGAAAAAACGACTCCTTATATTCTGGTTTAGCCATCGAGGATACCTTTGGAACATATGACTCCTTCTTGTAGTTATCTTCTGAAAATGATGGCTTCTTGTAGTAGTCATTCTTTGGCAAGAATGATTCATGTTCGGGAACAAATGCTACTTTCTTATAGTTATCTTCTGAAACTGATGGCTTCTTGTAGTAATTATTTTTTGGCAAAAATGACAATTTATATTCCTTTTCCGACTCTGAGGGTACCTTGAAGTCTTCACTTTTGACTACTGTGTTTGGTACTTTATTGTATGTTGAATCTGATGATTCATAAGAATTATAAGGTGAATATGCCATAGTGCATGTGGCAATCAAGAAAAATGCTAAAACACAAGCAAATTGAAGCCATTGCTTCTTCATTTGGCTTCCCATTGAGAAGAATTGGATTCAAAGGCTAGATATTTGTTTCTTTTTTTTTCTTGTGTGTTTTAGAATGGAGGAATTAGGACTTTATATAACATAACTAAGATGGTAATGATGATTTAAAAAATAAATAATCCAAACATATCGATTATTTTGCCATTTATTGGTTAATGTTGTTCCACTAAGGTTTTGAGATAATGGGAAGCCATGAACAATTTTAATCCAATTTTGTTATTGACTTCCAACTTCCAAGAATGGTGTTCTCATTATTTGGTTTTTGTTATTTTGGAAATTTTATTAAATTAATTTTTTTTAAAAGCTTAGATAAGTGTAGGCCTAAAATATATTGTTCATTATTTGGTGTCCATTAATTATAAGTACTTGTTGCGCACGACTTATAATCCACATCATGGCACCACACTTACTTTCTTTCTTTTTTTTTAAAAAATGGAGTTTAGTAGGTTTTACTTTTTGAATGCGCACAGAATAAATTCGCTTATGTGCAATATCTTAAAAATCATACATGAGATGTAAGTTGTTTTTGAGCAAGCCCGTTGGAACAAATCAACTAAAAAAGCATACGTTGGCTCAAGAAATTGATCTCTGGCCTCTCTTTATCCTTGCAAGTACCCTGAATACTTCTCATTACCAAGAATGACAATATTTTAATTTTTGATTATTTCTTAATTCAAACACGAAAAATTAGAAGCTATTGTTTATATTGTCATATATTTAATGTTTTTGGTTATTAATTCAAATTTATGTCGTGTACGATTTATTTTTAAGAGAGAGAAAAAGTGCTCTATGAGATAGTACTTCAATATTCCGTAGGATCTAACCCTTCCACAAAGATAATTGAGTCAATCAATTTATTTTAAGAAATTTCATACTTTGAGCATAGAACTTCTGGAATATAAATCAAATGATTAATACTGAATGGCTAATGAAAAATTTGTGACATTTTATCTTAAATAGTGTATATTTATCGTCGAGTTTTTCTTTATCTGATTGATGTTCGTTTTATTTCTTTTATCTCCCAAGAATTGTATGTTTATAACAATAGAGATTGTTTTTTCTTCTTTCCAATTCTAATAGATTAAACGAATTGTATCGATTCTTTTAAGTACTATATCAGGATATTCACCCAATATAATCCTTAGTGACCTATTTTTGAAATATTATCATGTTTGTTGTTATGTTCCAGAGTTTTGTTATTAATAATAAGTTAAACAAATTGGCAATTGATGGAAGAATAGATGAAATCTACATAAACTCTCAATAAAAGGAACTTGTATTCCATTGAAATAAATTTCTCGAAACATTAAAAATATAGAATTTAAATGACAAAACAATTACAAACCAAAGAACAAAAATGGAAAATAATGACACATGCATTTTGAGCATGAAAGATGGAAATTTAATAATATGGAGGTGGTGGTGATGGAGAAGGTGATGGCTTCTTGTAGTAGTCATTTTTTGATAAAGAAGGCATCTTGTATTCTTCTTTAGGCACTGAGGGTACCTTTGGAACATATGACACCTTTTTGTAGTTATCTTCTGAAATTATTGGCTTCTTGTAGTAGTCATTTTTTGGCAAAGAAGGCACCTTATACTCTTCTTTAGGCACTGAGGGCACCTTTGACACATATGAAACCTTTTTGTAGTTCTCTTCTGGAAGTGATGGCTTCTTGTAGTAATCATTCTTTGGCAAAGAAGGCACTGAGGGCACCTTTGGAACATATGACACCTTTTTGTAGTTATCTTCTGAAACGGATGGCTTCTTGTAGTAGTCACTTTTTGGCATAGAAGGCACCTTGTATTCTTCTTTAGTCACTGAGGGCACCTTTGGAACAAATGGTACCTTTTTGTAGTTATCTTCGGTGACTGATGGCTTCTCATAGTAATCATTCTTTGGCAAAGAAGATATCTTGTATTCCTCTTTAGGCACTGAGGTCACCTTTGGCACATATGAAACCTTTTTGTAGTTATCTTCTGAAACCGACGACTTCTTATAGTAGTCATTCTTTTGCGAAGATGGTACCTTGTATTCCGATTTAGGCTCTGTGGGTACCTTTGGAACATATGACACCTTCTTGTAGTTATCTTCTGGAACTAATGGCTTCTTGAAGTAGTCAAATTTTGGAAAAAATGACTCCTTATATTGTGGTTTAGCCATCGAGGGTACCTCTGGAACATATGAAGCCTTCTTGTAGTTATCTTCTGAAACTGCAGGTTTCTTGAAGTAGTCAAATTTTGGAAAAAAGGACTCCTTATATTCCGGTTTAGCCATCGAGGGTATCTCTGGAACATATGACTCCTTCTTGTAGCTATCTTCCGAAAACGATGGCTTCTTGTAGTTGTCATTCCTTGACAAGAATGATTCATGTTCGGGAACAAAGGCTACTTTCTTATAGTGATCTTCTGAAACTGATGGCTTCTTGTAATAATCATTTTTTGGTAAAAATGATGACTTATATTCCTTTCCGGACTCTGAGGGTACTTTGAAGTCTTCACTTTTGACTACTGTGGTTGGTACTTTATTGTATGTTGAATCTGATGATTCATAAGAATTATAAGGTGAATATGCCATAGTGCATGTGGCAATCAAGAAAAATGCCAAAGCACAAGCAAATTGAAGCCATTGCTTCTTCATTTGGCTTCCCATCGAGAATAATTGGATTCTGAGGCTAGATATTTGTTTCTTTTTCTTTTTCTTGTGTGTTTTAGAATGGAGGAATTATGACTTTATATAACATAAACTAAGATGATTATTTGAAGATTTGGATTCTCTCAAAATCAAACAACATATCAACGATTTGCCATTTTTTGGTTAATGTTGTTCCACTAAGGTTTTGAGATAATGGGAAGCCATGAACAATTTTAATTAATTTTTTTATTGACTTCCAAGAATGTTGTTCTCGTTTTTTGTTTTTTTGGTATATTGAAAATTTTATTTGATTTGTTTTTTTAAACGTTTAGATAAGTGTAGGCCTAAAATACATTGTTCATTATTTGGTGTCCACTAATTATAAGTTCTTGTTGTGCACGACTTATAGTCCACATCATGGCACCAAACTTACTCTTTTGTTTAAAAAAAAAAAACAAAGTTTTGTAGGTTTTACTCTTTGAATGCACACTGAATAAATCCGCTTATGTGCAATATCTTACAAATCATACATGAGATATGTAAGTTGTTTTGAGCAAGCCGTTGGTACAAATCAACTAAAAAGCTTATGTTGGCTCAAGAAATTGATCTTTGGCTTCTCTTATCCTTGCAAGTACCAAGAATGACTATTTTGAATTTGATTAGTTCTTAATACAAACATTCTAACACGAAAAATTAGAAGCTATTGTTTATATTGTCATATATTTAATGGTTTTGGTTATTAACTCAAATTAATTCAAATTTGTGTCATGTACGATTTATTTTTAAGAGAGAAAAAAAAGTGCTCTATGAGATATTACTTCAATATTCCTTAGGATCGAACCCTTCCACAAAGATAATTGAGTCAATCCATTTATTTTAAAAAACTCTCAAAATATTTTAGAAGTTTTGGCTTTAAGAAATTTCATAGATCAAACGATTAATACTGAATGGCTAATGAAAAATTTGTGACATTTTAGATTTTTATCTTAAGTAGTGTAATTTATCGTCGAGTTTTTCTTTATCTGATTGAAAAGATTCGTTTTATTTCTTTTATCTCCTAAGAATTGTATGTTTATAATAATAGAGATCGTTATTTCTTCTTTCCAATTCTAATAGTTTAAACTAAATGTATCGATTCTTTTGAGTCATATATTAGTGACCTATTTTTGAAATATTATCATGATTGTTGTTATGTTCCAAAGTTTTGTTATTAATAGTAAGTTAAACAAATTGGCAATTGATGGAAGAATAGATGAAAACTACATAAACTCTCAATAAAAGGAACTTGTATTCCATTGAAATAAATTTCTCGAAACATTCAAAATATAGAATTTAAATGACATAACAATTACAAACCAAAGAACAAAAAGGAAAAATAATGAAACATGCATTTTGAGTATGAAAGATGGAAATTTAATAATATGGAGGTGGTGGTGATGGAGAAGGTGATGGCTTCTTGTAGTAGTCATTCTTTGGCAAAGAAGGCACCTTGTATTCTTCTTTAGGCGTTGAGGGTACCTTTGGAACATATGACACCTTTTTGTAGTTATCTTCTGAAACTATTGGCTTCTTGTAATAGTCATTTTTTGGCAAAGAAGGCACCTTATACTCTTCTTTAAGCACAGAGGGCACCTTTGACACATATGAAACCTTTTTGTAGTTCTCTTCTGGAAGTGATGGCTTCTTGTAGTAATCATTCTTTGGCAAAGAAGGTATCTTGTATTCTTCTTTAGCCACTGAGGGCACCTTTGGAACATATGACACCTTTTTGTAGTTATCTTCTGAAACTGATGACTTCTTGTAGTAGTCACTTTTTCACAAAGAAGGCACCTTGTATTCTTCTTTAGTCACTGATGGCACCTTTGAAAAAAATGGTACCTTTTTGTAGTTGTCTTCTGTAACTGATGACTTCTTGTAGTAATCATTCTTTGGCAAAGAAGGTATCTTGTATTCCTCTTTAGGCACTGAGGGCACCTTTGGCACATATGACACCTTTTTGTAGTTATCTTTTGTAATCGATGACTTTTTATAGTAATCATTCTTTGGTAAAGATGGTACCTTGTATTCCGATTTAGGCTCTGTGGGTACCTTTGAAACATATGACACCTTCTCGTAGTTATCTTCTGGAACTAATGGCTTCTTGAAGTAATCAAATTTTGAAAAAAATGTCTCCTTATATTCTTGTTTAGCCATCGAGGGTACCTCTGGAACATATGACGTCTTCTCGTAGTTATCTTCCGAAACTAATGGCTTCTTGAAGTAGTTAAATTTTGGAAAAAATGACTCCTTATATTCTGGTTTAGCCATCGAGGGTACCTCTGGAGCATATGACGTCTTCTTATAGTTATCTTCCGAAACTGATGGCTTATTAAAGTAGTCAAATTTTGGAAAAAAATGACTCCTTATATTCTGGCTTAGCCATTGAGGGCACCGCTGGAACATATGACTCCTTCTTGTAGTAGTCATTCTTTGGCAAGAATGATTCATGTTCGGGAATAAATGATACTTTCTTATAGTTATCCTCTGAAATTGATGGCTTCTTGTATCAATTATTTTTTGGCAAAAATGACGGCTTATATTCCTTTTCCGACTCTGAGGGTACCTTGAAGTCTTCACTTTTGACTAATGTGGTTGGTACTTTATTGTATGTTGAATCTGATGATTCATAAGAATTATATGGTGAATATGCCATAGTGCATGTGGCAATCAAGAAAAATGCCAAAACACAAGCAAATTGAAGCCATTGCTTCTTCATTTGGCTTCCCATTGAGAAGAATTGGATTCTAAGTCTAGATATATCTTTGTTTTTCTTTTTCTTTTGCGTTTTAGAATGGAGGAATTAGGAGTTTATATAACATAACTAACATGGTGATTTGATGATTTAAAAAGTAAATAATCCTAACATATCAAAGATTTTGCCATTTTTTGGTTAATGCTGTTCCACTAAGGTTTTGAGATAATGGGAAGCCATATACAATTTTAATCACCTATTTTAAAATTTTAATCCAATTTTTTTTATTCACTTCCAAAAATGTTGTTCTCGTTTTTTTCTTTTTAGTATATTAAAATTTTGATTAAATTAGTTTTTCTTTTTTTTTTTTTAAAGTTGAGATATGTGTACGCCTAGCAAATATTGTTCATTATTTGGCGCCCATTAGTTATATGTTCTTGTTGAGCACGACTTATATTCCACATCAATATTGCACCATACTTCAATTTTTTTGGGGAAATTTTTGGATTAATTTGTAGTTGCTACTTTTGGGCGTACGCATAATAAATCTAGTCATTGCAATATTTTGCAAATCACATATAAGATGTAAACTTCTTTAAGCAAGCCCGTTTTAAGAAACTAACTGAAAAATGCCCGTTTTAAAAAACTAACTGAAAAATTTTGTTAGTTGTACCATACATACTTTTCATTACCAAGAATTACAATATTTGGGGTTTGATTTGTTCTTGATATAAACATGATAAATTAGAAGTTATTGTTTAATGTCATATATTTAATGTTTTTGGTTATTAACTCAGATTAATTCAGATTAACACCGTATCTATATTAAGGAAAGAAGTGCTCTATGATATATTAATCGAATTAATCAAAATATTTTAGAAGATATGACTTTTAAAAAAAGCTCAAAACTTCTGCATACAGATCAGATGCACCTAAACAATAATATTGAAGGGCTTATGAAAAATCCATGACATTTCCAAGTTTCTCTTTATCTGATTAAAATGATTCACTACATGATTCGTTTTATTTCTTTATCTCCCAAAAATAATATGTTTATAAAAATAGGAATCGTTTTTCCTTCTTTCAGATTTTAATAGATTTGACGAATTGTATAGATTCTTTTGAGTCATATATTAGTGACCTATTTTTAAAATATTATCATGATTGTTGTTATGTTGCAGAGTTTTGTTATTAATAGTAAGTTAAACAAATTGGCAATTGATGGAAGAATAGATAAAAACTACATAAACTCTAAATAAAAGGAACTTGTATTCCATTGAAATAAATTTCTCGAAACATTCAAAATATAAATTTAAATGACAAAATAATTACAACCCAAAGAACAAAAAGGAAAAATAATGAAACATGCATTTTGAGCGTGAAAGATGGAAATTTAATAATATGGAGGTGGTGGTGATGGAGAAGGTGATGGCTTCTTGTAGTAATCATTTTTTGATAAAGAAGGCACCTTGTATTCTTCTTTCGGCACTGAAGGTACCTTTGGAACATATGACACCTTTTTGTAGTTATTTTCTGAAACTATTGGCTTCTTGTAGTAGTAATTTTTTGGCAAAGAAGGCACCTTATACTCTTCTTTAGGCACTGAGGGCACCTTTGGCACATATGAAACCTTTTTGTAGTTATCTTCTGGAAGTGATGACTTCTTGTAGTAATCATTCTTTGGCAAAGAAGGTAACTTGTATTCTTCTTTAGGCACTAAGGGCACCTTTGGAACATATGATACCTTTTTGTAGTTATCTTCTGAAACTGATGGCTTCTTGTAGTAGTCACTTTTTGGCAAAGAAGGCACCTTGTATTCTTCTTTAGTCATTGAGGGCATCTTTGGAACAAATGGTACCTTTTTGTAGTTATCTTCGGTGACTGATGGCTTCTCATAGTAATCATTCTTTGGCAAAGAAGGTATCTTATATTCCTCTTTAGGCACTGAGGGCACCTTTGGAACATATGACACCTTTTTGTAGTTATCTTCTGGAACCGATGACTTCTTATAGTAGTCATTCTTTTGCAAAGATGGTACCTTGTATTCTGATTTAGGCATTGTGGGTACCTTTGGAACATATGACACCTTCTTGTAGTTATCTTCTGGAACTAATGGCTTCTTGAAGTAGTCAAATTTTGGAAAAAATGACTCCTTATATTCTGATTTAGCCATCGAGGGTACCTCTGGAACATATGAAGCCTTCTTGTAGTTATCTTCTGAAACAGATGGCTTCTTGAAGTAGTCAAATTTTGGAAAAAAAGACTCCTTATATTCTGGCTTAGTCATCGAGGGTACCTTTGGAACATATGACTCCTTCTTGTAGTTATCTTCTGAAAATGATGGTTTCTTGTAGTAGTCATTCTTTGGCAAGAATGATTCATGTTCGGGAACAAAGGCTACTTTCTTATAGTTATCTTCTGAAACTGATGGCTTCTTGTAGTAATCATTTTTTGGTAAAAATGATGACTTATATTCCTTTCCGGACTCTGAGGATACCTTGAAGTCTTCACTTTTGACTACTGTGGTTGATACTTTATTGTATGTCGAATCTGATGATTCATAAGAATTATAAGGTGAATATGCCATAGTGCATGTGGCAATCAAGAAAAATGCCAAAGCACAAGCAAATTGAAGCCATTGCTTCTTCATTTGGCTTCCCATCGAGAATAATTGGATTCTAAGGCTAGATATTTGTTTCTTTTTCTTTTTCTTGTGTGTTTTAGAATGGAGGAATTAGGACTTTATATAACATAACTAAGATGGTAATGATGATTTAAAAATTAAATAATCCAAAATATATCAGTGATTATGCCATTTTTTGGTTAATGCTGTTCCACTAAGGTTTTTTAGATAATGGGAAGCCATGAACAATTTTAGTCAACTATTTAAAAAAATTTAATCCATTTTTTTTTACTTCCAAAAATGTTGTTCTAGTTTTTTTTTTTTTTTTTTTTTTGTGTGTGTATGTTCGAAAAATTTGATCAAATTAGTTTTTTAAAAGTTGAGATATGTGTAAGGCCTAGCAAATATTGTTCATTATTTGGCGCCCATTAGTTATATGTATTTGTTGACTTATATTCCATATCAATATGGCACCATACTTCAATTTCTTTCTTTTCTTTTTCTTTTTTATTGAATTTTTTTGGATTAATTTTTAGTTGCTATTTTTTGGATGTAAACACGATAAATTCATTCGTTGCAATATCTTGCAAATCATACATGAGATGTAAGCTATTTTATGCTAGTCGGTTTTGAGAAATTTACTGAAAAATGTTGTACCATACATACTTTTCATTACCACTAATTAATATTATAATATTTTGGGTTTGATTAGTTCTTGATATAAATACGATAAATTAGAAGTCATTGTTTTTAATGGCATAAATTTAATTAGAGGTGTACAAAATAGAATCAAATCGCAAATCGAATTAAATCAGAAAAAATTTGACTAGTAATTGGTTTGACTTGGTTTGGTATTGAAAATAAAACCCGACTATATTTGGGTTGGGTTGGTTTTTAACTAAAAATAAATAACCCGAGACCAAATCAACCCGACATTATATATAATTTTAAAATTTTATTTTATAGATAAAAATATTTACTTGGATATAATTTTTAATGTTTCTTTTACTTTTTCATAGTTCTTATCTTTTAATATATTATTTCAAGTTTGAAACTTAGAATTCTGAATGGTTCAATAAAGATCATAGTCCACAGATGTTGGTAATTATAATAAAATTTAAATAAAATTCAAATCAATACTAATGCAAAAGGAAAATCAATTCAATACTAAGAATGACAATAATATTGAATATTTTTCTGGTTTTACATTGGTTTAGACAATTTAAATACTTAATCCAATTTTAATTTCTTTTAATATTTAGTCATGTAACTAATACTTATTAAATTTATTTTCGCATGATTTAGTTCTTGTAAATTATAATTATTTTTACTATGACTAATTAATTAGCAATATTTTTATTTTACGTGATTTCATCATTATTATTTTTTTGTTAGCTATTTTAGTGTTACTAATCATATCATATTTTGTGTTATTTTCTTAAGAAATACCTTAGATAGTTGTATTTTGATATGACCAATTAAATATTTGAAGTACAAATTTATTATATGTTTGTATGAATACTTCACCGAAAAAACCCGAAAATCCAAAAATCAGAAAAAACCCGAAAATCCAAAAAATCAGTAAAAACAAAAAAAAAGACGACGTTGAAAATCCCGGATTTTATTGGTTTGATTTGATTTATACATTTAAAAATCCGACACAAATGATTTGGTTTGATATTTGAAAAATCCGAACCAACCCGCCCATGTACACCCCTATATTTAATGATATTGGTTATGAACTCAGGTTAATTCAAATTAACATTGTTTCTAATTTTAGGAAATAAGTGCTCTATCAGGGGCGGATCCACCTTATAGCAACGTGTGTCACTTGACACTGCTTAGTCGAATTTTTTTTTATATTATATTCATATAAAACCTGAAAAATCTGATTAGTAGTAAAAAGAATCGTAGTAGATGGTCACATAATTGATCTTGACCTATTGGTTGGGCGCATGGCTTGTATAGGAGGTCTTGAATTCGATCCTCAACAAACCCCTTTTTATAAGAGTTGCAGTAGTTTAATTAATTATGTTTATTAATATGTCTTAAGTAATTTTTATTAATATAATGTTGTTATATTTTTTATTTTAAATATCGACACCGCTTACACAATATTTTGCGTACGCTCCAGCTCTACCATATATTAATTCATTCCCTAGGATTGAACCCTTACCATAAAGATGTTGGGTTTTGGGTATTTTTCCCTTTTTTCTATATGGATGAATAAAAGTCCAAGATTTTGGGTTTTCCATCCTTTCCTTTGTGGATAAATTTAGCCCAAATTTGACAAGCCTTTTTTTGCCCATAAATCCAATATTATGGTGCATATGTAAGACTTTCTTTTAGGTCTTATTTAAGAAGAATCACAAGAGATTGAGAGCGGCCATATAGAGAGAAAAGTGAGAAAGTGTAGATTTTCGCACAAGCCTTAGCAGCCATTTTCAAATCACGATTCCCGCTTTGTTTTTTGTCTGATTGAGCTGATTTTTGGCCAGCATGTTCCTTTCAACTTAATTTTGATTGAGAACTGTGAGAGGGTGATTTGGAGTCCTGTGGCTCCATATTTTAGCTCGTGAACAGTAGTTGTAGTTTTGTGTTTTTGCTTCTCTTATTTCTCTAGTTTTTGGCGATATTTTGTAGTTGTGTTGCTCATTTGTTTTGGCACTTTGTTGATGACCATTTTGGAGGACACTTTTGTAACTCTTGTTGATTATAGTGGAGCTTTGGTCTTGTGATTTTTATTCTTCACACCGAAGAAGTTTTCCACGTTAAATTTGGCGTCTCTTGTGTTGATTTATTTTTCTTGCTTGGTTGATTAGTTTGCTGCCCAAACTGTTTTATTCTTTCATCATTTTGTTTTCTCTTGATTCAAATAGAAGGAAAAGTTTTGACCTAAGTTTCTTCCCCTATCGCCTTTATCGTGCACATTTATTTTGTGTGTGCTTTTCCCAACAAAAGATAACTGGGTTAATCTAATTATTTTTTAAAATTTATCAAAATATTTTAGAAGATCCGACTTTAATAAAAAGCTATAAACTTTGCAATACAGATAAAATGCACCTAAACAATAATATTGAAGGGCTTATGAAAAATCCGTGACATTTTATCTTACGTACTGTGACATTTATCTCCAAGTTTCTCTTTATTTGATTAAAATGATTTACTATATACTTAATTAGTTTCATTTCTTTTATCTCCTATGATTGTATGTTTATAATCAGCGTTTTAAAAGGCGGAGGCGTAAGGCGAGATTTTTTATACAGTACGGGGTGAGGCGTAAGCTTCGAGTCACGGGGCGTATTCAATTTTATAGTTTTATTACTAATAAAATAAGCAAAAGTAAACCTTTCAATGATTTTGCAAATAAATTTTCCAAATAACCTATAATATATAGAAATTATATTATGTTTTATTTTAGATAAGTATTAAAAAAAGTATTATAATTATTATTATTAGAGAAACCATTACATCAATAATAAAAAATATATGATTTAAAGAAAAAAAAGGTAAAAAAAAAAATTAAAAACGCTCTGACCTACTTTTTATGTCCAGGACTTACGGTTTTATGCTCGGACTTATGCCTCAAATTTTAGAACTTACTTCTTATGAATTACGTCTTTAATTTACGCCTCAGAGCTTTTTTGATACGCCCTTCCCTGAAACTCACCCCAAACATGTTTCTGAAAACACTGTTTATAACAATAAAATCATTGTTTTTTCGTCTTACAAATTCTAATAGATTCGATGATTGTATGACACGTTTGAGTCATATATTAGGAAATGCACCCAATATAATCCTTAGATACCTATTTTTGAAGTATCTGATAGTTTTTATGTTCCAGAGTGTTGTTATTAATTGTCAATGAATAAATTGGCAATTGCTGGAAGAATGGATGAAAACTACAGAAACCCTCAATAAATAAAATGTGTATTCAATTGGAATAAACAATCATATGGAATATTGAAAATACAATATAATTTAATTAAATTATAAAACAATTGAAACTCGAACTAGAAAAAGATGTTACATGTTATAATAAGTAACTCTCTTAAATTAGGTCTTAGATTCCAAAAGGTAGCTCAAGAGAGCAGGATTGTCCAAACTTTATAAGGAGTGCACTCATCTTATTAATCATCATTGTGAGACTTTTTGTCATTCTTTAACATCAAATTCAATTACTTTCTTAGTTCCAATTTACATGACCTAATTAATTTTTTAGTCCATCCTCAAATGATCATCACCTCCTATAATTAAAAATAAGTTAATTTTAAACTTTTCATTCACCCTTAATAAAATGACTTATAATAATATACATTAGCAAAGAGAGCTTTAGTTCACAATTTTTTTTTTCAAAAAGATAACTAAAAATCTTAAACTTTATATCAACTCAAACAATGTTACAAAAATTGAAACAAATTAGAAAACCTAAAGATAAATGTTTAATTTTCTTAATTGATTTTTTTTATTTTTTGGCCTAGTTTTCATAGGATTAATTATTGAGAAACTCACCGAAACCACATACATTTAGGGGCTATTACATCTCATTTCAAAAATTTTGTCAATTACAAAAATTCTGAATTTTTCTTTATTCTTGGATACATTCTTTGATTGTCTGATACATTATAAATGATACATTATTTATGGGATGAATGTATCCAAGATAGGATACAGATGTATCCGAAAGGAGATAGGGATGTGGGATGAATGTATCCAAGATAGGATAGATCTAGATGTATCCGAAAGGAGATAGGAATGTATCCGAGAGGTGAATGATTGTATCTGAGAGGGGATAGGGATGTATTCAAGAAGAAATTTTTGTATTTTTAAATGATAGAAAATTTTAGAGATTATAATATTTAAATTGTGTATTTATATATTTTTTGTTAATTATCATCTATACATAATTTATTCTAGGACTCTTGCGTGATTTGTACGTAAATATGAGAGTGTAGTTTAGTACAATATTATTAGAAAGCCTTTCAATATGAAGTGTAAAAGTTGGCGTGAATCACATAAATATTATTAGTTTACTGCAATATTATTAAATATAATATTCACCCGGCCGGCCGATACTTTATGAAGCAACACTTGTGCATTGAATTGAGAAATAATCTTTTATATAAAAGAAATAATAAAATTAAATAATCAATTTTGTAAGGGCTACAAAAAAGAATCTCTCAATACCAACAAAAAACAATTTATATCCTTAGTAAAAATATATTAAATAAAAAAGGAGACCAATGAGGCAATGACTAGACCGGTTTGCAGGTTACTCTCGTTCCGTTTTAGTTGTCATAATTTTATTTTTGAGAGTTAAACGATATAAATTTTGATAAATATTTTAAGATGTATTTTTTCATCTTATAGATATGAAAGAAGTTGCAATTTATAATACTCTTCGTACAATTTTTGAATATTTAAAATTTTATTTTAAGATATCAAATAATATAATTTAATTTAACTTTGAAATCAGTTGAATTGATTCTTGAAAAGCGACAGAGCTAGAAATTTTATTAAGGGTTTCCAAGAAAATAGTATGTGACTATCAAAATAAAACAAAAAAAAATATTGTGCGCTATAATTGGGGGTTGAAACTCAGAACTCTTTCATTCAAAATGAACACCTATTACCACTCGTCAAAGGCATAACTTTTGTTAAGGGTGTGTAACTTTAAATATATATATATCCTTTAAATATAGAATTTAATGTATATATATAAAATAATTTTTCGACGAAGAGTATCTGATCGAACAACGTAATGTTTTCCTACCTACTTATTTGACTTCTTATGCTTGACTAAATCCAAGTCTTTGTTGATTGATGGAAACGGAGTATTTGTCATATGACGCTGGTCTAAATTGAGAATAATATTTCTCTATTCATTTGGCTTCTTATGCTTGACTAAACAAACTATTGTCCAATAGGATATATTATTTTATTAAAATACTACTACTAATAATTATAATAAAACTGACTTGTCATTGACTAGTAATACCTTAAAAAAAAGTTCTCTACAATATAAACAAATGTGTACACTAAGACAAGTTCATCAAAAGATAAATATCAAAGAAAATTTCATATCAATATATTTGATGATGGTTCCCAAAATAGTTCAATTTCTCATTCTCTTATATCTCTTTACGGTTACATTTGCTTCCATGGAGGAAGAAATTGCCCTCCTAAAATGGAAAGCAACTTTCAAGAACAAGACTAATTCCTTATTGGCTTCATGGACACAGAGTTCGAATGCATGTGAGGATTGGTATGGAGTTATGTGTTTAAATGGTAGGGTAAGCAATTTGGATATTCAAGGTGCTCGTGTCATCGCTACACTCTATGATTTTCCATTTTCGACTCTCCCTTTTCTTGAATATGTTGATCTTGTTGGGAAAGACAAGACACTAACAAAGAATGCCTGACAGGATAACAGCGGAAGAATACCCAAGTCTATACTTTCCCTTTCCGATTTGAACCAAGAGAAGACAAACAACCACAAGCAATATGATAGTAAGGCAGCAAGTAATTCAACCAAACAAATATAACAAGGCAATAATAAACCAATCACACAAGACACCAAGATTTACGTGGAAAACCCTTCGATGTGAAGAGTAAAAAACCACAGGACCAAAAGCTCCACTATAATCACCAAGAGTTACAATATTGTTCTCCAAAATTGGCCACAAAACAAATGCCAAACAACGAGCAACAACAAAATAAGATTGCACCAAATCTAGAGAATTAAAGGAGCAAAATCACCAATTTCGCAGCTACTGTTCACGACAGCAAAACTGAAGCTGCAGGCCACCAAATCCAACTCTGTCAGTTCCTAATCAAAGATTGAGATGAAGATAATATGCTGTCCAAAAATCAGCTCAATCGGACAAGAAACGAAGCGGAAATCGCAATTTGAAGTTGGCTGTTAGGGCTGAATTTTGACTGCGAAAACTGCTCTCTTTCTCTCTTTTTGGCTGCTGAAAAAAACTCTCATTTTTTTCTGAAAATAAGACCTGAATAGGCTTATATTTGCCTCATAAGAATGGGCCTATGGGCAAAAATGGGTTGGTCCAAATTGGGCTTTTATTTATCCACATAGGAAGGGAAAAAGGCCCATAACCCAACAATTCTCCCCCTCACGACTATGTGGAGGAGACCGCCATCCCGGCGACCATGCAACAATCTTCAAACTTCCCTCTTGGCAAAGCTTTAGTCATCATATCGGAACCATTGTCATTTGTATGAATCTTTTCAAGCTCAAGCAACTTAGAATCCAACACATCTCGAATCCAATGGTATCTCACATCAATGTGTTTAGACCGACCATGGAACGTAGAATTCTTGCCAAGATGTATAGCACTTTGACTGTCACAATAAAGCACATACCTCTCTTGAGCACAACCAAGTTCCCCCAAGAATCTCTTCATCCAAAGCAATTCTTTACAAGCTTCAACGACAGCAATAAGCTCAGCTTCTGTAGTAGATAGAGCAACACATTTTTGCAACCTAGATTGCCAAGACACAGCTCCCCCTGCAAAAGTAACCAAGTACCCTGAAGTAGACTTGCGAGTATCAACATCACCAGCCATGTCTGAATCAGTATAACCACAAAGAATAGGCTTCCCTGTACCAAAACACAAACTCAGACTAGAAGTGCCACAGAGATATCTCATAACCCACTTCACAGCATTCCAATGTTCTCTTCCCGGATTAGAAAGAAAACGACTAACAACTCCAACAGCGTGAGCAATATCCGGTCTTGTACAAACCATCGCATACATCAAACTACCAACAGCTGAAGCATAAGGAACTTTCTTCATATCTTCCTTCTCATCATCATTAGAAGGACACTGTTTCGTGTTCAATTTGAAGTGCATAGCTAAAGGTGTACTGACAACCTTAGCTTTGTCCATGCTGAATCTGCGAAGTACTTTCTGAATGTACTTCTCTTGTGATAATACCAATTTCTTGGCCTTTCTATCACGGACAATCTGCATGCCAAGAATCTGCCTTGCTGGTCCTAAGTCTTTCATAGCAAAAGACTTACTCAACTCTTGCTTCAACTTCTGAATCCTGCAAGTATTATGACCAACAACAAGCATGTCATCAACATAAAGCAACACAATAATAAAGTCACCATCAGAGAACTTTTGCACAAAAACACAATGGTCTGAAGAAGTCTTCTTGAAGCCCTGCTGACTCATAAAAGAACCAAACTTCCTGTACCACTGCCTGGGAGCTTGTTTCAAACCATACAAGCTCTTCTTCAATTTGCAAACATAATTCTCTTTACCCTTGACTTCAAAACCTTCAGGTTGCTCCATATAAATTTCTTCATCTAAGTCACCATGGAGGAAAGCAGTTTTAACATCCATTTGCTCAACCTCTAAATCTAGACTTGCAGCCAAGCCTAGAACCACACGAATGGATGACATCTTCACAACTGGAGAGAATATCTCATCAAAATCAACTCCCCTTTTCTGATTAAATCCCTTGACTACTAATCTAGCTTTGTACCGTGGAACTGGATTACCATCTTCATGTTTCACCCGAAAAACCCACCTGTTTTTCAAAGCTTTTCTGTCTTTAGGTAACTTAACCAAATCAAAGGTATGATTATCATGCAAGGATTTAATCTCATCTTCCATAGCATCAAACCACCTTTCTTTTTCTTCACTTTCCATGGCCTCATCAAGACTCTCAGGTTCTCCCCCGTCAGTCAAGAGTACATACTCATTGGGAGAATAACGAGATGAAGGAATTCTCTCTCTACTAGATCGTCTGAGAGAACTCTCTGGAGCATCTATAATTGGTTGTTGGACAACCACATCATCTTGCACTGGAGCATCAACAACATCATGCCGGTCATTCTGAACATGATCACCATCTTCATTATCAACTTGATTTTCATCATTATGAAGATTTTCTTCCGGTGCAATAGTCAAAGGAACTGGATCAACATCAACTAAGCTCTCACTACTCTGAAAATCAGCCTTGTCAGCTTTGTTAAAATCTGCAATTGTTTGGTCTTCAAAGAACACAACATCACGGCTTCTAACAAGTTTCTTCTCAACAGGATCATAGAAACGATAGCCAAATTCATCTTGACCATAACCAATGAAGATACACTGCCTAGTTTTAACATCCAACTTTGACCTTTCATCCTTAGGAATATGTACAAAGGTTTTACACCCAAAGACTCTAAGATGATCATAAGAAACATTCTTACCAGTCCAAACTCTGTCAGGGACATCACCATCTAAAGCAACAGCAGGAGATAAATTGATAACATAAGCAGCAGTATTAAGAGCTTCTGCCCAAAAGGAATCTGACAGCTTAGCATCTGAAAGCATACATCTAACCCTCTCAACTAGAGTTCTGTTCATCCTCTCTGCTAAACCATTTAACTGAGGAGTCTTTGGAGGAGTTTTCTGATGCCTAATACCCTGCTCTCTGCAATATCTATCAAAAGGACCAATATACTCACCACCATTATCTGAGCGGATGCATTTCAATGTCTTCCCTGTTTGTCTTTCAACCAAGGCCTGAAAACTCTTGAACACATCAAGTACTTGATCCTTGGACTTCAAAGGAAATACCCAGAGTTTGCGAGAATGATCATCAATAAAAGTCACAAAGTAAAGTGCACCACCATGAGATCTTACCTTAAAAGGACCACACAAATCAGAATGTACCAACTCCAGCAAATCAAGCTTTCTTGAAGGCGGATGACTCTGAAAAGAAACTCTTTTCTGTTTACCGGCTAAGCAATGAACACATTTCTTCAACTTTGCTTGTTTCACTCCAGAAAGCAAATTTTTCTTAGCCAAACTATCAATCCCCTTCTCGCTCATATGACTCAGCCTTCTATGCCATAACTCTGATGAAGTATCATTCTCCACCAAATTTACTGAGTCTCTGGACATGGAGCCCTGAAATACATACAAGTTAGACAACTTGTCACCACGGGCCACAACCATCAAACCTCTAGTAAGCTTCCACTGGCCAACACCAAGTGTATTAACATAACCCTCATCATCAAGATATCCCACAGAAATCAAATTCAAGCGAACATCTGGAGCATGCTTGACATTATTGAGAACTAGTTTGGAACCATTGTTACTTTCCAAACAAACTGTCCCAATGCCAATAACTTCAACTTCATGATTATTGCCCATTTTCAACGTTCCAAAATTACCTGGAGTATAAGAAGAAAATAATTCCTTCTTTGGCGTGACATGAGAAGTAGCACCAGAATCCACAAACCAGCTAGACTCATCACGAACAAGATTAATGGCATTTGCATCACAAGAAACAAGAAGATCATCATTAGCAACAACAGCAACACGATTTTCATTATCGCCTTCTCTCTTTTGTTGTCTCATATCTCTCTTGTGCTTGTAACAATATTTCATGATATGCCCATTCTTGTGGCAATAGTCACATGTAATATTCTTGTATTTAGACTTTGACTTGCTTCTACTTTTACCTCTATCATTCTGACCTCTGGACTTGTTTCTCCCCCTATCTTCAGTAACCAAAACATCGGAGTGTGAAGCTGAAGAAGATGAGGCTTGAGATCTTCTTCTCATTTCTTCATTCAAGACACCACTCTTAGTATATTCCATGGTTACAACACCACTGGGAGCAGAATTAGTCAAAGAAACTCGAAGAGTTTCCCAAGAGTCTGGCAGAGTATTAAGAAGCCAAAGTCCCTGTATCTCATCATCAAACTTTACACCCATTCCGGACAGCTGGTCAAGAACACCCTGAAAATCATTAATATGATCAGAAATAGGAGTGCCCTCTTTATACCTGATATTCATTAATTGTTTCAATAGGAACAACTTGTTGTTGCCAGTCTTCGAAGCATAAAGTGTCTCGAGCTTGTCCCACAAACTTTTGGCATGTGTCTCATTCACAATATGATTTCTAACATTATCTTCAACCCATTGTCTAATATAGCCACAAACCTGCAGATGCTCAAATTCCCATTCTTCATCATTCAAAGACTGAGGCTTATTAGAAGCAAACACAGGTAAATGCATCTTCTTGACAAATAGAAGATCTTTCATCTTGCCTTTCCAAATATGATAGTTACTACCATTTAAACACACCATTTTGCTCATATTTGCCTCCATCATTCAAAAAAACGACAATCAACAATAACCAATGCTCTGATACCACTTTGTTGGGAAAGACAAGACACTAACAAAGAATGCCTGACAGGATAACAGCGGAAGAATACCCAAGTCTATACTTTCCCTTTCCGATTTGAACCAAGAGAAGACAAACAACCACAAGCAATATGATAGTAAGGCAGCAAGTAATTCAACCAAACAAATATAACAAGGCAATAATAAACCAATCACACAAGACACCAAGATTTACGTGGAAAACCCTTCGATGTGAAGAGTAAAAAACCACAGGACCAAAAGCTCCACTATAATCACCAAGAGTTACAATATTGTTCTCCAAAATTGGCCACAAAACAAATGCCAAACAACGAGCAACAACAAAATAAGATTGCACCAAATCTAGAGAATTAAAGGAGCAAAATCACCAATTTCGCAGCTACTGTTCACGACAGCAAAACTGAAGCTGCAGGCCACCAAATCCAACTCTGTCAGTTCCTAATCAAAGATTGAGATGAAGATAATATGCTGTCCAAAAATCAGCTCAATCGGACAAGAAACGAAGCGGAAATCGCAATTTGAAGTTGGCTGTTAGGGCTGAATTTTGACTGCGAAAACTGCTCTCTTTCTCTCTTTTTGGCTGCTGAAAACAAACTCTCATTTTTTTCTGAAAATAAGACCTGAATAGGCTTATATTTGCCTCATAAGAATGGGCCTATGGGCAAAAATGGGTTGGTCCAAATTGGGCTTTTATTTATCCACATAGGAAGGGAAAAAGGCCCATAACCCAACAGATCTTAGCATGAACAATCTCTCTGGAGTCATCCCACCTCATATTGGTAATCTCACTAATCTTGTCTATCTTGACTTACATACCAATCACATTTCAGGCACAATCCCACCGCAAATCGGTTCACTAGCCAAGCTTCAGACCATTTACATCTATGACAACCTTTTAAATGGTTCCATACCTTCCTCCTTGGGTAATTTAACCAACTTGTCTATTTTGTATATTTATCAGAATAATCTTTTTGGCTCGATTCCTACAGAAATAGGTTATTTAAGGTCTCTTACTTCTCTAGATTTGGGTACTAATTCTCTTAATGGTTCTATTCCAGCTTCATTGGGAAATTTGACCAACTTATCTAGTTTGTTTCTTAATGAGAATCACCTTTTTGGCTCTATTCCTGCTTCATTGGGAAATTTGTCCAACCTTTCTATTTTGTATCTTCATCAGAATAACCTTTCTGGATCCATTCCTGATGAAATAGGTTATTTAAGGTCTCTAAGTCAACTAGTTTTGGCTAAAAATTCTCCAAGTGGTGCTATTCCTACTTCATTGGGGAATTTGACCAGCTTAACCGATATGTATCTTCGCGAGAATCATCTTTCTAGCTCCATTCCTGAAGAAATAGGTTACCTAAGGACTCTTAGTTATTTAGATTTCTCTACTAATTTTCTTAGTGGTTCTATTCCTACTTCTTTGGGAAATTTGAATGAGTTGTATCTTTTGTCTCTTCATACTAACAACCTTTCTGGTTCGATTCCAAGTGAGTTGGGGAACATAGGAAGACTTGTTACTATGTATTTAAGTGTTAATAAACTCACTGGTTCAATTCCAGCTTCTTTGGGCTACTTGAGAAACTTGCAATGGATGTATCTCCAAAACAACAATCTCACTCAGAAAATTCCTTCATCTTTCTGCAATTTGATGAAATTGGAAGTTGTGTATTTGGGAAGAAACAACTTGAGGGGAGAAATTCCGCAATGTCTAGTTAATATTAGTGGACTCCAAGTATTGAAAATAGAAGATAATAATCTTGATGAAGATATCCCTTCGTCTATTTGCAATCTAACATCACTAAGGATTTTAGATTTGGGTAGAAACAATTTGAAGGGAGAAATTCCACAATGTTTTGTCAACATGGGTGGTCATCTTGAGGTTTTGGATATCCACCAAAACAATCTTTATGGGACTCTTCCAGAAATTTTTAGCATTGGAAGTGTACTCAGAAGCCTAGACTTGCATGACAATGAATTAGAAGGGAACATCCCCCGATCTTTAGCCAATTGCAAAAACTTGGAAATTCTTGATTTAGGAGACAATCACTTTAGCGATACATTCCCAATATGGTTTGAAACTTTGCCAAATCTGAAAGTTTTAAGCTTGAGATCGAACAAATTACATGGGCCAATTAGAGCTTTAAGAAATGAAAACATGTTTTCTGAGCTTCGAATCATAGATCTCTCTTACAATGCTTTTACAGGAAACTTGTCGACTAGTTTGTTTCAAAAATTGAAAGCCATGAAGACAATTGATCAAACCGCGAATGTACCAACATATCTTGGTAAATCTGGAGAGAGAGATTACAATGATTCTGTAAGAGTTTCCACAAAGGGAATGGAGTATGAACTTGATAGAATTTCGACAATTTTCAAGACTATCGATCTTTCAAGTAACAAATTTGAAGGACATATTCCAAGTAGTTTGGGAGATCTCATTGCACTTCGGGTGCTAAATTTGTCTCATAACAGATTACAAGGTAATATACCATCATCACAAGTTTATCTTTAGTCGAATCATTGGATTTTTCATTTAACCAGCTTTCGGGAGAGATACCACGACAACTTGTTGGTATGACGTTTCTTGCAGTCTTAAATCTCTCTCACAATCATCTCCAAGGTTGCATTCCTCAAGGACGTCAATTTGATACATTTGAAAATAATTCATATGAAGGTAATGATGGATTACGAGGATTCCCAGTTTCGAAAGGTTGTGGAAGTAATTGGACACCGGAGACAAATAATAGCGATTATGAGTCAGATGATGAAGAAAGCAATTCTGAATTTCTAAATGATTTTTGGAAAGCTGCTCTTATGGGATACGGAAGTGGGCTATGTATTGGAATATCCATTATATATATCATGATCTCAACTGGAAATTTGAAATGGCTTGCAACAATTTTTGAAAAATTGGAACACAAAATTATTTTGCGACAAATAAGGAAGCAGCAAAGTCAAAGGTAAGTTCTTGTTTGATCTTTACATATCAAACAACTAACTGAATGACCTACCAAAGCATATTTCTCTTTCTAAAACCAATTAGTAGAAGCAATAAAAATGGATTAGGTTTTTCAAAATAAAAAAAAAAGTAAGATTTAACTTTCTCTTTGAGTAAAAATTAAAATCAGATAATAAATAAACAAATTCAAATTAAAAATGCAGGTGCTTGGGGGAACATTTGGTGGAATGCTCATGAGAAATGTTATGTTATGAACTTTGATGATATATCAAGCTTATGTAAGATATTAATGTATTCAATATGTTGTGTATATTGTAAGTTTTTTCGATAAAGTAATGTACCGTAACACCCTTTGAATCTTCCTAGATCCACCTTTGATTAGTATCTTGTTTGTTAAGCATTAGTAATATACTTTAGGGTATATTACAGTATACTGTTACCTTTTGTAATTATAAAGGGGCACACACTTCAATTGGTTAAGTGTGTCAATTGTTGTGTGAGGGTCGTGACTTCAAACTTGGACAACTTGTAGGGATGGCTATTTGGGGGGGTAGGGGTCCGTTGAGCTTAACTCGCAAAAATTTTAATCCGCTTGTGTAATAATTTTTTTCATTTTCAATTAGCATTGCATAACTTTTAAAACGCTTTCTTTTTGTGATTAAGTTCGATACCACGAATAAAATTCGTAAAAATATACTCATTTTTTTATTAGGTTGTATTAATTTAATAGATAATGACTTGAAAATTTATTTTTTGGAGAACATGTAAGAAACTCTATTATTTTTTATTGAACCATTTTCATTTACTATCTTCAATATTTTAGTAGTTTGAAAGAAATTATCTTAATAAATAACGCTCTATGACTTTTATAACATGTTAAAATTAAAATTTAAGTTTGAATCCGCTGATAATTACGTATACCCTCCAAAAATATTCATGGTTATGGTTAAAAAATCAAATCAAACCGCAATCCGAACCAAACCGATTAACAAATCGATATTTATGTTGGTTTGGTTAGGTTTGATTTTAAATTTTGAAAATCGATACTATTTGGTTTGGGTTTTGATTCTGGTTTTACAAAATAAAAAAACTAAAAATAACTCAACGGAACCGATTAATTGGAAATACAAATTTTATGATTATTTATATATTAATTACTCATAAATAAAATATAAATATTTTGTCAAATTTTATTTAACTTAAGTCTTTAACTTTACCATTTTCTCAAACTCAACATTTTAGCCCAACTATAACAATCCTAAATTCAGGTTCATCAAAATTCATTTTAATCTTTAGCTACCCTACTTCACATAAAATAGTCATACTTTCTCTTAATTGAATCACTTTGTTATACGTGTAATGATGATTCTAGTATTGTTTAATTGAACCGACAGTAACTCTTCTAAGAATTTTTCATGTACTAGGTGTTTGTGTTTATCGAGATACGTACATCCTCAAAAAAATTATTACTTTCAAATCGTATAAACCCGTAAAACTGAACCAAATCGATAGTTATTTATTTCGTTTAGCTTGGTTTGGTTTTAGAAATATAAAAATCGACTAGAGTGGTTTGATTTTGGTTTTAATCAATAACCTATCCAAACCAAACCACAAACACTCCTAATACCCGCAAACCGCCCCGCCCCGCATTAGTTTTGAGGGAAAAAAACTCACTTCAACCCGCCCCACTCCCGCATCCGCCCTGCTCCATCGTCATCCCTAACAACCTACTATTTAATGAGATTATTTTCAAAATGAAAACTTATCTGGAAAAAGTTTTTTGAAAAAATTGTCACTTTTTGGGGAAAATATAATAGTATATGTGAATAGTATTATATATACACACACTTAAAGTTTTTTAAAAAAATTGTCACTTGTTTTCTTTTATTTTTAAAATAGAGGTCATTTTTTGGACAAATAGAGCCAAACTTGACGTTTTCCGTAAGACTTGGGGATGACAACATTTTCCAAACTTTGGATTGATTGATTATTTGATATGAATGCTCAACAGAGATGCAACAATATCATATGTTGCTAACTTAATTATTAGCTAGTTTTTACTATTTGGTTTCTTTTTAAGTTGTATTAGTAAAGCCTTTTCTTCTTCCTTTTTCTATTAACTTGGGAAAATGTAATGTTATGTACTTTGATGACATATCAAGTACTTTGCGTTTATATAAGTCACTGTCGTCCAATTATAGGTACATATATATCCCTCTCTCTAACGGAAATCTAATTTTTTACACGTGCCTTAATCCTATTGAACTACCCGTTTGATCCCTTTTTTAAATCCATAACCAAACTATCCGCCCCATAACCCAATACCCACCCAATTTACTCTAAAAAGAAACCAAATTAAAACACCCAAATTAAACTCTCGGTCATCATCAATAGAGAAGAAGAAGAAGTTGAGCATTTGTCAAAATTCGGTGAAGGAACAATGGCGGCAGAAACCATTTGGAACAAAGAAACAGTGCCAAAAGTGATGAAAATAGTGAGCACGAGGCTTCAACAAAGAGACCTCATCACTCTTCTACTTGTCAGCCCTTCGATTCACCATACTCTCCTTTTTCACCCCTCCCTCTAGCTGGTTCTTGATTTTCATGAGATGAGTAATGCTGGTGATCGCCTTGTCTCAGTTCTTTCTATGCCGAGATATCGCAATGTGAAGCATATCAACCTTGAGTTCGCGCAGGATATTGAAGACAATCAACTGGAAAATGTTAAAAGCAAGTGTGGAGATTCTAAATCTAAATGGCTGTCAAAGGATGGAATTGAATTAGTGACAAATACTTGTCCTAAACTGAAGGTCTTTTCCATTTATTGGAAGGTAAGGGTAACAGATGTTGGCATTACTCATCTGGTGAAGAACTGCAGATATGTGGATGCAAGAATATTACAGATAAAAGTTTGCATCTGGTTGCTGATGGATTACGACGAGCCCTTGTTTATTTTGTAAAGAAAACATGAATTATAGTCTCTTGCCAACTTTTCAGCTATCTTGAACAGATACTTGTCGTTTACTTTTTCCAGCAATTCGAAAGAGATATGTATCAATTGAAAATTTGGGTATTTTAATTTGGATTCCTTTTAGAGGAAATTGGTTGGGTATTGGGTTATGGGGCGGATAGTTGGGTTATGGATTTAAAAAAGGGGTCAAACTGGTAGTTCAATAGGATTAAGATACGTGTAAAAAATTAGGTTTTCGTTAGTGAGAGAGGTATATATATACCTATAATTGAACGGCAGGGACTTATATGGACGCAAAGTATAACGGAGGGCATATACGTACCATTTATTAAAGTTCGAGGTTCAATCCGTCCTTTTTCCCTAATATTTTTAATGAATGTTGTGTGTATTGGATGAAATGTATGCATTTCTTGGATTCAAGTATGAGAATAGTACTTCCTCTGCCCCTATCTATATATTTGTCCTTCTTTCTTTTTTTTCTAATTTGATGTCTTTTTTACTTGTCATTTTAAATAAATCAAAAAAGGATGATTTATTTTTTTTATATTATATCCTCAGTTTATAAATATTGAGTTAATTTTTTTTTGAGTAAATATATTTAAGACTCTATTGAACTCACTATTGTAATCATTGTTTTTTAAATAAATGTGTCAAATCAAAATTTAACAAATAAACGAGACAGAAAGAAGGTATATGTAGCCTTTGGCAGGTACAAAGTACCAAAAAAATAAATTAAAACACCCTCTGAAGCTTCAAATTATTCAACAAGAAACCTCATTACCACCATCACATATAAATATTAACACTAACATGCATTAAAGTGAGACTTCAATATTACACTACTTAAAAGATCACCATCTATTTTTTCCTACAAAATTTTCTATCTAGAAATATTCAATGGCTATTCCATACATAATTAGATTGAATTGGTATGAAAAGAAAAAATAATTGTTTTATATGGAAAAATCAGAAAGCTTCCTTGTTTAATGTGTTGCGAAATACTTTCTCTGTCTCAATTTGTGTGACACTTTTCATTTTTCGAGAGTCAAACAACTTAAGTTTGTTCAGAAATTAGTGCGTGGAATCTTCATTTTTTTTAAAAAAATGCATTTTATATATTTGTGAACTATGTAAATAGTACTATAAGTCACAATAATTGGCAATTCAAAATAATTAAAATATATATGAAAATTTACGGTCAAAGATAGATTTGTTTGAATCTCGAAATCCAAAAAGTGTCACATAAATTGAGACGGATGAAGTAATGGAAATTGGTGAAGGTATTCAGATAAGAATTGTGTATTGTACTTTAATGATGTGAACTTGCTAAACAACTTGGATTAAAAATTAGAATGTTATTGATTTGTGTGACTTGATTATATTGTAACAATTGACCAAATGAGATTAACACTTAATGATATGCTTTGATTAATTGTTGTTGGATATTAATGTTGAGTTATCATTCTCATATTTGATCAATGCACTATTATGTTTGCGTTTATGGTGTACCACTGTATTGGGATCGGGCCACACCTCTATGGCAGATGCATGGACTAGGAAGTCCCCTATGGGTTTCAAATTGAGATTCAATGGAAGTGTATCGTATCATTGCATTGCACATCATTACTATTTGTGAAGTTTTGATCGTCTTATGAGAGTTTCGATTGATGTACTTGATACTTGACTGTGACTGATCATATGTTCTTGTTGAGATGTTACTATTGAACTATGTGTTTTGTGATTTATAGGTTGTTAGGTTGGGTTGATTTATGAGTAGTTTGTAGTTTGTGGAAGTTCTGTTGAAATGAAAGGAGTGTTTGTATTCTGCTTTGCTTGACTTAGCGTTTAGTAGTTGTCTGTTGAGTATCGTGTAATTTGGCACTCATTCCTTACTTGTACACTTGTGTAGGTCACGAGCCCAGATCTATGTGATTATCCTTCTTCTCTACTTCGTCTGAGGCTTTTTTTTTGGATACTTGAGAGGTAGTTGTTTGTCATCTCAACGAGTCGTCTTGTTCCTTTATTATGTTCTTGTTTCTACTCCAGAAAAAAGATGACATTTTAGACTTGTAATTTTCTTCTATTCAGTTATAATAGTGGCGTGTACATGTGACAATCAGATTTTGGGGGTATTTTTGAGTTGACTAAGTTACCCGCATTTATGCCATTTGTTGACACCCAATTTTTGACCCTCCCCGATATAAGTTAATAAACAATCTTCTCAATGCTAAACGACTTGAAATAATTAGATTTATAAAGTTAAATATATATATATATATATATATATATATATATATATATATATATATATATATATAAATAGTTTCCAAGTTATTCTAAGTTGATCTTATTACCTCTTTATAATTTTTAGAAAATATGTGTTTTAGGATTTTTCGAAAATTCATCAAAGAAATAAATCTTGGTTGGTTTAAAATATTCCACTAATTAGTTTAGTTACATAATAGTTTACTATTTTTAATTATCTTATAATTACGCCGATTATTTTGTTTCGTTAAAATTAAGAAGCTTGTTCAATTGATTTGTAATATTTCATCTTATCTAGTTTTATCACTTATTTCTATTCCATTTGAACAAATCAATTTTGGGCCATCCTTTTGATACCAAATTGATCGATTCCCTTAAACTTTCACAGCCCCAGATTAGCCGATCCCAGTTTCTAATTTAGAGCCCAATATTCCCAACCCTCTATTTAATCCAGCCCATCAGATCTTTAACCCCTCCCAGACCCAATTGCAAATTTTCAGCAACCCCAATTCTTTTCCTTTCCAGCAATACCCATTATGGCCCAATATTTCAGCCCCCCCCCCCAGACCCATTTCTTTCTCCTAAACCCCAGCCCACTACTCCAATCTTATCTTCCCAAAAGTCCAACCCAATTCCATCCCAGACCCGACCCAGAATCCCTGTACATTCATCTTCTCCAAGCGCAGAGAAGAGAAACCCAGAAACGACAATCCCCAACTAGCAGCGCCAAATTAATGGCAATAGCGCGTGATCGATTAGAAGCGGTGAGAGCGAGTGTAACGGAAAGTAGTGAGTAGCAGACCGATACGCTGCATCTTTTGTCTTTTTTTCTTCCTCTTAACGTCGCTCTCAACTCGCAGTGGACAGCGGCACGCGATTTTATCCTTGGTGGCGTGAGATTGAGACACGTCAATGCCAAGGACATTGAAATTGATCGAAGTCATCCGCTCTTCTTTCCTTTTCGAAATGGATTGAAAAGTGGCAGAATAGATGTTCTCCCATTTAGGGAATTTTTTTTTTTGAAATTCAAAAGGGATGGGCCTTTTGATCCGGAATTTCTTTTTATTTTCCCACCCCAAGTGTGAAACCCTAATTGCTGGCTATATATAATCGGTTTGAGGATTCAAAAAAAAATTAGGGGGCGAGAGCAACTTTTTGCGGTTGTCTTGAGTTCTAGGAATTCTCTTCAGGCTGAAAACATTGAGGGAATACTAAGAAAGCTAGCAGAAATTTCTGCCCGTTTGGAATCTTTGGGTGTTCTTGAGTTTGTTAGAGCGTAGGATTTTGGGTTGATCGCTCAGTTTGTTTTTCGTCTTCCTCTATCTGGTGAAAGTCGTCGTCCAGCTCGCTATTCTCAGGCGCTGCCCAAGAGAAGGTAATATCATTCTCTCTTCTTAAAATTCATATTTATCTTATGCTTCGTTGTTTGAGCTTTTGATGTCGACTTTGGTTGCTTTTGTTCGTCTTTCGTTTTGGGTAATGCCGACTTGTCGTTTCGTTGTGAATGATATTTGCTTCCCACAAACGATTGTTGGCCCTCCTATCCTCCTTACTCTTTACTCCCGATTTTGAAGGTAGTGTCTATTGTAGCTTTGTCCTTCGGTTATTTTTTAGATAATGGTGTTATTTTGTCGGTCCTTTATCGCAAATATATACTTCGATTCCGTTATTTTAAAGGCGTTAGCTTTTTGGGATAAACTGTTAACTTAGGGTCTCCAGTACCTCGCTTCCTAACATGACATGTCCACCAATTTTGAACTTCCTCCCAGTCATTGTTTCAGTTTCAAAACGCTACTTTTTAACTCGATATGGTGATGTTCTCTCTGTAGCTTCAAGGGCTTTCATTTTGTTGCCATCGTAAATTTCTCTGTTTTACTCTTGATACCAATTTCCCCTCACTTGCCCCTTTTCAGTTCAAATGTCTGAAAATTTTTAATACTTTGTTTTTTTCCCCTTTCTGATCAGCTGTAGTATTATCTTCATAATCTTAAGTGTTAAATCTGCTTAGCGTTCCTAGTTCGTTTTCCTGTTGTCCATCTGATTGTGTTTGTAAGATTATTTTTTTTAAGTGTTTATCAACATTTATGTTTATTGCTACTATTCATGTCTTTCGGTTAATGCTTCCTCCAATCTCTGTCTGATTTCTTTTCCTACCATGGCATCCCTCCAAACTTGTTGCAGTAATCCTTTCCCTTAGAAAAATCCTTGAATCACTATTCTACCTATATATTTGTATTTTTCTTAGTTTTGTCCATGACTTTGTTTGGCTCTTGGTTTGTTAACAGACATTTTTTTTAGCTTGCTATTTTTTCTAAAACTTTCTTTTTATTGCGGGAACATATTATTTCAGTTTTCAAATAGAGTGGTCAGGGAATATAGTCATATACATAGTTTGTCTGAGCTTAAAATCGATTGACTGTAGTGTTTGTTGCTCGAATCTGCTTTCCTTTTTATTCGAAGTTGTTAAAAATGCCAAAGTTCCTTCTCTTATTCATGTCTGATTATTTTGCAAATAGTGGCATTGTTTATTTTGCTTACTTCTTCACCCATGTTTCCTGAATGCTTAAATTCACTCTATTAATGATTGAATCTATTACTTCCTTTCCTAAGCGTCATTTTGCATTTTACTCGCATCAACTATAGTGGTTTGTTTCTGTTGTTTTTTAGATTAGCATTGGTTTCCTTGTCACTATTTGATCTAAGTAACTATGTCTTGAGCCTCTCCAAAGGATCACTGTTAGCTCGATTGTTTATTTGTCATCATCTTGTAGCATTTCATTTTATCATGTGCGTTTTGTTTCTTTTAAGTGAATATTCTTTAAGTGTTGTAAGCCGTCTTCTGGTCATCTCAGCCTTATGTTGACATAATGAATCAATCATATATATGTTTTGCCTCTTTCTATGTTATGTGTTTTGGTTGTGTTGCATAGACTTAAAGTGTCCTCCAGTACTAATTCTTGTATTATTTTATTGTTTTCTATGTGTAATCGGTCTTGAGTCCATCATGGACTCCTTCTCCTCCTTGCATTACGATTAGGGTCATGAAGGCCCATATTCACCCTTCTTGTTCGATTCAGCCTCACTCCGAGTCAAAGGAAAAAGCGTACAGGTCTCGAGGTTGAAGATTTTTTTTGGGCCAAAAAGCCCAAAATTTATTTTTTCTAAGTTTGTATTTTGTTGTTGTTGGGCCAAAGCCCATTTAAATATTTTAGTTATTGTATCCTTAGAATTTAGGACAGGTACAGGTGAAGTGGGCCAAAGGCCCAAAATAAGAAATGGGTCAAAACCCAAATGAAATGAGTCCAAATACCGGTCCAGGCGAACATAACCCGGCTTTGGACCCAACACGACTCTCTCTCTCTCATATTTTGTTCCTTATTTGCTTATTTGTCTTTAGTTTTAAAATTGGAAACTCCAAATCCCCGCAAACGCCGTAAATGTTTTATCAACTAAAAAATAATTTCAAACTAATTTTAAAAGAGTGAATAAATTTGCAAATCAATTTTAAAATTAATTACTTTGTTTCAAATAATTCTAAAACAACATTTTATCTCGAAATAAATTTTTTAGCCAAATAAATTGGTTATTGGATAACTGCAAGTTAGCGGACGTCTTATGTTCCTTAAATACCTTCCTGAGACGTTTATAGGAATCTCCGAACCCCTTAAAGTTTTCAAATGATCTTTCTGTTTAAGTCTTTTTGAAAACTAAGTTTTTTCTTGATTTTTCCTCAAAAATTAAGTGGCAACTCTAAAAAAGTCAAAAACTTATAAAAAATATTTTTCCGATAAAACAGAAATGACGACTCTGCTGGGGATTAGGAGGATTCTAACCTTAAAACTAATTTACTTGGCTATGTGTAATAACTTGCTTATTTGCTTTCTTTTGTTATTTTGAAATATTGTTGTATTTTCATGGCATATTTTCGTCAAATGGCAAATAGTTTGCATTAGGAAAATGGAAGTTACGTGGCTTTCCACGGCTTCTTTCAGAAATACACAAAAACTCATTTGGAAGTATCAAACAAATAGTTGGAATGCGGTCATCCGACGTCGTTTGGTAGCTTCACCCTGTTGTCTGTCCGACTCGGGTAACCGTCAATTTGAAACAAATTCTAGCAAGCCTAAGATAGAGCGAAACCAAAACCAAAAATTAAGCATTAGCCAAAGACGGCTTAATACCCAAGGTGTATTAAGTCCATTTAATAGAAAACCGCCAAAACCGTGTCCAAAGTCTCCGACCTCATAACACATCATTTTATTTGACATTTGAATGATGTACGTGTGAAAACCAATTTGGGGTGGGTAAACCTAACTAGTTTCTGTTTTGTAGATATGGATCGTTTTCCAAGGTTCGATATGATCATAGCGGCGCCACCCCAACTCAAAATGTGGTATGACAATATCGACGGGGATCATAGAAGAACCCTCAACAAATACGTGGGTGCTCTGACAGAGTTGATCAACATGAACGGTTGGCCAGAACTAGTTGAGGTCCTCACGGGGTATTGGGATAACCAACAAATGGTGTTTCGATTTGGAACCACAGAGATTACCCCGACTTTGGAAGAGATCAGAGACTGCATAGACACAGTAGGTACTGGGATAGAAAGAAAGGCAAGAAAACAAGAAGACATTTTCATCCCTAACAAGCCTTCCGTAAAAGATATTGCGGACTGGCTCGGGTTGGGGAAAATTTTTGCCTACTGGTGCCAAGAATCCCACATATTATTCAGAGACCTTTATATCAGATTTGGACATGCGAGCTTCTACGCCTCTTACAACCGAGAGTTCAAGGTCTCCAATAGAGAGTGGAACGAGATTCGTCCCTTAGCATTTGTTGTAGTGTTGTTGGGAACGATGGTCTTCCCGCATGGCCCAAGTCTGAGCATCAATACTCGAGTTATAACACTCCCGCACACTCTATTCAAAGGGTACAAGAACCAAGGACAGTGAAATACTACCCTATAGCTTCGGTTATCTTGTCCGACATGTATCGATCCCTGGGAAAGTGCAAAGAAGGGCATCGATACTCCAAGGGTGCAACCTACTCCTTCAGTGGTGGATTCTGAGCCACTTGGCAAAGGGTGCTGGGACTCAGAAATTGCATACTCTCAACAACAAGAACACCCTCAAAGATTTAATTGATATGATGTACTGGGCAAATATGGATAATCGGAGAACGAGAAGGAGATGGACTCAGATTTTCTCCGAATTGAGAGAAGAAGATCTTCAATGTATGCTCGATCGCTTCATCTCTAAAGAAGTTGTCATGGAGAGCCGCAGACATCTTGTGCTTTCTCTACCAGGTATTCGGCGAATTCGCCCTTATACACCCTTTCGAGTCTTGCGACAGTTTGGAAGAAGACAAACTATACATGAAGAAGCGTTCTATGGCGCTTATGTATACGATATTGGAGACGATAGGGTGAACGAAGCGTTAGAAATGTTGAGAGAATGGAAAGGTGCAGAGCGGATGGATAAAGACACCATTGCCCCAGATCGATTCAACGTTGAATATGATAAGGGTTACAAAGAATGGCTGAAAAAAAACATACGAAGTATCTTCTCCCCAACTCCGCGCAGCTTTTGCAGCGTAACAGACAAGGAAGCCAAAGCAGTGGTCGAGCTACGACAGGTAAAAAGAGAAGCCCAATAAATGTACGCCAAATTTATTGAAAACCAAGATGCTCTTGAAAAGAAAAGTCAAGAAGTGGAAAGACTAAGGCGCAGTTACGATGATTTTGATTCATGGGTCAAAGAGAAGGTTGAAAGAATGCAGCACGAGAGCTGGGAGGAAAAAGGACACTTGGGTGAAGGTTTCATGCTGATACTATGTTGCATGTTTTAGCAATACAAGACCCAAGAAAACAACGATGGAGCAGGGCCATCTGGGACAACATAGTGGACTTCGCCCCTGTGCGGGTTTTTCTACCTGTATTTTGTCATTTTAGCCCCTGCGTGGGCCTGCTTTATTTCGTTTTAGTACATTTAAATGGCCCCTGCGTGGGTCTATCCTTTTATATTGTTGCTTTATTTTCCCTGTGAACACTAAATATTTCATTTGTGAAATTTGTTTGGGGGGTTTGATTTTATGGTTCAAATTCACGCGTACATCATTCAAATGCGCTAGGCCTACCCTTGGCACAAAAGGGTCCCTCGTATGTTTTAGGACGCGATATATGTGCTATTAACTGCTTATGTGTTATGTTGCTGTGAATAAGGATACCGAAAATCCACTCCTTTCCAGAAATTTCCAAAATATATGCACGAGTCACTATTACAAAATGTCTGACCAAATTTTACGAGTCTTAAGTTTCTCATCCAAAATACAAATCCCATCTCCAAATCCTAAACACTACTCTACTGTCTCAAAAAAGGAAAAATCACCGCTATGGACAAAGGAAAGAGTATCCAAGCTAAGCCAAGTGAAGAAGAGAGGATGCCATACAAAAATAGCGTGGAAAGCGTCTGTATGACTTATTGTTTCCTCCTGGGAGCCCCGAAGAGGAAATCGACGAAGAGAGTTATGAGGAAGCGCTTGCCCTCAAACCTTCTTTCGAAGGACGTCTGGCAAAATGAGATAAGAAAATTTCTCTCAAAGCATATCCACACGAATCCGAAAAAGGATAGAGGTCATTTCGTGCGCACTCGTTTTCGAACACTATTGATCTAGGCATATGCTGGGAACCGTTGAAAGAGCCTCATCCCAAGAAGGATCAGGGGATCTCCGCAAGACGTGTGAGTGTCATCCCAACCAAAAGGGGCATACGATAGAAGAATGCATAGAATTCAAGATGCAGTCCATCGTTTGTTCAGTATGGACAGTATTCAGAACACATGGGGTGACGGCGTCCTCCTTGGATGTGATGAACCACGGCTTGACATTCCAGTCACAGAGAAGACCATATTCTTTCATTGCTCGTTCATGCCTTTCAAGAAAATGATAATGGAAATCTACTCAGAATTAGTTCATAATGGCGTCTTCACCCATTTCTACAGGGGCATGGACAGGCAGTATTCTCTTCAGTACAAAGTCCGAAAGTGTTATCCCTATCACAACGCCATAGACCACAACATTAAAAAATGTCTTGATTTTCGCCACGACCTCGAATCCCTCATCGACATGGGAAAGATTCAAGTCAAGATTGTCCCCCGTGGTTGAGATGACGTGGAGAAGAAGGATGACTAAGATCTAGTCATCATTTTATCTTTAAAGCTCTGTTGTTGCCTTTCAATTTCCTTGTAATCGTTATAAATGAATGAATGAAAATATTTCCCTTTGTACTCGAACTACGTTGGGCCTGAATTCTCCTTGTGAAATACGTAGGCAGCCTTTCAAGGACCGGCCCCTATCCTTAAAAATTTTCATTCCCCCCTCCCCTTTATATTACAAGGAAATGAGAAGACCAGATCAACGGACATCGGAGAATAGCTGCAAGAAGACCATAGCTCAACGTGATTTAGACTTCCTGAGATACTGTCAAACTAAAAAATAAGCAAACTCCTGCTTGTTAAAAAATATATTTCCGTCCTTACTCTTGTGTTGAAGATATTCCTCAAATATAGCAGCTTGTGTGTTTATCTGTTCTATGTGTGATATTATGCATTTTGTATTCTGAATCTAAACTGACAAATCTGCCTTTGGGTTGTTTTCCTTCTCAGGTACTTTGAAACTGATCTGTGTTGATTAAGCTGGCAGATCATCCCTACTTTACCAGATTGAAAGGTCTCACAGATTCCTTCCCTAGACAAAACTCAGACAAAAAAAATACAGTTATGGGAGATAGTAACGAAAAAGTAAGTCTCACCGACGTTGTGGTGGCTCAACCCACCGTAGCTGACCAGAATGAGTTAATTCTGTAATTAATGCAATAGATTGCAGAAATGAGGGTAGAGATGCAGAGAAGACAGGATTTGCCTCCACCAGGATATAATGTTAATGCTGCAGATGGAAGGCCTCCTATCTATTTCCCTTCTTCAAGCATGGATCTGACCCATAACGTGCCACCTGCTCAGAATCTCTCCACTATAGACCTAACCGCTTAAAAAACCCAATACGCTGCAACTTCCTACCAAACTCCACCACCTCCTCAGAATAACCCTTCCCAAATGCCATCTCATCCTCAGAATACCCAACATCAAACTGTTCCACCACCTCAAAATCTAGGTCAAAATCTAAATTAGAACACTTTTAATCCCCAAACGTCCCACCACCACTTAAATCAGAATACCAACTCTCAGACTTATCCACAGAATTATCAAAACGCCCAGAGTCCTTCCGTAGCTCCACCCTTACCTAAAAGAACCACTTTCCAGATTACCGTCCCTGCTGAGCACGACGTGCACGGTTCTAAGCTGGACCATTACGAGGAATAGGAAAGAGAATGGAGGACAAAGGAAGAGGTAAAGGTGGATATAAAAGTGGAGATCAAGAAAGCCATGAAAGAGCTCCAATGCGTCCCTGATATCGCCGGTCTTAGTTATGAAGATTTGTGTATCCATCCAAATCTAGGACTTCCAGAGGGGTTCAAGATCCCAAAATTTGATACTTTCGGAGGAGCAAGGAAACCTATGGCTCATGTGAGAGCCTACTGCGACCAGCTTATTGGAGTTAGAAGGGATGAAGCTCTATTGATGTGGCTCTTCAGTCGAAGCCTGTGCGGGAAGGCTTTGGAATGGTTTACCTCCCACGAAACCAGACAATGGCCCAGCTGGAATGCTCTGGCAAAAAATTTCATTGATCGATTTGCTTACAACGAGAAATTGTTCCCGATCGATACTCTTTGGAGAGATATAAGGAGTTTACCTATAGGTGGAGAAAAGAAGCTGCAAGGGTAAGACCGCCTATGTCTGAAAAAGAAATTGTCGAAGTATTCGTGCGGGTGCAAGAGCCCGAGTATTATGACAGAATTATGTTGGTCGTTGGAGTAAAATTTGCCGAGATAGTCAAGATTGGTGAGACTATGGAAGATGGTTTGAAAACAGGAAAGATAGCCCGTGTAGCTGCGTCGCCCGGATCTTCAGGGTTGTTGAAGAATAAGAGAGAGGACATTGTCGCTGTCTCATATGAGGGGAAGAAAACCCCTAGAAGATCGTTGTCATCCCAAGGTCGTTCTCGAGTTTCCCAAAACTCCTACCAAGCTAGTTAGAAAAATAATCCTCCTCCAGTATACCACAATCCTCCTCCAGTCTACCAAAATCCACCTCCAATTTACCAAAATTTATCTCCCACTTACCAAAATCATCCTCCACTTTACCAAATTACGTCTTCTTATTATCAAGGTGTTGCTCTCAACTGTGCTAACGTGCAGTCGAGCTACAGAGCACCCCCTCTTATTTATCAAGTCCAAGCTCCACTATACCAAAATTCCCCTCCGAATTTCCAAGCTTCATTGCCAAACTACCAAACAAATCCATATCCCAGAAATCAAGCTCCCCGTCCCAACAACAGAAGTTATCAACAGACGCCTCCTCCACAAGGCAATTATGATCCACCGCGACCTAGATTTGAGAAGAAGTCTCCGAGAAACTTTACTGCGCTCGCCGAAAGCCGAACAAAGCTGTACGAGCGACTGGCTGCAGCCGAATATATCCACCCAATGGGGCCCGAACCGGTATCCCGGTGGATACCAGTTCTAAGTTCTATAGGCCAGATCAAAGATGTGCTTATCATTCCAACAGTGTTGGGCATGATACTGAGTATTGTATCAACCTCAAGCACAAAATTCAGGATCTAATCGACCAAGAGGTGGTCTCTCTTCAACTAGCTGCGCCTAATGTTAACACCAACCCTTTGCCGAATCATGGAGGCGGCAATGTTAATATGATAGAGACAGATGATGATTGGTGCGTGACAAAAGTGATAACTCCAATCGTTCATGACGAGTTGGAAAGATCTGTGGCTTCGTTGAGTATCAAAGAGAAAAAAGATTTTGTTATCTTGACACCCCCAAAGGTTGTTGCCATGGTGCCACCAGAAACTCTCGTCAGGCCAAAATTTGTGATTGAAACTGCTGCCGCTCAGGGTATGACCAGATCTGGGAGATGTTATACTCCCGAAGAGCTGGCTCTTGGAGGGTAAAAGAAGGATCAGGGTAAAAGGCCGATAAGCGAAGGCGAGGCAGAGGAATTTTGGAGAAAGATGCAGCCAAAAGATTATTCGATTGTTAAGCATTTGGAGAAAACTCCAGCCCAGATTTCCGTGTAGGCCCTGCTGATGAGCTCTCAGTTGCACAGGTAGGCCTTGATGAAGGCTCTTGATGATACGTATGTTCCCATCAGTACAAGAAGCGATAACGTGGCCGCCATGATTAACCAAGTTATCCGAGGGCATCGTATTAGTTTCTGCGATGATGAGTTGCCATTTAAGGAGAAGTCACACAACAAGGCGCTGCACATCACTGTCGTATGCCGCGAGAAGGTCATAAATCGCGTCTTGGTGGATGATGGATCCGGTCTGAATATTTGCCCGTTGTCGACTCTGAGACAGTTACGGTTTGACTTGGGAAAGTTGGAGCAAAATCAAGTCAACGTGAGAGCCTTTGATGGGTTTTAGAGAGACACACTGGGAGCAGTGAATCTAGTCATTCAATGGGTCCCGCAGAATTCAGCGCACAGTTTCAAGTCCTAGATATTGACACCAGCTATAACCTTCTTCTGGGAACGCCTTTCATTCATATGGCTGGAGCTGTACCTTCTACCCTTCATCAGATGATGAAACTCGTTTAGAAGAACGAAGAGCTGGTTATTCATGGTGAAGGTAGTCACTCTGGAAGACAGGCGCCAGTTATCGATGAAGTATCTCGAGATACCGATTTCTATACGATAAAGCTGGTAAATGCCACTGGTGAAGATTTGGCCCCACAGCCTCCTATGCATGTCGTGTACAAGATGATAGCCATTGTGATACTGCAGAATAGTTTTGAATCAGGTTTTGGATTGGGAAGAAATTCCCAAGGAATTATTGAGTCTATTCCGGTCCCCATCAAAGGAGTTAGATATGGTTTGGGGTACGTCCCCACAGATGATAATACGAAGGCGAAGAAGAAGATCGATCAAGCATTGGTTAAGCCAATTCCTCCTCTGTATCAATCATTCCCAGTCAGAGAGTATGCCGAGCATGACAACCTTGGGAAGGGAATCTGCGGTCTTTTCAAAGAGATAGATGCTGTTATTGAGAAAGAGGTCGAGCTAGCTGGATTCCGTGATGCAGAGCCTATGGAGATGCTGCAGAATTGGACTTCAACGCCGATTCTGATTCCCCGAACTCCTTGGTAGAAAGGCATCATTTTATGCATATTTAAATCGGTGGCGATCCGAAAGAGGCCCGAGACCCACCATTTTGCATTTTCTTAATTGCTTGAATTTTAAAATTCCCACGTGATGTTTGAAAAAAAGCAACATGGCCCTTTGCCATAGCCAAAGTTTGCATTATTTCCCATTTTGAATGAAAGCCTCTTTTATTAAAATTTGTTTATTTACTTATTTGCTGTATTTTTACTTGTCTAACTTTGTCTATTTATGGTTTTAGTAATATAAGTTTTAAACCTGCCAATGTCATGTCATGTCACGGGCTGAACGAACAAAGTGAGGCAGGTGATGACGAGGTTGATGATTGCGAAGAAAAAAGTGAGGTACCGGAATATGTTGCTGAAAAATTTCTGCAGTTTGAAAATTAGCATAAGCCAAATTTAGAGAAAACTGAAACTATAAATCTGAGAGACCAGGAGTGCGTCAAAGAAGTTAAAATCAGCATTCACTTGAATGAAACTCAAAGAAAGGGCCTGATTCATATACTCACTGGTTACGTCTATGTGTTCGTCCGGGAAGTCAGCGACATGCTAGGGCTGAGTACCAATATTGTGTCTCACAAATTGCTGATTAATCCAGGGTTCAGTCCAGCGAAGCCGAAGACTCGGAAATTCAAGCCTGAGTTGAGTTTAAAGATTAAAGAAGAAATCACCAAACAGATCGAGTCTCGGTTAGTGGAAGTGACTCAGTACCAGACTTGGTTGGCCAATGTTGTTTCGGTCGCCAAAAAAGATGGGAAGATCAGAATTTGTGTCGACTACAGAGATCTCAACAAAGCCATCTCAAAGGATAATTTTCCATTGCCAAACATTCATATTCTGATTGATAATTGTGCTACACATGAAATGCAGTCGTTTGTGGATTGTTACGCAGGTTATCATCAGATTCTGATGGACGAGGAAGATGTAGAAAAGACAGCTTTTATTACACCTTGGGGTGTATATCATTACAGGGTGATGCCATTTGGCCTCAAGAATGCTGGTGCTACTTATATGAGGGCTATGACGACCATATTTCATGATATGATTCATAAAGAGATTGAGGTGTACGTAGATGACGTCATAATCAAGTCTCGCGAGAGTTCGGACCACTTGACACGCTTGATGAAATTCTTTGATCGGTTGCATTGGTATAACTTGAAATTGAACCCCGCTAAATGTGCTTTTGGAGTTCCAGCCGAAAAGTTATTGGGATTTATAGTTAGCAGAAAAGGTATTGAGCTCGATCCTTCCAAGATTAAAGCAATTCAAGAGTTACCTCCGCCGAAGACGAGGAAAGAGGTGATGAGTTTCTTAGGGAGGTTGAACTACATTAGTCGATTCATAGCTCAATCAACTGTGGTGTGTGAGCCTATCTTCAAGCTGTTGAAGAAGGACGCTCCGACAAAGTGGACTAAAGAGTGTCAGACTGCTTTCGATGCTATCAAGAACATATTTGTCAAATCCACCGGTATTGGTTCCTCCACGAGAAGGGAGTCTGTTGTTGCTGTATTTGTCCGTCTCAGATAGTGCATTCGGATGCGTGTTTGGTCAACACGATGAGACAGGAAAGAAGGAAAGGGCTATCTATTACATAAGCAAGAAGTTTACTCCATACGAGTCTCGTTACACTCTGTTGGAGAGAACGTGTTGTGCTTTGACTTGACTTGCTCAGTAGTTGAGGCATTATTTGTCTTCTTATACTACATATCTCATTTCCAGAATGGATCCACTGAAGTATATTTTCCAGAAGGCAATGCCGACCGAAAAGTTGGCCAAATGGCAAATATTGTTGAGTGAATTTGATAATGTATATGTGACTTAGAAGGCAATAAAGTCACAAGCCTTGGCTGATCATCTTGCAGAGAATCCTATTGATGAAGAATATGAACCGCTCAAGACTTATTTTCACGATGAAGAAGTATTATTTGTGGGTGAAGATATTTCTGAAGCATATCTTGGTTGGAGATTATTCTTTGATGGGGCATCAAATCACCAAGGTAAAGGTATCAGAGCGGTCTTAGTGTCAGAATCTGGTCAACACTATCCTATGGAAGCTAAGCTCCAATTTAATTGCATGAACAACATGGCCGAATATGAAACTTGTATCCTTGGTTTGAAAATGTCCATCGATATGAATGTCCATGAGTTATTGGTTATCGAAGATTCAGATCTGTTGATTCATCAAGTCCAATGAGAGTGGGCCGTGAAGAACCCGAAGATTATACCTTACGTACAGTATGTACAGAAGTTGTGCAAAAGATTTCGTAAGATCGAGTTCAGACATACTCCCAAAATACAAAATGAGTTAGCCGATGCTCTTGCCACCATCGCTTCGATGATTAAACATCCAGATACTGATTATATTGATCCTCTGGATATAGAGCTGAAAGAACATCCAGTCCATTGTTCCCATGTTGAAGCAGAACCGGACGGTTTGCCATGGTATTTTGATATAAAGAAGTATTTGGAGTCCGGAAATTATCCTGAAGATTCTACATCCAACCAGAAGAAGTCGATACGACGTATGGCTCTCAATTTCTTAATAAGTGGAGAAGTCCTTTATAGGAGGACTCCAGATTTGGGTCTTCTCAGATGTGTTGATGCTATTGAAGCTGCGAGACTTATTGAACAGATACATGCTGGAGTTTGTGGCACGCATATGATTAGGCTCACTTTGCCAAGAAATCCTTCGAACCAGTTATTTCTGAATGACTATGGAGAATGATTGTTGCAAGTGTGTGCAAAAATATCATAAATGTCAAGTGCACGGTGATTTGATCCGAGTGTCGCCTCACGAACTCAATGCTATGAGTTCAACTTGGCCGTTTGTAGCTTAGGGCATGGATGGCATCGGTCCGATAGAGCCAGACACTTCCAATGGACACAGATTTATTTTGGTTGCAATTGATTACTTCACCAAGTGGGTGGAAGCAGCTTCGTATAAGTCAGTGACCAAGAAAGTTGTAGCTGCTTTTGTTCGCAACAATATGATATGCAGGTTCGGAGTACCAGAATCCATCATTACTGATAATGGTGCAAATCTCAACAGTCACTTGATGAGAGATATATGTGAGCAATTTAAAATTACTCATCGAAACTCAACCGCTTATTGTCCTCAAATGAATGGAGCTGTAGAGGCCGCCAATAAAAACATCAAGAAGATTCTGAGAAAAATGATTGACAATCACTGAGGTTGGCACGAGATGTAGCCATATGCTTTGTTGGGTTATCGAACGACTATCAGAACGTTGATTGGAGCCACTCCAATTTGCTAGTGTATAGAACAGAAGCAGTCATACCTGCTGAAGTTGAGATACCGTCTTTGAGAATCATCTAAGAAGCTGAATTAAGTAATGCTGAATGGCTCAGCAAGCGGATTGATCAGTTAAACTTGATTGATGAGAAGAGAATGGTTGATGTCTGTCATGGTCAGTTGTATCGACAGAGAATGATTCGTGCTTTCCACAAAAGAGTCAGAGCTAGAATTTTTGAAATTGGGCAGTTAGTACTTAAGCACATTTTTTCTCATCAGGATGAGCACAAAGAAAAATTTGCACCGAATTGGCAAGGTCCGTACATGGTTCGCAAAGTGTTATCTAGAGGTTCTTTGATCCTGTCAGAGATGGATGGCACCGCCTGGCCGAAGCCGATCAACTCAGATGTTGTCAAAAGATATTATGCGTAAAGTCAGTTTGTATTTCTGTCATTTCCCTGTAATCATTTAGCTTTGCTTGTACTTGCTTTGATTAAAATTTTATCCCTTTATCCCTCTTGTAATGAACTGCGTCTGACCTGAATTCTCAAGAATAAGATACGTAGGCGGCCTATGTCAGCCTCGGTCACCCCATTTATCCTTTTTAATATTTTTTTGTATTTGAACTACGTTCGACCTGAATTCTCAAGAATGAGATACGTAGCCGGCCTCGATCGGTTTTTTTGTAAAAATTCCTTATTATTGTCAACCTTGAAGGGGGAACTACGTTTGACCTGGTTTCTGCCTCAACGGGATACGTAGGCGCCACAAGGGTTCGGTCATATGTCCCGTAAGATTTTTATTCCTCTTTACAATAGAAACTGGGACAGAATTTTTGAGAGAGACTCAAAAATTCTCAAGAAGAAGACTTTTCCTCAACAAGCCAAGACTGAAGATATTCCGAGGTCTACAACCGGGACAGAATTTTGAGAGGATCTCAAAATTCAGTGATTTGCTCGCCAACCGGTCAAGGATAAGCCAAGGTAACTAACTGGGACAGAAATTTTGAGGATGACCTCAAAATTTCAGCGTGATTTTATCGACAGTCTAGAGTGACTCTAAATACTCCCCCAGCTAATAATCAGATAGACCTCCGAGCATCAGACCTAAAGAAGTTCGCTAAGCCTAACGTGACATGACGCTTGGCAGTAACCTTTTCTTAAAATGCTATTCTTTTCAAAAATTTATTTTTTTTCTTAAATTTTCCCTTTGATGTTTCATTTGTTTTGGCATAAAATATTCTGTCTTATCTATCAAGGGTCGGGAGATCAGAAAATCAACCGGAGATAGCAGGACAAGGATTAGACAAATGAAGGAATCGACACAGATCAGTTTGTTTTAAAACTAATAATTTTTCTGTGGACGCAGGAATTATTTATATTACTTATAGCGGGAGCTTGGAAATACGAATGGTTTATTTCTATCAATTTCCAACAACATTGAAATCTAAGGAACGTCCAGCTAGATTTCAAAGATGAATCAAGCGGAAATCGTAAGAAAGAGTTTACGGTTTCCATAAAGGACCTCGTCTGCATCATCAGATAGGATATTATCACTACCCGGATGGGTAATTTATTTTATTGTCAATCAAAGACAATGCACTATCCGGAGGGGTCAGTTTATTGGTATTGTCGTTTGAGATGATGCACTACATGGAGGGTCAGTTTATTCCCATTGTCGATTGAGACGATACACTACATGAAGGTTCATTTAATTATATTGTCAATTGAGACGATATCATTACCCAAAGGCACCTAGAAGATAACTATGTTGCTCGATTAAAGCACTATCTTCATTTGGTACCCAAGGATGGCATCAAGAGAAAATATTCATGCATCGTGAGTCAATATTCATGCCTCGCAGAAAGTTATTCATCGCGAGAAGACATTCATACCTCGCAGAAAGTTATGCATCGCGGGAAGATATTCATGCCCCACAGAAAATCATGCATCGCGAGTTAATATTCATGTATCACGGAAGATCATGCATCGCGAGTTAATATTCATGCATTGTGAGAAGATATTCATGCCTCGCAGAAATTTATGCATAAAGGGAAGATATTCTTGCCCCGCAAGAAATCACTCATCGCGGGAAGATATTCATACCCCACAAGAAATCACGTATTGCGGGAAGATATTCATGCCCCACAAGAAGTCATGCACTGCCGGAGAAGGAATCGAGCATCTCAAAAGAAATATTTACCCATCGACATGAATTGCATCTTTATTTGGCAAGATTAGACGCCAAAAGAATCATTAGAGACGGCATCAAGAGAAAATATCAACACACTGCATCAACTTTCATTTATGTTGACATCAAATGAAGAATACGTTGAAGATTACATCGCAAACATAAGACATAAGCTTTATTTGCTTTACGTCAAACCCAATCGAGTTGACGTCAAATGTCGAGGAGAACAATTAAGTGTCAACATGGTAAAAGACATTGTCTCCCATTTAAATTGCATTTTTATGCTGACGAGTTTTATCTCAGTCTTTGTTGAGTGCATCCGAAAAGATGAATTCTCCAAAACATACCACAGGTGCGGACGACATCAAAAAGGATGCAGCACAACGTGAAACTTTTTCTTAGCAGCGAATTGGGACACAGTCTAAAGAGGAATGTCAAACTCTTAGGACGCGAGCAGAGGAGCGACTTCCACTAAAATCAAACCACACCCCTATTAGAAG
>JABWTJ010000985.1:0-178804 GCA_016801875.1 Solanum sitiens
AACCGATATACGTAAAACTATAAGTCCTATGGCGGTGTGGGGTGTTTTTTCGCGTAGATATCGAAAAAATAAGCAGATTGAAAAAAAAATCGACTCGATCGGAAGTCGGAGGCACGACTTATGTCCGTTTGAAATTCAAAATTTTACAAACTACCCCTTTTACGTTATATTTGTTCAAACTTCAAACGGCCGTACATTTTGCCTCGCTTAACTATTGGAGACGATTCTTTTTTTAAACTTGCTTATTTTTTGGAAATCTACGCGGCAAACTCAATCCCGAAGTCTGATTTGACTATCAAAATTTCGTTATAATTTTGCCCTATATATGGTCAAAAACCGATAAACGTAAAACTATAAGCCCTATGGCGGTGTCGGGTGTTTTTTCGCGTAGATATCAAAAAAATAAGCAGATTGAAAAAACAAATCGACTCGATCTGATGTCGGAGGCATGACTTATGTCCGTTTGAAGTTCAAAATTTCACAAGCTACCCCTTTTACGTTATATTTGTTCAAACTTCAAACGGCCGTACATTTTGCCTAGCTTAACTTTTGGAGGCGATTCTTTTTTTAAACTTGCTTATTTTTTGGAGGTATACGCGGCAGACTCAATCCCGAAGTCCGATTTGACTATCAAAATTTCGTTATAATTTTGCCCTATATATGGTCAAAAACCGATATACGTAAAACTATAAGCCCTATGGCGGTGTGGGGTGTTTTTTCGCGTAGATATCAAAAAAATAAGCAGATTGAAAAAAACAAAAATCGACTTTTGATCGGATTCGTCCTTGACGCCCTTATGTCGGTTGAAATTCAAAAAAAATTTCACAAGCTACCCCTCGTTATACTTTGGTTTTCCCCACCCTTTTCCCCATTGTCCCCCTTTCCTCCCTTTGGAGGCGATTCTTTTTTTAAAATTGCTTATTTTTTGGAGGTCTACGCGGCAGACTCAATCCCGAAGTCCGATTTGACTATCAAAATTTCGTTATAATTTTGCCCTATATATGGTCAAAAATAGATAAACGTAAAACTATAAGCCCTATGGCGGTGTGGGGTATTTTTTCAAATAGATATAGAAAAAAATAAGCAGATTGAAAAAAAAAATTGACTCGATCGGACGTCGGAGGTACGACTTATATCCGTTTGAAGTTCAAAATTTCACAAGCTACCTCTTTTACGTTATATTTGTTGAAACTTCAAACGGCCGTACATTTTGCCTAGCTTAACTTTTGGAGGTGATTCTTTTTTCAAACTTGCTTATTTTTTGGAGATCTACGCGGCAAACTCAATCCCGAAGTCCGATTTGACTATCAAAATTTCGTTATAATTTTGCCCTATATTTGGTCAAAAACCGATAAACGTAAAACTATTAGCCCTATGGCGGTGTGGGGTGTTTTTTCGCGTAGATATCGAAAAAAAGAAGCAGATTGAAAAAAAAAATTGACTCGATCGGAAGTCGGAGGCACGACTTATGTCCGTTTGAAATTCAAAATTTCACAAGCTACTTCTTTTACGTTATATTTGTTGAAATTTCAAACGGCCGTACATTTTGCCTAGCTTAACTTTTGGAGGCGATTCTTTTTTCAAACTTGCTTATTTTTTGGAGATCTATGTGGAAAACTCAATCCCGAAGTCCGATTTGACTATCAAAATTTCGTTATAATTTTGCCCTATATATGGTCAAAAACCGATAAACGTAAAACTATAAGCCCTATGGCGGTGTGGGGTGTTTTGTCGCGTAGATATCGGAAAAATAAGCAGATTGAAAAAACAAATCGACTCTATCTGACGTCGGAGGCACGACTTATGTCCATTTGAAGTTCAAAATTTCACAAGCTACCCCTTTTACGTTATATTTGTTCAAACTTCAAACGGCCGTACATTTTGCCTAGCTTAACTTTTGGAGGCGATTCTTTTTTTAAACTTGCTTATTTTGAGGTCTACGCCGGCAGACTCAATTCCGAAGGCCGATTGGAACATCAAATTTCGTTATAATTTGCCTTATATATGTCGTCAAAAACGATAAACTAAAACTATAAGCCCTATTGCCGTCGGCTGTTTAGTCGTAGGGGTGTTTTTTCGCGTAGATATCGAAAAAATAAGCAGATTGAAAAAAAAATCGACTCGATCGGACGTCGGAGGCACGACTTATGTCCGTTTGAAATTCAAAATTTCACAAGCTACCCATTTTACGTTATATTTGTTCAAACTTCAAACGGCCGTACATTTTGCCTCGCTTAACTTTTGGAGGCGATTCTTTTTTTAAACTTGCTTATTTTTTGTAGGTCTACGCGGCAGACTCAATCCCGAAGTCCGATTTGACTATCAAATTTTCGTTATAATTTTTCCCAATATATGGTCAAAAACCGATAAACGTAAAACTATAAGCCCTATGGAGGTGTGGGGTGTTTTGTTTGCGTAGATATCGAAAAAATAAGCAGATTGAAAAAAAAATCGACTTGATCGGACGTCGGAGGCACGACTTATGTCCGTTTGAAATTTAAAATTTCACAAGCTACCCATTTTACGTTATATTTGTTCAAACTTCAAACGGCCGTACATTTTGCCTCGCTTAACTTTTGGAGGCGATTCTTTTTTTAAACTTGCTTATTTTTTGTAGGTCTACGCGGCAGACTCAATCCCGAAGTCCGATTTGACTATCCAATTTTCGTTATAATTTTGCCCTATATATTGTCAAAAACCGATAAACGTAAAACTATAAGCCCTATGGCGGTGTGGGGTGTTTTTTCGCGTATATATAGAAAAAATAAGCAGATTGAAAAAAAAAATCGACTCGATCGGACGTCGGAGGCAAGACTTATGTCCGTTTGAAGTTCAAAATTTCACTAGCTTAAGAACGTAATTTACATTTATAAATATGCGTATAAGTATTTTCAAATTAGAAAATCGAAGAGTCTAGTATGAATTACGTATAATATATTACACGTACATGAGTTCATTTAAATATGCCATAATATCAGTGTCGAAATATTATCTATACATTTAAACAGTTTAGTGTTATATATATAGATATATATATATACTCGGTCCACTAACACTGTAAAAAAAGAAATAACACAACTTTATTTTCCTTCAACGTACAACCATTTACATTACGCTAATTAATTCAAATGTTAAGTGATTGCCCCGCAGTTAATCTTTACTTATTCATTTTAAGTTTTACACGTTTTGCAAGAAATAAAATTGATATGAGAATATAATTCATATAATGTTTTTATTAATTGACGAATAATATTACGTCTTGTAAAATGACTTAGGAATAAGTCATTAATGTTGAGTATAAAATAGAAAAATAATAATGATTTTTATTGATATGATTAAAGTAATAAGTGTGTGTATATATATATATTCGGAATATTTGACAAAAAAAATAAAACGCAAGAGTAATATATAGTAATATCAACAATTAATAAGAAAAAACATAATTCTACTAATAGCTGAACGCGATTTCATGTATAAAAAGTTGTGGCAATATCGTAATATCAACAATTTGTAAGAAAAATAAAATTAAAACGCGATAAATGTATAAAGGGTAGTGGCAATATAGTAATTTCAACAATTCGTAGGAAAAACAAAATTTTACTCATAAAACGCTATTAGCAAACGCGATTTACGTGTAAAGCACAGTAGCAATGTCGTAATTTCAATAATTCGTAGGAAAAAACAAAATTTTACTCATAAAACGCTATCAGCAAACGCGATTTACGTGTAAAGAGTAGTGGCAATGTTGTAATTTCAATAATTCGCAGGAAAAACATAATTTTACTCATAAATAGAAGTGGGATGTCGTAATATCAGCAATACGTAATTAAGTAAACATATTTAAATATTCTCATTTCCCAATCACATAATAAAAATTATCGATAGGACATCGTGCAAGGCTCACCATTGGATGGAGAATTTTTTAATAATCCTTCAGTTTTAAAATATTTATGATACACTTTTATTTGTTACGTTTCATTCATCGAAACACCACCTTAGTGAACATCATGATTCTTAAGGCTTAGTAAACTTCATGCATAAGGAAAATAATATATTTTAAAGTATAGCTAGCTTATTAACGTAATTTACATTTATAAATATGCGTATAAGTATTTTCAAATTAGAAAATCGAAGAGTCTAGTATGAATTACGTATAATATATTACAAGTACATGAGTTCATTTAAAATATGCCATAATATCAGTGTCGAAATATTATCTATACATTTAAACAGTTTAGTGTTATATATATATATATATATATATATATATATATATACTCGGTCCACTAACACTGTAAAAAAGAAATAACACAACTTTATTTTCCTTCAACGTACAACCATTTACATTACGCTAATTAATTCAAATGTTAAGTGATTGCCCCGCAGTTAATTTTTACTTATTCATTTTAAGTTTTACACGTTTTGCAAGAAATAAAATTGATATGAGAATATAATTCATATAATGTTTTTATTAATTGACGAATAATATTACGTCTTGTAAAATGACTTAGGAATAAGTCATTAATGTTGAGTATAAAATAGAAAAATAATAATGATTTTTATTGATATGATTAAAGTAATAAGTGTGTGTATATATATATTCAAAATATTTGACAAAAAAAATAAAACGCAAGAGTAATATATAGTAATATCAACAATTTATAAGAAAAAACATAATTCTACTCATAGCTGAACGGGATTTAATGTACAAAAAGTTGTGGCAATATCGTAATATCAACAATTTGTAAAAAAAATAAATTAAAACGCGATAAATGTATAAAGGGTATGTCACGACCCGAAAGCACCCCCTAGAAGTTAGGGAAAACTTTTAAATCGTGACCGGGTGTACTTGACCCCTTTGGGGTCTCGTACAAGCCCTCTAACTAGCATTCGTAACATAAATAATGAAAAGTAGTGCGGAATTTAAAACTTTTCACGATAATCATAATAAAAGAAGTCTTTTCATAAATACTAAGAAATCTTATCGTCACAAGCCAACTTAAAGACACGACTTAGAATCTTAGGGACACGGCCTTTTACAATAAAGTAAATACATTTTTAAGTCTTAATAAGGAAACTAAGAAACATAAAAACTATGTCTTCGAATATATGAGGACATACCCAAGACTTGAGAGATAGAATTCCCAAGCTTCAACTTCGATCCTCCAAAGGCTTCCAACCTATACTCATAAGGTATAAAAAAGTATGGGGTTAGTACAACAATGTACTAAGTATGGCATATGCAAAAACATGCAAAAAGGGACATTTTTGTAAAGATAGCTTTATATGCAATTCAAATATAACCTTCAAGAATTTAGAAGCAAACCCACATAAGAATCAACAATTAACACTTTATAGATATCTTACCAAACTTAAATTAAACAAAAGGAACATTTCAATTAACTTTGCTAAACTTGCAATAAAATTGAATAAAGCATCATAGTGAACATTTTGAATTCTTACAATGGAGACCTTACAGTGAAAGGCACGGTCCAAGTCATATGAACCCTTTTCCTTTGAAGTTGCCCTAACCCAAGGTTATCCTAAGACTCCCTAAGGTGAGCCAAGAAGGGACTCTCATTACACCTCCCTTCAAAGCACACCAAAGCGACCCTTAAAACTACCTAATCTTAGGCTTACTTCGTTAGAAATCAAATCCACGCCCTTGGCTAACATATGCAAAACACTCATGGAAATATAGGTCATACTAAGTGCAATGTGAGAGTAGCATCCCATACTACCACTCCCACTTAGTAATCCTAATGGATTCCATTTACTCAAGTACTCCACAATAATCCTCCATAACACTACACCATAGTACTCATTCACACGGATTTCATGAAGGTACTCTTCTCCCATAGTAGGTATAGGTCACACCAAGTGCAATGTGAGAATAGCATCCCATACTACTACTCCCACTCAATGCTCCTACTTGGTAACTAATGTGGATTGAGCACTTCACGACATACATACACAATTTCAACAATACACAAGATAATTAGTTTCAAATCAATTCTTTTGTGGGAGTTAGCTTAACCGACAAAGACCATGAAAGCTAGACATGGAATCCCGATATTAACCCCTATCGGATGAGGGATCCTTACTTGCCTAGAGTAAGGTCTGCGTCTTAAGCGGTTACATGGCTTTTCCCAATAGCTAACACCTATGCTGCGGGCACAATAGTTCAGGGATAAGTAGATNAGTGCAATGTGAGAATAGCATCCCATACTACTACTCCCACTCAATGCTCCTACTTGGTAACTAATGTGGATTGAGCACTTCACGACATACATACACAATTTCAACAATACACAAGATAATTAGTTTCAAATCAATTCTTTTGTGGGAGTTAGCTTAACCGACAAAGACCATGAGAGCTAGACATGGAATCCCGATATTAACCCCTATCGGATGAGGGATCCTTACTTGCCTAGAGTAAGGTCATGCTTCTTAGCGTTTACATGGCTTTTCCAATAGCTACACCTATGCGGGCACATAGTTAAGGGATAAGGAGATTGCTACTAAGTAACTCACTCTCTACTAACGAGGAGTACTCATCTCAAGAGGTACTTTGGATTACAACATCTCAACTAACGAAGTGCAATCCACCTCCCCTTCATATCCTCTCGGTGCTAGGCATAACTCCACACGGATTTCTCAACATAAAAGTCTATCATAGAAAGCTCACTAGGAAATGGAGAGGTTGTTACTAGACACTACATCTCAACTCACGAAGTGTGTCCACCTCAAGATTTCCCCTTTTTGCTCAACTTGACATAATACAAATCTTAGAAGAGTGTGTGTGTACATGTGCACACCTTGCATATAAGCATCATTTCATTTTCATCAAGTTCTACTCATACTTTAACCTTGATTCATCAAGCTACACACTCTACATACTTCTCATAATCATATACTTCATTTAGACATAAACTAGGTCAAACATGCAATTCAAGCTACATCAAACACAACATAAGACCCATTTCCAATATATCTTCATTTCACATATTAGACCTTCAAGGTCACATACTCAACCATACTAAGTAACATCAAGTTCATCAATTAGCACCGCCACCCATAAGGTGGACCATACCACTCAAATATCAATTCATAATAAGAACTATACAATAAGAGCAACTCATCAACAAATCAAACCATCATTACCCATAAGCAATTTATCAATATTTCACCATATGAAGGCCCTTAGGGCAGTAGCTACACCAACATGACATACACAAGAAGACCCAAGTTCATACCTTACTCAAATCATGCTCACATAACCCATTTTCATGCCAAAAGTTGAAGTATGCATATACAAGAGTTTCATGGAGTTTTAACATCAAAACCATCTATTCAAACCAAGATAAATACATTTAAACCATTAGAACTTAGTTACAAGAAGACCCATAATAGAAATCAAAGTTTAGAAGAAGTTGAGTTTAAAACCCCTTTTGAAAACCATTTTTGGAAGTTGGCTTCTTGAATGGAAAGGTATTCAAGAATGGATACCATACCTTTATGAGAAAGAAACCCACGAATTTGATGAAGAAACAGTTCCCAATCCGTCCTCCTATCCTTCCTTGACTTCTAGCTTCTAAGAGAGTTGAGAGAGTTTTCTTGAGAGAAAGAGAGAGTTGGATCTTGAAGAGAAAAGGGGGCTCTTCTCTAGGTTTAGGGTGTAAGAGACTCTTATAAGGCTTGGGGTGTATTTACATAAAACACCCTAAGCTGGCAGCCTTTAAATCATGCACTGGCAGGCTTCGTCGACGAGACCTCCTCGACGGACCGTCACGTCCACCACGGACCGTCACGGGGTTCCGTCGAGGAACACTTGGCTTCTAAATGGAGCCTGTCCCAATTTCACTCTCTGTCACCCACGACGCCCTGGCTCGACGGACCGTCCTGAGTACGACGGACCGTCGCCATGGCCGTCGTGAGCTACTGATGGGCAGACTTGCCCAAGTCTTGGGCCCTTCATCTAGGGCCCCTTGTGGGTCCTAGGTTGGGTCGTGCCCGGACGTCAAACCCCTAAACTAAGTCGTCTAGGTCTAAGGAACATCCGACGCATGTTTCAAGTAAAACGAACACATAAAACTTATCCAAACTTGCCAAGACATACAAGTACATTTTAAGGCATACCATCCGAACGTCATGGGCGTTTTTGGTTGATTGAACTCCAAACTTAACCAAACTTTGTACACTGCCTAAGGACACCAAACTAACTCCGTTTAACTTAAAATTAACTCAAGAAACAACCATGAGGCTCTAGTTCACCTTAGTTCATTTTGGGGCGTTATAAAATCAACAATAAAATCAGTAAATAGAACACCCATAAGCTAATTAAAACATTCAACTACATAATCACACCCCCAAAAATGGGGGTTTATCCAAATATAATAAAGAACAAGAAATCGTTAACAACTACATTTTCCATCAGGTTGGGAACAATCCACAAGCCTCCAATTGCTCAAGTTGAAACTAAAAATCAAACTAACCCTTAATACCTACTCAAAAAGTGTAAAAAAACAATATTATGAATGTTGAGGATCAAAATATTAGAACTAGACAATGTGGTAACTTCTTTTCTTCTTTTATCTTCTTTTTGGCTTGCCCTTTTACCAATTAATTTGTAACTTTTGGCTGGCTAAATTGGCATCATCAAACACTTTGACGAATCATCAAAATACTCATATGATTCCCAAGTTTATTTTTTCCATGGGATGGCTTGCTAGAACTTTCTGTGAGCTGCACGTCCACTCGGTTACTTGCAGAGTGTCTTTGGCGAGTACCAACCTTGCTTTCTATCAACTTCTTCATCTTTTTCTCTCATTTTTCACGGTTGTCTTGCTCTTTTTCCTTCATTGCTACAAAATAACATTTGACATAAGTTAAAAATGTAAAATAGACATTGGGCACACTAAATCCTTAAATATTATGTCCTAAATGAGTCGCATTCCCCAATTCATCAATGCCTAGATGGATATATTATCTAGAATGATAGAACTAATAATTATCATCTAAATCAAACCCCCAAATTTCGGAACACAAATACAATATGAAAACGACTAAACCCCATCTGTATCTAAGGTGATTTTACCGGCATCACCCGCTAACACTCGTTGTGGAAGTTGTACCAAAGCATAACCCGCAAACTAAAGGCTACAAATCTAATCACATAGCTAGGGTTGAATCCCCTACATACACTAAAACACACCTACAATTGAAGTCATCAAACTGAATGAAATGACTAATTAAGGACTAAATGTACAAGGCTAAAGGTTGTTTCACCATTGATAAGAAGTCTAGACTACCCACACTCAATGCCTTCCAATTCAAGGCCTCATGTACTACATTTGCCTTGCCCGGATGGTAAAGAATATAGAGATCATAGTAATTCAGAAGCTCAATCCAGGTATTCTTCCTCGGTTTAAGGTCCCTCCAGATCATGATGTATTGAAGACTCATGTGATCAATTTATATATTAGAACAAACATCATAAAAGTAGCACCTCAAGATCTTAAGCTCAAAACTTACTACCTCCAACTCCAAGTCACTATCGGGGTAGTTTCACTATTGTAATCCAACATCCTCCACACTTAGGAAATAACCTGACCCCATTGCATCATTAAACAAACCAAGACAATGCTTGATGCATCGCTATAGACCATAAAGCTCTCACGCTTTATTAGAAGAGTCCATATATGAGCAGTAGTTAGAAACTTATTGAGCCTACCAATTATTGATACGCCTATTTAGCTAGGTCAAAGGGGCTACAATTATTGATAAGCTCTTCACAAACCTTTTGTTGTAGCCTACCAATATGATAAAACTCTGAACATAAGTAACTTACATGAGCCTAGACCAATCTCAAATAGCCACAAGCTTTGTTAGATATACCATGACTCCACGTGCTAAAAGAATTGTATAGACACAAGTAAACATTCTCTCTTGAAGAACTCGCCATAAGGTTGTTGATCTCTCAAAGTCCAGGGCATGATCCTATGATGTTGTTCATGATCATTCATGCTCCTTGAATATACCAAGATGTCATCTATGAACTTTCATGACCCAAGATACCCCTATATATAACAAGGTGTATAAGAACCCGAGAAGTCTCATAGAAAGCCACTTAGCGTTTCATAACATAAGGTGATAAAAATGAGTGGGAATTTAGAAGTTTTTAATGCAATCAAAGTGCTTTATGAAATGAGTATAAGTCTAAAAAGATTGGATCAAACTATCAAACAAAAGAAGATAAATCTTGGGACGCAACCCATAGAATAGTCCTATATGGACCTAGACACTTGTGTGTGAATTGGGAGTGTTGGACCCTAAATGTGACATGAACGTAGGCAAGAGTATGTGTTAGTACAATCAAGTATTTAATATGATGGATCGCATAAACAACATGAACATAAGCATTAGTCAACATAATACATATGTAATGCACGTAATCAACACATAATAAGAATCATAATTAAAATTGAACACTCTCTTAATTAATCTCACTTAAGCTTAGAAAAGACTTAGGTCATCTCCTCTAGTCAAGATTACATCCTGGACGGCATATCAAGAAACACTCCAACAAATCAACTTAATAACATAGTCACATTAGTCATGCTTACATTTAAATACATGAGGATTATCCTCAATGCCTAACTTATAAAGCCTAATTGGTATTCAACTCATGCCTTACTTAATTTTAGATTGTGGGTACTTCCCTTCATAACCTCATTCTATGACACCGGTACTTTCCTCCACATTATTCATAAGGATCATGGTACTCACCTCTATGTCCATTCATTATAATAAGAAAGTGGGGACTCACCTTTTGTTCAATTCTAAGTAGTATGGGAATAACCTCATATTTTTGCATATGGATGTCAAAGGTAATAGCCTCTAGCCTCATCATTCATAAATTCATTTTAGGTAAACAATCCTTTCAACCAAAATTCATAGATTTTAGTAGACCTTTCACATTCATACAATTATGCTTGGCAATTCATTATAGGAAGTATCCCTTCCATCCTACAAAATCAACAATCAATAATTCATATTATACGCTTTACTCCCAAAGTACTAGATCTCATGATCATCATTGATTCTTTACTCTCAAGAAATTAATATGGTATTCACCATATATACTTCAATCTCAATCAATTCTAATCATAATTCATTAATCGTATAAGGATATACCTAAACCATAGAGGTTTCCTCACATTGGAAACCCACTATATCAATTCAACCCTTAAATAATAGGATAGGAATGGGTACAAGTAATTTCATCCCAAATACATGCAATTCTACCAATTCAATCATAACTAATCATGATCCACTCAATTGGATCAATATTCATCATAACACACCACAATGGAAGAAACTTAACTAGTATTGGGGAAATTCTTCTTCAAATTGTTGAATTCTAGGGAACTCCAGGAATAGAAGGATGTTATGGATGAAAATCCATCATACCTTAGTCACAATGACCTCAAAAGCTTGAAGATTGGGATACTTCATCTTGACCTAGCTCCTATTTTTTCTTTGTTCTTAAAATTTCTAAACAGAATATTCGAGAGGAGTTTTGGGTTTTCCTTTAGGACTTGAGAGAATGACTTAATTGGGTGAGTTTGGGGGTCTAAAATCCTTATATATGTGGTCTAGGTTTATAAAAAATGACACCACATTGATTTAATTAAAACCGGAAATGACCCAACTAGATTTTAGCTTACATGTCTGTTGTCACCCACAGAACCCCCACCAGCGGATTGTGGATGGAACCACGGTCTGTCCCACACACTATGGTTCTCTGCTAGAGAGTTTAGTCTTGACCCACCGACCACTGTACCATGGACTGGGGACCCACCTACGGTCGTGGGTCTAGTTGTGGACCTGGTCTCGAGGATTTCTTAGTGGCCCTCTCTACAAATCAACCTACGGTCCGTGGTCCAACAATAAACTGTGGTTAGCCATAGTGTATTGTACCTAAAACCACTGTAAAATTGATACTTCGCTCTACCTCGAATACGGGGTGTTACATCACTATCATTGCAATTGAAACATAATATTATAATCCTAACGCCTTATCTTGGGACGCATACAAAATTAATGAAACAAAAGTAATCTCTCATCCTTAAGACATGAGAGTTGAAAGGTGTGACATTAGGGGAGAACCCCCTAGAAGTAACATGGCTTACTTCACCTCTCGGAGGTCTTATACAAGGCCATAATTATCATTCATCGCATTGTCATAGTAAATATTGCGGAAAATTTAAATTTTTTTATAGCAAATCATATGCTAGAAACTTTACTTCATATATATATAAAACATAAGTCATAATACATATTAGAACTTAAGTCTCTTTTCCATCTTGGACTCAACATATTAGAGTACATTAGGGACACGACCCTTAAGACATAATACACAACTATACAATATTTAGGAAGATTTACCGTAAACTAAACATTAGGACATCTTTGACTTAAGGATTCCTTTCCTTAATCTTGGGAATCACATATCAAGATCCTCAATCATATAGACATAGTTTAAGCATCCATAACCTACACTTTGTGTAAAAAGTAAAGAAGAATGGAGTTAGTACAAGAATGCACTAAGTATGGCAACCATGCAAAAACATGCAGTTAAAAGGGACATTTTCTTTAAATCATACTTCATGCCTTTTTGAGTAAATCTTCATAAAACCTTTATATAATAGCATTTATATCATTCACATACTTCATATAGACATATTCAAAGGCCAAACATCATATAAATTCACATATAGAATTTATGATATTTTCAAGTCACATTACAGTGAGCTCCTTTACCTTAACAGTGAACTCCTTCTTTTAATTCATTAATATTACAAGTAATCCCTCTAGTATTACTTGGTGCAATTCATCACCTTAAAGACACAAAGAACCCATCATACAACATACATAAGCCATAACTTACCATCATAGAAGTATAGTACTCATAGAAACATTTAAGCCAATACCCTAAGATTATTACAGTAAGCTACATTCAACTTGCACATATACCAACTTCACTTCACATCAATGCATTATAAGACATTACTCATAATCCTACTCTAAGTTTACTATTGCAATGTATATGTGAAGCCCCATAACCTCACACATACTTAGTAAACCTATCATAAGACCACAAGCTTTACCACCCAATTCATACATCAACAAAAGAGTGAAGACAACTTCATTCATGTGAATACAAGACCTTCAACATATAGTCATTGACACCAACATAGTTCATAAAAGGATGATATCACATCATATAGACTCATACCATGCACATCTTCTTAACAAGTCGACAAATACTACCACGCATGCATAAAGACATACCCATAATCATACACATTAGGTCCCTTCCTAGGACTTCCTAAGGATCTACTTGTGCAATGTCTAGATGGGTTCATTACTTCCACCTATCCTTATTAACCTCCTTTAAGTCATCCTAGTTAGCATCCTAGTCATTTACGTCCATTTTCCATTTAACTTTAGGCAAACTATAGCCTTAACCGACACTAAGAGCATGGGTGCTAAACATGGAATTTGGTATTGTATAGCCTTACACAAACGGAAGCTGTTCTTACCTAGCCAAGGTAGAACATTAACATATATCCTTGCATCCTAAGTGAATTCACTTTGCTAGATCCTATGTGGCAAGCATAGTTTATGGAAATAAGGGATAGGTATAATCCCTTTACATTCCCTTGGGCAATTGGGGCCTCCTCTCATGAGAAAACATGGGTGAACTTTCCTCAAAGGGAAGTCACCACCTCATGTGGATCCATAGGTGAGTATTCCTCTAAGGGAAGTCAACACTCTATTAGGAACAATTGGTGAATCTCCCTCCAAGAGAAGTCAGTACCTCTTATTGTTAAGTTCACTTGGTGCTAAGCTAAGTTCCCTTTATTAAAAAGCCTTTATTACATTATTTCATAAAACATAGGCTTAGGATATTTGTTCCTCATATGATTATAGCATATTCAAGAACCTATCTAGTTAAGGATATACTTGAGACACCTTTCAAGGCTCCTCTATTTACTAGATCATCATTCATGTGTGTGAGTGTATACATATATGTGAGCAAACCTTTCACATAATACATTTATACCACTCATGTTCATATATCAATGCATGAGTCTATATGTATAACTCTATGAGTAATCCTTTCATATAAACCCACTAAGATTCTATGGACATTCATACTTCATCATATCATATAAATAATATTCATAACATGTCCATATATACATTTTTCATATATATAGAAACCAAACCTAGGAACTATCCTATCAAGGTACACATGTGCAATGCATAGACAAGGTCCCATACCCTTGCCCACACTAGTACGCCTATTAAGTCATCCTAGATAAGGAAATACATATCATATTTTCATAGACATAAGCTTAACATGCATAGTAGTAGATACTAGTGAATATGAGAACTACCTTTCATTTAGATACCATGAATTATACTACTTGTAAGCATGCATGTAATGTGAGGGTGTGCGTACATTGGTCAACATGATCACGTAATCTCTACCAACAACACATTGAGGATACCACCTCCTTAAGACCATATTACACTTTCAAGTGTAGACCACACAACACATTTAGTATAGGAGACAAGTAAACTTCATATTATACATAAGACTCCTAGCTTTGGTTATTCATGCATTCACTTAGGGGTACATAGGTAAGGGATCCTTTAACCATTTTAACTCATAAATGGAAGCACCTGCACTTTACCCTAACATGGATATACACATGATAATACAATAGCAATACAACCTATATCAAAACTACACTAGGAAAGTAGGTATAAGCTTCACATAGTATGATCATCATAACCACACACTCATATATTCATAAATTTTCCTTTAAGGCCATGATCAACACATATATAATGAAAATAAAGTAAACACTGCAACCATAAGTGGACCATACAACACAATGCCATACAAGGCTTCATTAACTACAATAGTGTAGAAAAGTAGAGAATTAGAAGAGTAGATCAATTCTTACCAATCCTTTAGACTTTGGTCATCATTGACCATTACTACTCTTTCATCAATAAATCAAGTATAGGTCAGTATCTAAAGTACCATAATTATATATAAAGTAATGTATAAGCTACTACAAGGTCATACTACAACTAGTACAACACATTAACATACTAGAAGGTAGAAGAACATAGATCATTAATCAACTTCACTTGCATGAATCATAAATAATATTTCATTAATAGTATCAATCTAGGGCAGTATCTAAACAGATCTTTACTAAAAAGGAATTATGCTTCATCTAACAACAATTCGACATCACATCACATATATAGCATTATTAATCGATAGACTCGAAGAACTTAGATCAACTCATATCAATCCTTATTCACCTTGATCATACATGAGTTTATAATTACAATTCGATCATAATATCAACTTAAAAGAGTATCTATAATCATCTTCACCTAATCAAATTCAACATTCAATCATTAAAAGGGCAATGTTACAGTGAATTCCTAGAATTCTAAACAAGGCATGTTCAATTCTTCATAGATTGATCCACATGGATACTTCATCATCAGTTCATAATCAATTCACGTAAATAACTTTAGGTATAAGAAATTCAACGTAAGAGAATCACAATTTAACCATTAACAAGCCATGATCACAATGCCCATGCAAGGGCTAAATCGATTTTGGGAAAGGACATGGATTCATCATGCAATTGGATTAAAATCACGCTAAAACCAATACATTATCATCAATTCATCATGATTTAGCCATTAATTTTTTTTAGAAAGAACCCATGGCTAGATTGAAGAAGAAGAGATTTGATCATATTTTCTCTTTGAAAACTTTGAGATTAATTCTCCAAGTGAAAGATTACTTAGAGATGAAGGATCACCATACCTTTGTCTAGTTCAAAAACTCTAAAATTTGGTGAAGAACCCATGAGAATCCAATCTACAAGTTGTTCTTGAACTTCAACAATAATGGAGGTTTCTAGAGAGAATTTGTTTTGGAGGGAAAGTTTAATTTGAGTGCATGGGATTGAGAACGGTTTGGTCACGTTTTACACTACAAGAAAAACTGTCTCTAAGGAAGGGAAATCTGGTCCCAAAAAGTCCAAATCCAGTCCCAAATGGTCTATTGGGACGGGAAAAGGCCGGTCGCCACCCGTCCTTAAATTGTTCTTCGCTAAAGGTCAACTGGGACGGGTTGCTTTTGCGAGTCGCTAAATGTTTTTAGAGACGGCACAAAATCTAGTCGTCAAATACCTTTAGAGACTACATAACTCGTCCCAAAAAGATGATTTCCTTCTTGGAAAATTAGTTATTTTCTGGTCAGTAAATCCCTTTAGAGACTAGCAACAATCTCGTCCTAGAATACTCTTTTGGGACGAGTAATATACTCATCCTAAATTACCTTTCTTTAAGACCAACTGTCATTCCAGATTTTTGTTGCGACAGGAAAAATCTCGTCCTAGATGAACCTTTAGGGACAAGAAGTTGTATCATCGTAGATGCAACTTTTAGAGACAACAAATTATCTCCTCCTAGATGAACCTTTAGAGACGAGTAAAAAATTGGGTCTCTAGTTGACCACCAATGGTTCTGAATCTTTGTAATCACAATAAAACTTATAAGCTTTAATTCGTCAATAAATATAAGATTGCTACCGTAAATCTTCATACAAAAGGCAGACATAAATACCAAAATAAATTAACATTCCATGTTAGTTAAAACATCTTCTCAACACAAAAAAACTTAGCAACATTCTCAAGTTTTGCACAACTTTCTTAGCAAAATATTAATGGTCTGATAGTTCTTCAAAACTTTCATTTTCACTTGTAGCTTCAACCTTCAAAAAAGGAATCACAAATTCACCAAGGGCTATCCAGACATATCAATAATCTGCATGAAAATAAGAAAAAATGACTAAGAAACCTTTAAGATTCATTAACCAAGAATCAAAATCTATATATTGAAAACATAAATTCAATAATAAAAACTTAGTACAAATAGAAAAAATTTCCATCAAGAAGATTTACATTATGTTTGAGGGGACACAAGCTGTTGCGGAGGAACTGAACAATCAAGATATAACGATTTCATCAGAAACAACCAAGTTTTCTGTGTAGCAGGGGAAACAAGCAAGTTATTATTGTTTTCTTCCAATTCTTAATCCTTGTAGGAGATAAACAATCTCAAACGGATCCTTGTGACTGTGTCACAAGTCTAAAACGTTTACAAATTGCATTATAGTGACTGCGTCAAATCTAAAAGAACTATATATATATTGAATGCTGACACAGTGAACTATGCACAACAAGACAATGACAGCCAAATGACACCAACTGTAAGGATATTGATCAACAAGCCCCCAAGCTAAATGCAAATCAATAACATTATGGTGATGTAGAGAAGAATGTTCTATCTGACCAGGAAGTTTCAGAAATCTTACCCACAGCGATCACAAACCAAAAAGGTATCCAGTTATATGTTGAGCTGAATAAAGTTTTACCTATTACATATGTATCTCGAGATTTTTTTGCTTTTATTGATTTGTTAGGAGTTGAAAGTTGAGTGATTTACTTTGTTGTCAAAATGCCTCCAAGTTATTTTCCTTTGAGATGAGAAAGCACAGGGGATGAATGGTGGTTTGCTTCTCTTATTGATTGGGCAGCAACAAATGGTCAGTATGATCTAGTGAGGGAGTTAGTTCATTTCGACACTAATTTACTCATAAATCTTACATCTTTACGTAGAACAAAAAGTCTTGAAGGTGAAACAAAGAAAGGACATAAATCTTTGATTAGAGTTGGTTATCGTGGTTGGCTTCTTTATAGTGTTGCTTCAGTTGGGAATGTGGAGTTTGTTGAACAGTTATTGAAAATATGATTCATTCTTGGTGTTTGGTGAAGGTGAGTATGGTGTTACTGATATCGTTTTATGCAGCTAGTACGAATAAAATTTCTAATGTTTTTAGACTATAGTAGTAAAGGGGAATCAGCAGAAGAGGTTTCTTCCAATTTTCAGTTGAAAGATCACATTCACAGAGAAATGAACTGTTCATCAGTTGGAAGATCACATTCACAGAGAAAAAGATGTGTCACTTTACGTGCAGAAAATTAAAAATGCAAAGAACAGTTATATTTTAAGCAGAGATCAATAAAAAAAACAGAGGATAATTATATGTACAGTGATCTTCAAATGGTCTGTCAATAATGTGGGGAACATGAAGAAACTACAGAGATCAATTCGCACAACAACTCCGAAATCTAGCAAGAGTGAAACACAGGTGGGTTCCCTAGTGGAGGGGCACAATTAAATCAAACTAATAATAAAGTCCAACAAAAACTCCGACATACTCAGCAAACAAGCATATGGTTGTTCTAAATCTCAAAATGAATTAAATGGGAAGGAGGATAGTCGACCTGAACACAACAAGGATAGTTTGCAAGGCTCAGCAAATCACAATAAAGAACAAATGAGAACTCATAAGTACTCTCATCACTTGCACAGATTGCATCAACACACAAAGTAGAGACCCCATTACATCTAGGACATCGACAACCATTATTATTTTCCTAAGATTTCAGCCTTACACTAACTGCTTGAACGACTATACACAAATAGAGTTTGATATATTGTTACTTACTTGGTCAGCAAAAAATGTTAGTGGTCATTCAGTTGATACGGGTGATGTCTGCAGGTTATGTGATTGTTGAGCAGCAATGAACTCTTTCATATTTGTGATCTCTTTCATCGTCTCTTCTAAAGTAGACACGCGATCATGCAAAGATTTCTTTTCATCATTCAAAGATTTATTTTTCTCTTGAGTTGAACGTAGCTCAGATAGTAATTCAGCCTTTGAAGAAGTTCCACCTCTCATGTCCTTTGACTTTAATCAACCCCCAAAGCCAAATACACGGCTACGATTTTGAGGTCCACAACACTTTTCTACAATCTCTATGCTAGGCAGAGATGGCTCAGCATTTAGTATTTCTTTGATTTGAGCCTGCAAAATATAAAAATTATATTTCAACAAATTCCATAATAATTTAAAGTAATTCACTTATTGAATATACCAAACGCACATGTTTTTCAATTGCTTCTGGTTCAACAAGCATGTTATTTTTCTTACGAGATCTCAAAGAAAATAGTCGCCAAATTTGGTGGATTACCATCTTTTCCGCCCTTTACATCAAACAAAAAACATGTTAAATAACACTTCTTAAATATTTTCTTCAAAAATAATTTTTTTGATAATACCTGCTGATAAATAATCTCTCTAATAGGCTTGCTACCAATATGATGAAACATCTTTAACTTAGCTCGATTTTGTGCATTTCTATTGATCCTCGCCTGTATTATTAGGTAAAACTTTCATATCTAAGAAAACTTATTAACTTCAAAAAATTTCCACATTTAAATAACACGATGAGCTGCGAAAAGATTGATTTAACAGTGTAGACTATTAGATCACTAGGTATACCTGAAAACTTTCAGAACAAAAGTGTTCCTTAACTAACCACTCCCATTCCTTCTTTTCTACTCCCTTTGGAATATTCTTAAGAGCTTGAACGATTGGCTTATTCTTCACATAAGTAGCATGCAAGTATCCTCTCCATTTGTTCCATAACTCATTCATCCATCCCAATATATGATCACGATGATCATTCAAGTCATCTGGATGCACCACAAATTTTGCAAGAATCGAGTAAGCTATCCTCCTTCCAATATAACATACAATCATTACTACAAGCATCAATCTTATCGTAAGAAAGCCCAAGATCTCGAATAATCTTCTTTGCTTCATAATATGAATTTGGCAAATCGGCCCCATTAGGCAATAACTCCTCTTTTAACAGTTTTAATAGCATGCTAAATGACGCATTACTCCAACGACCCATACTTTTGATCTGAAGCAATTTAATCAAGGATGAAAGCTTTGAAGCCTTTGAGTTTTGGTATAGTGGCTGCTCCAAATCTTTCAATAGGCTGTAAAATCTTTTAGCTTCCACATTTGGTTCCTCCTCAACTACATCATCATAACATGTGTGGGTAGCTCCTCCATCAACATTAGGATATAAATCCTTCAACAGTTCTTGTACTTCATCTTCACTCTCATAATCTTTTGCTTCATCATCATTTTCATCTTCAGAGTCTGAAACTGGCTCACTTAAATGTTCTCCGTGGTGATACCAAAAAGTATAATTTTGAATTATTCCATATACTTTCAAATGAGTATCAATCATCTCACGAGTTCCTAATGTTGTATTACAACATTTGTAACATGGACATCGTATTTCATCTTCTTCTCTTGATCCCCGAAAGGCATAATTCAAAAACTTGTTCACCCCGTCTAAATAGGTCTGGTCAACCCGTTTAGCAAGAGAAAGTTGCATCCATTGCTTACTAGGTGCCATAACCTTAGAGGATACATAAAAATAGAATAAGAAAATATAAACGATAGGTAAAAACTTTAAATTCATACAACTTGTGATTTTGTAACTAGATCATTATTTTATCAAAATTAAATTAAATAAATTATTTACAACTTACAATTTGTTATTTACAGACATTTTGATGAATTATAAGATGCACACAACTTACAATCAAATATTTACAGTCATTTGGGTAAATTTATCGAGCTTGACTTTTACAAGAATGGAAGAACACGTGTTGCAACTAGAAGAATGTTTCTTTTACAATCTGTTATTTACAGATTTTTTACAATCTGATATTTACAAATTTTTTACAATCTGTTATTTACAGGCTTTCTTACAATCCTTTTTTTTACATTTTTTTATAATAATTTCTACCTTCTATGTACAACACCACATGAGGTAATTTTAATCCGTTTTGTTTGTTTTTACATCTTTTGTGAGTTCGACTTAATTTGATTGTAAAATAATATATGATCGGTTCTTTAGATACACACAAAGAAATATGATATACTTCAAAAAAAATTGAACAGCCAATCTCAAAGATGAAGAATAGTTCAAACAAGTATACTGTAACTTGAACAAATCAAATATACAGAAGAAGAAAAGATCAGCTCCCAAAAGAGGAAGCTTACCAGAAAATTAAACAAACAAAAAATAGCTAGTGATTCTGATTTACAAGAACAGAAAAAAATATGGTGCAACTATTGAAAAATCAAACTATCGTTGTTTCTAACTACTATGTACATCATATACAAGAGGTAATTTGTATAAGTTTTCTATCGATTTCTTCATTATTCATCAACTCGTGTTACTTTAGTCATCAAAATATGATTGATTCTATAGTCACACACTATGCACTATGTTATAAAAAGAAAAAAATATACAAATTAAATTTAGAGAAGCAAAAAACTCACCTTGAAAGTTATCAAGTTTTCCAATTTTTCAGACCCAAACAAAACTATCACTCATTCAATCTTCTATGCGCAGCACCACTGTTGGTCAGTTTGCATCAGTTCTATTGTGTTTTACATATTTCAATAGTTTCAGACTCAAATAAAACTATTTATTTTTCACTTATTCAGTTGCAACATTCTGCAACTACCCTGTTTTTAAGAAAACGATCAGCATCTAGTCTTAGAGAACAAGAACTCAAATAAGACGAGTTACAACTCGAACGAAACAAATAGCAAATGAACTGTACAGAAAAAAATCAAATCAACTCGTAGAAGTAGCGGCAATCCTGAGATTTGACATGAGTTACACATCGAAAAAAAACACAGAACACTCTCTGTATCATCTCTTAATATTGTTTTAGCTCATTGAGTTGTTAGTGCCTCTTTTCAAGTTTACTTCATTATTACTTATCATTAGGAACACATCAACTGTACAGACAAAAAATCAACTGAATCATTTTTTAAGTAAACGATCAACATCTAGTCTTAGAGAACAAGAACTAACAAGACGAGTTACAACTAAAACAAGCAAATCAACTGTACAGAAAAAAAATCAAATCAACTCGTGGAAGTAGCGACAAACCTGAGATTCGAGACGAGTTACAAATCAAAAAAAAATCACAGCTATACGCAGAACTCTTCTTTCAACCGAGATGAAAACCAATGAGACCTGGGTTGCGTTGCTGCAAGGCAGACCTGTGCTTTCTCTGTTTTGAGAAAACACAAATTTTTAGTTGAGAGCTACGTACTAAGATCGTTGTAAGAGAAGCAGGTTGTTAGCTGGGGAAGATCGCTGCTAGGGCTTTTTTTTCTTTCATTGAGAAACAAATATTGAAGTGTCTCTTTATTTTCTTTTCCTTGTACTATTTTTATGTATTGATCAATTTTTGAGCGGCTAATATTTTGGTGAAAATAAGTTCCCGCCTATCAATATATTTCATAAGACCCAAGTTTTAATTTGGGACGAGTTACTAGTTTTTCTAGGGACGAGATTTAGAACCTTCATAATAACATATGAAATTAAAGACCGAAATAAAATCTCGTCCTAATATATGTACTTTCAAAGACGAGATTATTAACTCGTTCCAAAATATTGGTCTTAAATAAAGTTGTTTCTTGTAGTGTTAGATTACTTATATAAACCCAAAAATAGGTAAATAAATCAATAAGGGTCAGGTTAGGACGTGGCATGAATTTCCCATTCACTCCTTTAATGAAACAGTGCACAAGACAGTGGCACCAGGCTGCATCGAGGGATCACCATCGATAGCCTGTAGGTCCATCGACGGGCCATCTATGGCTTAAGTCAATTGGACCTTGGTCTGTTCTTTGGTTGATCCTTGCCCAGGATAAGTTTCCATCGACGAGACCTCACCTACAGGCCGTTGGTCAACCAACTTGGCGTCGTTTGGTTTAGTCGAATGACACTGCCAAGGCAGTGTCTCGACAGCCATTGGGTCCTTCTTGTGGGCCCTTTTGTGGGGCCCTTTAGAAGTCGTACCCGAACTTTACCAACTTAAATAAAACACTTGACAAGTTTTTTAACTTACACATTAGTTTCACCCAAAACAAATACTCTCAACTCGTCCAAACATGCAAGGTTCCATCAAGACACACATGAACGTCTCAAGGGCTAACTTTTGAACGTCTTAGACGTTCTTGGACGTTTGACCTCCAAACTTCACGAAACTCCATATAATACCAATAAACATCATTATAAATAATTTTCAGACATCATAAGCTCATTATATACAAATATAAGGACATATAGACACAGAGGGACATAAGTGAATAGTTGTCGAACGTCTTGGTCGTCCCTTGCCGTTTGACTTCCAAATCACCTCAAACTTTACACACTACCTCTATACCATATTATAAGTCATTATATGACCTTAGAACCTTAATAAAAACATGTTAGTATCTAGACACCCTAAATTATTTTGGGGGTCATACAATATCCCCCACTTGGGAACATTCGTCCTCGAATGACACTTAGAATACTTAATCACAACAAGGACTTCAATGCATCATAGATAAGGTCATCACTTTCATAATATAATCACATATAATTTAATGCACCAACTTACAAGGAACACAACTTCAAATCATTTTAGCACTCAATGCTCTCGAGCAAGCAAAACTTTTATTCACTCACTCTTTAATGCATCAAACACATAGGCTCTTATCATTATCATAGGAGGAAGATCCTTCTCCTAATCATGACATGGTCATTAAACCTCATCCTATTTAAGATATCATCCTGCAACCATCTTTAAGTCACACCTAGGCAGATTCCAACAACACTCAAGACACAATTAGGCACTCATACTCCAATGCACATTGACTTGAGTTAGTTGAATCAACAAAGAACATTATTAGTTAGACCTAGTGCCATTAAGGTCATACTCAACCATACAATGCTAAGTTGTGTCCATGGATAAAAGTCCTTCTCCTCGACACACTTACATGTATTATGAGTTCACACTCAATCAAAGTACAAGGTCAATTACTTTATAAAATGAGAAATTCCTATTTTTTTTTAAACCAAGACATGCTCATGTTTTCTTCCGAGTGAAGTCAAAATAGTAAGTCACACCAAGTAAATCACAACAAATAGGAAGCTATTTCACAAAATTTCAAATTCTAACATAGCATTAGCCATCACATTAAGCATCATTTGGGAAAAATAACACTAATCATAGGCATACATATGAACACTTACCTAAACATGCTTTCACCTTTCAAGAATTATCCTACAATCATGCTTTCAAAACTATACAAGTCACCTAGTTTTCATGAGATTCAACATATTTCATTTTAAACAGACTCAACTTTTCATTATGAGGCTAAACTTTACATATCAAAAGTGAATACAACCATGTTTCTTATCTTATCTCATGAAGTCAAATTCACAACTAGCATGTTAAGATGCAAATCAACATTAGAAAACCATGAATTTTATCCAAAAAAAAATCCTTCATGCACTTTGGAATATTCAAAATATCCTTAAGGTAATGTTAATCAATACATACCAACCATATACAGATCATGCAAATTCATATTTTATGCTAAACTCTTATCATGAACAAGCTTACTAAGAATTCATTATATTCAAGCTCAAGAAAAAGTAGAAGGTCAAGGTAGAAAATATCTAAAACCTTACTCCATCACCATCTCCCACTTAGGGTAAACCCAATTAAGAGCAACTAAACCCAAACTTAAGAGGATATTAACTTAACAACCTTCATTTTTCATCACTAAAAAAATGATTACCGCTTTAGAAGGAATTACAGTAAGTCAACCAAGGCATTCTAAACATTATCACATAGGCAATTTATCCCCAATCATCAAGTTAGGTCATACCATTCAACCACATAAGGTTTTCATACAATACAATAGACACCAAGGTCATACAACATTAGGGGAAAACAAAAAAGAGACTTAGTCTTAAAATTTCTTTTTTTTTTCCTTAAACATTACAGTAAGGTGACTTCTAGGTCACTAAAACCCACATCATCACCTTACCAAGACAAAGCATACTACCTTCACACCTAGGATCAAGTCTATACAAAGGACTCCAACCCATACTAGGCAACTTAGAAACGACCACATATATACAAAGGAAAACATTGAACACTTTTTAGGCACATATTCTTAGGGTAGCATGCTTCCATAGGTAGTCACTACACATTTCAAACTCAAATCATAATATTAAGCTAACAACATGTAAAATCATATAGTAACACATCATTCCAAAAAAATCATTTTAACCATAATAACTTCTAGAATGCTTTAACTATATCATGACATACATTTCTCAATATAACATGATATTTCACATAATTCCCACATATATCCATAAATGGCATCACATCATCAAAACATGCCAAAATTCACCTTCACACATACTCATCAAACCATGCAACCAAGATAACATCAAAACTCACATTTTTCTCCCTCAAGCATAAAGTATCATCTCATCCAAGCAATCACATCTGAAAGACTATCGGACAAGAAAACATAAGAGAGAGAATGTTATAGAGTTAAGTTGTATTGTACGATATGAGAATGATGAAGAAGGGAAAATCTATCGTCTTATATCCTCTCATATAATTTGATGATGTCGCGACTCACCACCAATGAACATGAGACTCTAACAGACGTGGCAATATAAGACTTTTAGAACCTAAAATCACTTTATAAACCCCATGCTATGATACCACGTTTGTCACATCCGAGGAGCACCCCCTAGAAGTAACATGGAATACTTGACCTCTCGGAGGTCTTATACAAGACCATAGTTATCATTCATCGCATTGTCATAGTAAATTTAGCGGAAAATTTAAAACTTTTTATAGCACATCATATGCTAGAAACTTTACTTCATATATATTTAAAACATAAGTCATAATACATATTAGACCTTAAGTCTCTTTGCCATCTTAGACTCAACAAATTAGAGTACATTAGGGACACGACCCTTAAGACATAATACATAATGATATAATATTTAAGAAGCTTTACAGTAAACTAAACATTACGACATCCTTGGACTTAAGGATTCCTTTCCTTGAGCTTGGGAATCAAATATCAAGATACTCAATCATATATAAATCCTTTAAGCATACATAACCTACATTTTGTGTAAAAAGTAAAGAAGAATGGAGTTATTACAAGAATGCACTAAGCATGGCAACAATGAAAAAACATGCATTTAAAAGGGACATTTTCTTGAAATCATACTTCATGCTTTTTTGAGTAAATCTTCATAAAACCTTTATATAATAGAATTTATATCATTCACATACTTCATATAGACATTGTCAAAGGCCAACATCATATAAAATCACATATAGAATTTATGACATTTTCAAGTCACATTACAGTGAGCTCCTTTACCTTAACAGTGAACTCCTTCTTTTAATTAATTAATATTCCAAGTAATCCCTATACTAATACTTGGTGCAATGCTTTACCTTAAATACACAAGGAACCCATCATACATCATACATTAGCCATCACATACCATCATAGAAGTATAGTACTCATAGACACATTTAAGCCAATACAGTAAGACTATTACAGTAAGCTACATTAAACTTGCACATATACCAACTTCACTTCACATCAATGCATTATAAGACCTTACTCATAATCCTACTCTAAGTGTACTAGTGCAATGAATATGTTAAGCCCCATAACCTCACACATACTTAGTAAACCTATCATAAGACCACAAGCTTTACCACCCAATTCATACATCAAAAAGTGAGTGAAGACAACTTCATTCATGTCAATATAAGACCTTCATCATATAATCATTCAACCAACATAGTGCGTATAAGGATAATATCACATCATATAGAATCATACCATGCACATCTTCATAACAAGTAGACAAATACTACCATGCCATGCATAAAGACATACCCATAATCATACACATAGTTCACCTTCCTAGGACTTGATAAGGATCTACTTGTGCAATGTCTAGATGGGTTCATTACTTCCACCTATCCTAAGTAACCTCCATTAAGTCATCCTAGTTAGGATCCTAGTAATTGACTTCCATTGTCCATTTTACTTTAGGGAAACTATAGCCTTAACCGACACTAAGACTATGAGTGCGAAACATGGAATTTGGTGTTGTAGAGCCTTACACTAATGGAAGGTTTTCCTACCTAGCTAAGGAATAATATTAACATACATCCTAGCATTCTAAGTGAATTCACTTTGCTAGATTCTACGTCGCAAGCATAGTTTATGGAACTAAGAGATAGATATACTCCCTCTTCATGCCATTGGGCAATTGGGGCCTCCTCTCATGAGAAAACATGGGTGAACTTTCCTCAAAGGGAAGTCACCAACTCATGTGGATCCATCGGTAAGTATTCCTCTAAGGGAAGTCAACATTCTATAAGGAACAAATGGTGAATCTTCCTCCAAGGGAAGTCAACACCTCTCATTGTCAAGTTCACTCAGTGCTAAGCTAAGTTCCCTTTATTGAAAAGTCTTTATTACATTATTTCATAAAACATAGGCTTAGGATATTTGTTCCTTATATGATTATAGCATATTCAAGCACCTATCTAGTTAAGGATACACTTGAGCATACCTTTCAAGGCTCTTCTATTTACTAGATCATCATTCTTGTGTGTGAGTGTATACATATATGTGAGCAAACCTTTCACATAACACATTTAGACCATACATGTTCATATATCAATGCATGAGTCTATAAGTATAACTATATGAGTAATCCTTTCATAGAAACCCACTAAGACTCTATGCACATTCATACTTCATAATATCATATAAATCATATTCATAAGATGTCCATATATTCATTTTTCATGTACATAGAAAACAAACCTAGGGACTATCCTATCAAGGTACACATGTGCGATGTATAGACAATGTACCATACCCTTGCCCACACTAGTACACCTATCAAGTCATCCTAGATAAGGAAACACATATCATACTTTCATAGACATAAGCTTAACATGCATAGTAGTAGATACTAGTGAATATGAGAACTACCTTTCATTTAGACACCATAACTTATACTACTTGTAAGCATGCATGTAAAGTGAGGGTGTGTGTACATTGGTCAACATAATCACATAATGGCTATCAACAACACATTGAGGCAGCCACCTCCTTAAGACCATATTACACTTTCAAAGTATAGACCACGGAACACATTTAGCATAGGAGACAAGTCAACTTCATATAACACTTAAGACTCCTAGCTTTGGCTATTCGTGCATTCACTTAAGGGTACATAGGTTAGGGATCCTTTAACCATTTTAACTCTTCAATTGCAGTACTGATACCCTAACATGGATATACACATGCTTATACAATATCCATACAACATAAATTACAACTAGACTAGGAAAGTAGGCATAAGCTTCACATAGTATGATCATCATAACCACACACTCATATATTAATCAATTTGCCTTTAAGGACATGGTCAACACATATATAATGATAATAAAGTAAAGACTGCTACCATAAGTGGACCATACCACACAATGTCATACAAGGCTTCATCAACTACAATAGTGTAGAAAAGTAGAGAATTAAAAGAGTAGAGCAATTCTTACCAATCCTTTAGCCTTGTTCATCATTGACCATTAGTACTCTTTCATCAATAAATCAAGTATAGGGCAGTAGCTAAAGTACCACAATCATATATAAAGTCATGTATAAGCTACTACAAGGTGATGCTACAACTAGTACAACACATTAACATAGTAGAAGGTAGAAGAACATAGACCATTAATCAATTTCACTTGAATGGATCATAAATCATTTTTCATTAATAGTATCAATATAGGGCAGTAGCTGAATAGATCTTTATTAAAAAGGAATCATGCTTCATCGAACCACAATTCGAGATCACATCACATACATAGTATTATTAATCGATAGACTAGAAGAACTTAGATCAACTCATATTAATCCTTCTTCACCTTGATCATACACGATTTATAATTACAATTCGATCATAATATCAACTGAAAACAGTAGCTATAATCATCTCCACCTAATCAAATTCAATATTCAATCATTAAAAGGGCAATGTTACAGTGAACTCCTAGAATTCTAAACTAGGCATGTTCAATTCTTCATAGATTGATCCACATGGATCCTTCATCATCAATTCATAATCAATTCACGCAAACAACAGTAGGTATAAAAAATTCAACGTAAGAGAATCACAATTTAACCATTAACAAGCCATGATCACAATGGTCATGCAAGGGCTAAATCGATTTTGGGAAAGGACATGGATTCATCATGGAATTGGATTAAAATCACGTTAAAACCAATACATTATCATCAATTCATCATGACTTAGCCATTAAATGGAAAGAACCCATGGCTAGATTGAACAAGAAGAGATTTGATCATATTTTCTCTTTGAAAACTTTGAGATTAATTCTCCAAGTGAAAGATTACTTAGAGATGAAGGATCACCATACCTTTGTCTAGTTCAAAAAATCTAAAATTTGGTGAAGAACCCATGAGAATCCAATGTACAAGCTGTTCTTGAACTTCAACAACAATGGAGGTTTGTACAGAGAATTGGTTTTGGAGGGAAGGTTTAATTTGAGTGCATGGGATTGGGAATGGGGTGGTCACGGTTTAGATTACTTATATACACCCAAAAATAGGTACATAAATAAATTAGGGTCAGGTTAGTACGTGGGGTTAATTTCCCATTCACCCCTTTGATTAAACATTGCGCAAACAGTTGCACCAGGCTGCATCGATGGATCACCGTCGACGGATTATAGGTCCATCGACGAGCCGTCAATGGCTTCAGTCGATTGGACCTTGGCCTGTTCTTTGGTTGATCCTTACCCAGGCTAAGTTTCCATCGATGAGACCTCACCTACGGGCCGTTGTTCAACCAACTGGGCGTCGTTTGGTTTAGTCGATTGACACTGCCAAGGCAATGTCTCGACAGCCCATGGGTCCTTCTTGTGGATCCTTTTACGGATCCCTTTAGAAGTCGTACCCGGATGTTTTCAACATAAATACAACCCTTCACAAGTTTTTGACCTTCCACATCAGTTTCACCCTAAACAAATACTCGCAACTCGTCCAAACATGCAAGGCCCCATCAAGACACACATGAACGTCTCAAGGCTAACTTTTGAACGTCTTAGACGTTCTTGGACGTTTGACCTCTAAGCTTAACGAAACTCCATATACTTACTATAAACATCATTATAACTCATATTCAGACTTCATAAGCTCATGAAATACAAATATAAGCACGTATAGACCCATGAGGCACATAGGTGACTAGCGTCAAACGTCTTTGTCGTCCCTTGACGTTTGACTTCCAAATCACCTCAAACTGTACACACTAACTCTAAACCATATTATAAGTCATTATAGGACCTTAGAACCTTAAGACAAATATGTTATGCTCTAGACACCCTAACTCATTTTAGGGGTCTTACAAAAGGTATATCCATTACGTACTTTTTCTTAGTTCCTCCTTGGTTTGTGACAAAACTAGGAAAAGGAAAAACCTACTAACAAGGGCCAAGGGGAGTGTAGTATATGCTTTTATTTAAAAAATGCTCATAAACTATATATACCTTTTAAATAACTTTCCCATATATGAATTAACTCAAATATACATATATACATATATATATATATATATATATACATATATATATATATATATATATATATATATATATATATATCTTAAAATTTATTTCAATATACTAGAAAAAGATGATTCTAGAATCGCGTCAAGCGCGGCAAATTTTACTAGTTAAAGAGTGTAAACAAATGGTAATTAATAGGTTAGAAGAATGAGTCATAAATAGAAGTTAAAAAGAAAGAAAAATAAAAATGGGAAGTTCATTCAAAGACAAAGCAATATATAGTACTCATCACATAAATCATGAGAGTGAGATATACAGTACAATCCTCGTGAGACAAGCATTGCATTGTCCTCGTGAATAACAGTCCTATATATAGTAAGCAAGTTCATCAAGAATTTGCCATCCTATTGTCGATCATAATAAACTCTTCTCCCAACAACCCTAAGTTCATACAAATCATTACTTCCTCAGATGAATTATGTCATTTCGTAAGTTAATCTTTGTTTTGCTCACAATTTCCCAATTTTATTTTTGTGATATTGTAATTTTAGTCCTTGTTAATTATTGATTTTGTCCTAGAACAAAAATGTATGAAACTAAATTCATATTTCTTTTGCACACAAAGGATTCCAGTAGCATTTGCGAAAAGACATTTCAAGAACATGTTAAACCTCGTGTTTCTTGAGGCTCCCCATGGAAAAGAATGGAAGGTTCAAGTGGAAAAGTGTCAAGGAAAAATTTGGCTAGCCAAAGGATGGAATGATTTCTGTCCCTTTTACTCAATAAGCATTAGTACCGTATTAATATTCACATACATCCCTCGTTCTCACTTTGGTATCTCTATATATGATCAGAGTACAATAGAAATTAAATATACAATACATTAGGATATTAAAGCTGATGACGAAGAGGAAGTTATTCCAGTCCTCCAAGCTAATGCTAATGTAATCGAGGAAGATATTCCAGTTAACCTTCAAGCTAATGCTAATGTAATTGAGCAAGGTAAGTAAACATCTTAACTGGTTTATTAGCTATTAAGGTGAACCAATTTTGTAGTCATATAAACATTGAATTTGGATATCTATTTCAAGAAACGTGCCTGTCCTGACCTTAATATATATTGCCATAAGAATTTTTAAACTTATGCTCTTAAATATTCCAGAACATTTCCATAGGAATTATATCGTACTAGTTGTCATACTTATATCAATTTGTTGCAGATAAGGAGCTTGGAGAAGCTAATAGTAGAAGTGAACAACTTGGTCCAAAGATATATAGAAGTCGACACAACTTGGTGAACTTAAATGGTGACAATCTGTATTTTAAAATGGTTACAAAAAAGGCACATGCTACTTATATGGTAAGGTTTAGTAGTTTTTTCTTTGTGTCATCAGATTTTCTAGTTTTTCATTCCATTACATACTAACTATTTTTTTAAAATCTAATGATCATGTTTATTTGATGAATATGTTTATTAGACTATCCCGTTGAGATTCGCCCAAAGTACAAATATAATCAACATGAAGAATATGAGGTTGTTTAATGAAGAAGAAGTAAAATGGGGAGTAGATATAGAGTATAATAGGAGTATTGTTATCATAAAAGAAGGATGGAGGTCATTTCTAAAAGATAACAAGATAGCTAATGGTGAAACTTTTTGCTTCAAGTTGATTCGGGGCCGTATTGCAAATGTTTTGCAGGTTTAGAAGATCCCAACACCCCTTTGATTGCAATAAATTACATACAATTACTTTGGATTGCATTTTGGCTATTTTAGTTTGTCTTAGGAAGATGATAGATAGAATTTATATATCTTTGCTTTAAGAAAAAGACATACAAACTTGCACTTAATTTGCTAAGGTATGACAATTCAGATAGGTTTTTGCATAAATTGTCTTCTTATCATTGCAAGTATATGTATTCAACGCTCAAGTAAGAATTTAATTTTTTAAACGTTGAGTAATGTTACTCTTAGTTGGTTTTGCCTTATATATGTTAAATCATTTTTAATCGTCAATTATTTAAAAAGCAAATGAATTACTATTTTCCAACTTTGTTTTTGTTTTTTTTTGCAAATTTACCACTAGTTAGAGCGTCTAGAGGATTTTTGTAGAAAATAAAAAGATATTAATAGGGATAAGTACAAGCATGGGGGGATAGGTCTTACCTTACTGTTCTTAATGAGATAAAAACTCTCTACAAATTTAGAGGTATGGACAAAATAAGAACTAGAGAAAACTAGGTATTCTATGATGATCACCGAGCTTATAATCCTCACTATAATGATATTTAAAATTAGGATGCTTAAGTAATGCATATAAAATCTTGGAATAAATATGAGTTATACAACTCAAACTTCATTTGATATATGTATGAACTAAGAAAGATAGTTTGCCCGTCTAAAGTAATCTGAAGTATTTTCTTATTATCTTCTTCTTCTTATTCAAATTTGTCTAAAAATGATTGATAGTTCATGATTTCTTGTTGCATTTGTTGGATGTTGATAAAGTTGTTGAAACTGTCATATGATTTTGTTTTGTCAGTCGCATCTGTAGGTGCCTTGGAACAAATTCCTCACTCACATTACAATCCCAAATATGATGTCTTCAATATGTCTTCTTTTTGTTTTTGGTGCTACTTCTTTGTTGTGTAGAAATATCCCTATTCTTAGACACCTTATCAAAGCATATATCAAACATATCATCTTCATCATCCCTATCAGACATGTCACTGTCCAAGTCAGGAAAGAAATCCCTATAATCCAAGTTTACTTTTGTAACACTCAATTTAGATGAAGTATCTAAATCTGCCATATCTGCATTTGTCTTACTTATAGGAATAAAATCGAGTGCTTAAGGTCTTAACTTACTCCTACTAAGTGAAGGAGTATGAGTCCACCTCAACTAAATCTTTCCATCTTGAAGCACTCGTTTTACCTTGTTTTTCTGTAGCTTCATTAAAATCGGTTGTAGCCATTTCTTGATTCAAAATAAACATGGCAGGTGTATTTAGATTGATTTATTTTCCATCAGTCTACTCTGTTATAATGGACTCCTTTTCATGTGTCACAAGAGCTTGTTGATCAGTATGATCATCATGGCAACATTCTTTCAGCTTTCGTGTTTGCTCAATCGGTTGTTCGAAGTCTAAAGTTTTCCCAAATTCAGCAGATAATTCAGTCGTACCATGTAGCCCTTCATATTGTCCAAAATTTTCATCTCTTAACACATCAAACTGAGTACATTCAACAACAATATTACTTCTATCAAGGTCAAGTTGTGCAGAACTTTTTTTTATATGCAACATGTGATTATTTGAGGATTTGAAGTCACCAATTTTTTTAATGTGAGACCAAAGTCCATTTTTATGGGGTTTTCTGCGGTGGTTATTCCTTGTTTGGCTTCATCTTTCTTTGATTTAGTAACCATAACTGTATTAGGCAAATCCAACTCTCCATCATTCACAAATCTAGACGATAACTTTCGAGTAGCGACTTCTGATCTAACGATCAACTCCCTAGAGTTATTATCTGCATTATTTTTTAACTCAACATCAATATGTATTGGAGTGGAAGAACCCTTTGCAGCCGCACCAAGTTGCTCGTTTATCTTATAAGTTAGCATTCCAATATCTTCTTTAAGTGTAGATGTTGCAGTAAGAAGCAGGATACCAGGTGTGTTAACTCTTTCTTGCCTAGTTGTTGTAGCGTGTTTCTACTTGTTAAGGTTATCCACAGTATTTTTCCAGAATTGATGTTAGACGAATTAGGGAATGTTACCTCTTTTCTAGTTTGTTGAAGAGAATGAACTTTCTTTTTATCATCCAAAATTGATCTCAAATCTCCATCAAACTTTTCTCTGTTAATTTTTGTTTTGTCGATCAATCCACCTTCGCTCTCCATAGACGGACTACATTCTTCCTCCTTGTGACCCTGATGTTTACATGTTGTGCAGTACAAGGGCAATTTGTCATAGACAATTTGTAACATCTCATAACTCGTAATAGCCAATAGATTGCTAAGAAACTAAAATTTATCATTTTTGGAAAGAATAGGAAAAATTTGGAAAATTTCATAAGTTAAGAAAATGAGTTTTTGGTCATTTTCATTCGACCATGGTTTCTAGATTATGAGGAGTCAGAGTCTGTTCTTTTTATGGTTGGAATACCCTTGAAGAGATATTTCCAGTGCCATCAAGTTGACGCATTTTTGATGTCGTATGAGGGAGATATGCCTATCGAAAGTTGGGCATTTGGATTGGGGAAGAACCAATCCGTATTTTAGTAAAGGTAAAATGGTCTTTTCATCCAACTATTTCATAATTTTTTTAAAGGTTTATTAGTTGTAAAACTAAGCATTAAATCAGTTATAGAAAAACTTATTCACGCTCAGGGCTTGGGAGAAAAGAGAAGAGAAAAAAGAGAAGGGGGAAAGACCAAGAATTTATCAAGAACACCAAGATGTTCGAGTGGAATTTGTCAGGGGTGATCCCTATAAAGGTATTTGAGATCTTTTTTTGGGGGTTAGTTCACCCACACACCAACCTGTTCAACTCATAATTTTTTTAGTAGTTTGAATGATGAACATTGAATTTCTTGAAGTTTCCAAGAGTCTTATTAAACTTTTTAATTTCGTTTTAAGGCTCAAGTTTCCAGTAAAAGAAAGAGTAAAAGTTGAACTCTGTCCTTCAAAGAAGTATAAGAGAACTAAGTATTTCCTAAAGAGTTGATTAAGATCAATAGTTTCAAGTCAAGCAAAGAGTAAAAAGTTGAGTTCATTTCTCAAATTATATAAGAGAACTAAGTATTCCTTAGAAAGTTTATAAATGTTTTTACATTTAAGTTAAGAGGAATCTAAGATTTCCCAAAAGAGTTTTGAACAAGAAAAAGGAACATTGATTCCAAGAGAGCTTTTAAAGCTAAGAATTGAGCAATTATCTGAAAAACATGAGCTAAAGTATATTTTTGGGAGTAGTATTGAGCACCGATGTTGGGATAAGAATTCATACTAACTCAATTCACCATGTAAACCATGTATCCATCATGGCTGTTAAGGGGTCATACTTTTAAGATGATCACGTAAGTTAAGCTAGTGGATCACCTATGTTAAGGAGTTCTAAGGGACTACAAAGAAAAGAACATTTCTGGTAGCGTCGTGGTGGTTGTCGGTTAGAGAGTCTCCCACGGAACTATATTATTTTCATATACAAGTATTGTTGAGTTTGTTATTGCATTTCCTTTAATGAACTAAGTTGTTTTGCTATTTGCAAGACTTTATGTGTATCGCATATGTTTTAATTTCCTTATATATGTAGTAAGTTGAGTATTTATGAGTTAAGCAGATCCAAGGTAAATTCATTTTATTCTTATGAAGATTAAGTGGTTGTTAGCAATCCAGCTCGCATACTTGTACATTGGATTTACTGATCCCTGTTGGTATGCATCGTCTTATGATGAAGACGTGTTGTAACTAGGATAAACATCCAGCTCCTCGTTGATCCAATTTGACCACTTAAAGTCGGTGGTGATCCTCCTTGCTATTCAGAGAATCCTTGTTATTGCTTTCAGCCACTTCATCATAGAATGTTGTGGGGTTTGTTATGAAATTTATCATAGTATGTTTAGGGGGCTTCATAGATGGATAGTCAAACATTTTATTCAGTTAGGTGCCTTTATTTCTAGATATCTTGTTTTGAAGCTTAATGCCATTTTTTCCAAGAAATATATTTGAATTTATTTATGAGAATGTTATTGCTTCATCATTGAGTAAGTCTTCCGCTGAGTTAGGTAAGCTAGTACAAGGGTTTGCTTAAGGCTAGCAAGGCCAAGGGTTGGGTGCCAGCCACGTCCAGGGTGTAGGATCGGGGCGTCATAAACCTGGTACAGAGGACAGTGTTCAAAAGTCTTAAGAGTCTATGAAGTCGTGTCTGTGGAGTCCTAGTCATCCGTGTGAAGCGCGCCACATCTTTGAGTAGGAGGCTGCAACATTAAGGAATTTCATCACTTCCTTCATTTTCCTTTTTCTTGCATTGCAATTTATGTCTAAAAAGTTTCCCTCTAATTAGTGCTTGCGCGTGTTTCAGATCGTCATACCTCCACGAAGAGCATCTAGAGGTCGTCCTTTCATAAGAAATTTAGAAGAACCAGAGGTACCCAATGCACCCGAAGTGCAACCTCAAGGGGAAGTTACCAATGTTGAGTTCCATGAGGCTATCCGGATGTTGAGCCAAGCGGTTACTAACTAAGTTATGAAACAAAGAGGAGCTTGACAAGAAGGGGCGGACAGTTCAAGGATTAGGGAATTCTTGAGGATGGAACCCCCAATATTTTCTAGTTCAATCACTACTGAGGATCCAGATAACTTTGTGGAAGAGCTTAAGAAGGTGTTTGAGGTGATACATAAGGTCGATACTGAAAGGGTTGAGCTAGTTGCATATCAACTGACGAATGTGGCTAGGACTTGGTTCGACTAGTGGAAGAAGGACATAGATGAGGATGCACCACATCTAAGATGGTCTTATTTCGAAGAGGCTTTCTTGGGGCGGTTCTTCCACCGAGAAATGAAGGAGGAAAAGGTACGGGAGTTCCTTACTCTAAAATATGACTCCTTGAGTGTTCATGAGTAAGGGTTGAAATTCACCCAATTGTCTCACCATGCTCCTGAGATGGTTAAAGATATGAGGAGCAGAATGAGTTTGTTTGTCGCTGGCTTGGGTTGTGCATCTAGTAAAGACGACAGAGAGACAATGCTAATCAGGACATGGAAATATTTCGATTAATTGTTTATGTGCAGCATGTTGAAGAGGAGAAGTTGAAGGACAGAGAAGAGTAAGGGAACAAGAAAGCCAAGATTGGCAATGAGTCTGGGCAGTAGAAAGGTGGTTCGGATTTTCCACAATTTCAGAAATAGAAGGGACATGCACCATCATCTACTAGTGCATCTGCGCCTAGAAAGAGAGGTGAGTGCAATGGCGAGAATTTACAAAATAATAAATCTTGGCCAGCACAAAATCAAGAAAGTGTGGCACATGGGGTAGTTTTGCTCCTGCATGTGCTAAGTGTGGTAGAACCCAACCAGGTAAATGTTATGATGTCCATATAGTTTTCTTCAAGTGTGGTGAAGAGGGTCACTTCATGAGAGAGTGCCCTAAGAATAAGAAGGGTGGTAGAAGTCTGGGCAGTAGAGCTCAATCGTCATTAGTTGCTCCACCAGTTAGGGATGCACCTAGAGGATCCACTTCTGCTACTAGCGGAGGGGAAAACTGTTTCAATGCAATCACAAGGTTCCAAGAGCAAGAGAATTCGCCTAATGCTGTCACAGGTATGATAAATGTATTTACTTTTGATGTTTATGCTTTGCTAGACTCAGGAGCAAGTTTATCTTTTGTAACTCCTTATGTTGCAAATCAGTTTGAGATTCTTCCTGCGAAACTTTGTGAATCTTTCTGTGTTTCTACCCCTATTGGAGAGTCTATTGTAGCGGAAAGAGTCTATCATGATTGTCCTATTTCTATCAATCACAAGAACATCTTGGATGATCTAGTAGAGTTAGACATGGTAGATTTTTATGTCATTCTAGGTATGGACTGACTTCATGCCTTTTATAGATCAATAGACTGTCGAACTCGAGTTGATTTCATGTATCTCGTCTGCCTTGACAAAGTTCACTCAGAAGACAGTAAAGTTTCAATAGTCTGAAGCTTGTAAGAAAAGATTTCACGAATTGGAAAAGAGGTTGACTAGTGCTCCAATTTTTACTTTACCGGAGAGTACTCATGATTTTGTGGTGTATAGTGATGTATGAAGAGTTGGGTTGGGCTGTTTGTTAATGCAAAAAGTCAATGTCAAAGCCTACGCCTCAAAATAGTTGAATGTTCATGAGAATAAATACCCAACCCATGAATTAGAATTGGCTGATGTGGTTATTGCCTTTAAGATATGGCGTTACTATTTTACGGCGTTCATGTGGATATATTGATTGACCACAAGAGCCTACAATATGTGTTCACCAAGAAGGATCTCAATCTAAGACAAAGAAGGTGGTTATAACTACTCAAGGATTATGACATGAGTATTCTTTACCACCAAGGTAAGGCTAATGTGGTTGCTGATGCCTTAAACTGGTTATACATGGGAGTACCGCCCATGTTGAGGATGAAAAAAGGGAGTTAGCTAAAGATGTGAACAAACTTACACACTTGGGAGTCAGATATATGCATTCTATAGAAGGAATGATAGTGGTGACTAGTGGGGCTGAATTATCACTAGTGTCTATGGTGAAAGAAAAGTAAGACCAAAACCACATTTTTCTTGATTTGAAGGTGAATGTTCAGAAACAAAAAGTATTGTCTTTTGAACAAGGGGGAGATAGTGCGCTAAAGTACAAAGGCTGATTATGTGTTGGATGGACTCCAAGAGAGGATCATAGAGGAGGCTCATAGCTCCAGATATTCCATTCATCGGGTTACACCAAGATGTACCGCAATTTGAGTGAGGTATATTTGTGGGAAGGTATGAAGAAGGACATTGTCGAGTTTGCTGCCCAGTGCCCGAATTGCTAGCAAGTTAAAGTAGAGCACCAAAATCCTAGAGGGTTGGCTCAGAATACAAAATATCCGGAATAGAAGTGGGAGATGATTTATATGGACTTTAGCACAGGCTTGTCAAGATCTTGCAGGCAACGTGATTCTATTTGGGTAATTGTCGCTACAATGACAAAACCATCCCGCTTTTTACCGTTAAAGACTACCTATTTGGCTTAGTATTATGCTAATTTGTACATCGAAGAAGTAGTAAGACTTTATGGAGTTCTGGTCTCAATTATTTTAGATAGAGGTGCATAATTTAGTGCTCAGTTCTAGAAGTCTTTCCAGAAAGATATAGGTTCAAAGGTGAACTTAATCACTGCTTGTAAATCTCAAGCGGATGGACAAGAAGAGTGTACCATCCAAAATTTATAAGACATGTTTAGAGCTTGTGTGATCGATTTCAAGGGGAATTGGGATGATCACCTACCTCTTATTGAATTTCTTAAAACAAGAGTTACCATTCGAGCATCCATATGGCTTCATATGAAGCTCTTAAGGGTAGAACATATAGATCTCTTATTGGGTGGTTTAAAGTTGTTGAAGAAGGATTAATAGGACAAGATCTAGTTAACCAACTCATGTAGAAGGTGAAAGTGATTCAATAGAGATTGAAAATGGCATAGAGTCGTCAAAATTCCTACACAGATGTTAGTAGGAGGCCGTTGGAGTTTGAGGTGCATGATTCGGTATATATAAAAGTTTCAAACATGAAGGGGGTGATGAGGTTCGGTAAGAAGGGAAATATTATCCCCCGGTATATTGGACCTCATAGAATATCCAAGAGAAATTCGCTATGTATCTTTTGTGTAACAACCCTAAAAATGGATATGATAAGTAATGCTTAATGTGTCTAGAATGCCTACGATTAGACTGGGTTCACACGGATTGATGCGCGTAGAAGAAGACCTCGGAACCCTTACTACAACAAATCCAACTAACTTGGGGAGTTAGTTGAGGTAGGAAAGGTTGGGTCCACCCATGTAGGGCTCTCGAATACGAAGATTTACTCGAATGAGTCTTTAACGGACTTAAAAAGGGAAAATCATAGTTTTGGAGGGTCTAGGGGTAAAATGGTCTTTTTCCAGGCTAAGGGTAGTATCGTAATTACCCTAAATATATAATTAATCATTTAATTAATAAGGTGGAGGGGAAATTTGGGGACAGATGGCCGAAATTTGGCTCTTGAAGTGAAGTCTTGCTCCACCCGGGTTCGAACCTAGGTGGAAGCAATGAATTAACTTTGTTTTTAATTTAAGTTGGTAAATTAATGTAATTAATTTATATTTATTATTTATTAGCTTATTTAAAATAAAAGGAAATAAGATTTTTAATAATTAAATAAAACCTTGTTTGATTAAGTCCTAAACAAGACACCTAAGCTTAAGCTAACTCTCTCCTCTCACGCTCATCTCTCTCTCACGTCTCTATCAGTCTCACTCACGATTATCTATGCCAAATAACTTAAAAAACTGTAGGTAAACCAAAGTTCTTCACACTTGAAGAACTCACAACGAAAAATTATAAATAAAAAACTAATCAATCACGTAGGCAAAGAGAAGGTTTTCCGTCGAGTTTGGTGTTGAACTATTGGTGTTGGACGTGTGTTTGGAGGAGTTCTTTGGGAAGCAATTCGAAGTTTGAACGTCAAAAAGGTATGGGTTCTCTTCTCTCTTGGTCCCTTTCCCAAGAGACCCCTTAAGGTTCATATTATTCAGTCCGAAAACTAGGGTTGTTCCCCGTTGCATGTCCCTGTCACTAGCTCCCAATGATTCGTAGGTTGGGTATGATTGCTGGTAGATTTAGGTGTATGTTGTACTTTCGTGATGAATATGTTCATGTTTGTGTGTTTGAAATCGTATGAATGACAACCTATGTGTTTTCGAAACTATGTGCATGTGTGTGCAAGGATGTAACAGTAACTAATGTTCTCTGTTTGATGCTCCAAAAATTTTAATGTGATGGTTATTATTTTACGTGCATAAACCTATGTAAATCGTGATATTCATATAAGATGAAATGTGGATGATTTGAATGATATTCTCTTGGCTAAACGAACCTATGAAAAATGCACCCAAAACGTGTTAAATTATCTACAAATTACCCTATGAGTTCAAGTGTAAAATATTGATAAAAGTGATCTGAAATGTGACCAATTTTCCAGCAGCTTATAAGTTTGTTTTTGGCTAAACGTAGATGAATAAATCTGGAAAATTAATGGAGTGTAAATTAGGTGAGGTCACTAAGATTTGAACCCGCGACCCCACCCTTGAGATACACTAAAAACGTGAAATAAATGGGAATAAGGGGATTCGATCTTGGGTGTCTTTGGCTGAAAAATAAAATACAAAATTAAGAAGGAGAGGAGTGGGATTCGAACCCACAAACTCTTGGTCAGAACTTAAAGAAAAAAAATGAAGAGAAAATAAATGTGAGGAATGGAAATCGAACCCACGACCTCTAGGCAGTGAAGGGAATTAAGAGAAAAATGAAGATAAAAGAAATGTGAGGCTTGGTAATCAAACCCACGACCTCTAGGCAGTGAAGGGAATTAAGAGAAAAATGAATATAAAAGAAATGTGAGTCGTGTGAATTGAACCCACGAGCTCTAGGCAGTGTAGGCAAAATAAAAGAAAAAATAAAGAGAGGTTGTAGGGGTTTGATCCCACAACCTCATGGTCTACTCGAAATAGACAAGGAGAATTAAATAAAAAAATAAAAGGGGTTTTGGGGGTTCGATCCCACAACCCCTCGGCCAAGTAAGAGGAAATTCAGAGGAGAGAAATAAAAAGGAAAGTTGATGTTGGGGCTCGATCTAGGGTCCCAATATTATGTGGACAAATATAAACTAAATGAAAAATGTTAGTGTTGTCCAAGGGATTCGGAACCGGTTTCCCTTGCCCAAATTCTGTATTAATGCATAAGTCTTGTACCACATAATCTTAGGAAGATATGAATCACTTAAACGAACTATGAATGAAGCCTCATGGCTTGTATGTATAGACCCATAAGTCTAACATGCGTTTAAAAATAAGTGAACCTAAGATGTATGTAATGAAATGATGTAAACCTAGAAGGGCTAAGTACAAGTGTAAAACACACTAAATTGCCAAGTGTATTGGCATACGATGAAATGAATATTATGTAATGAAATAGTGAAACCCTAGAAGGGTTAAGTAAGAGTGTGAAACACACAAATGGCCAAGTGCATTGGCATATGATGAAATGAACATTCACGTAAAATGGGGTGAGTAATTATGAAGAGCTAATATGCTAATGTTAATGAATGTGGTGACAACATGATAAGAGGCTAATGTGAAAGATGGGAGCAATCTCAAATGAGCCTAAGTGAATGTTACCAAAACGTACTCACCTATGAGAGTTTAAAGTTAATGAAGAGATCAGTCTCTATGAACACTCTAATGAAAGTATTGAGAATAATGTATACTTAATACTAATGATGAGATGAGAAATCATCGATTGAGCTATGATGTCCTCATACTAGAAGCAGCTTCCATGACGTATGAGTTGAATGAAATGGAACTTTATACTGAGCACCGATAGACTAGCTATGAGCGGTCATGCCTACTTTCGGGAAGGGCGGAGGTTCACGTAACTCTCATGAGATGAGAGTGTCCGGCATGCCGAGTATGGGTCTCCTTCTCCTAGTCATCGAAACTATACTGCCAATATAGGGATCTGGCGGGGTTCAATTCCCACGTACGCTAGCATGTTTGGGGTCACTTTGGCCGGTGATTCCACCTCTTTTCGGTGTGGGGGAGACACTGGATTTCATGATGCTCACATGATCTATGTCGGTTAAAGTTAAAGTTCCCAATGAATGAATGAGGCCATCCTCAAATGATGCACATAATGAAATGAACGATACCAAAGGTGTTAGTATAGGATAATCAAGAGGTGAGCTAGATTCAAGTAATAACACTAGGTTATTCTTGATCATTGCACAGCAAACCCGATGAGAGTCTTAAACTACATCCTAGGTATAGCTGGTGTTTACACTAGCTTATGAATGAATGAAATGAAGTACGTATGAATGAATGAAGCAGACTCTGTGTTTGCTAAAGAAGACTCCCTAGTTGAGGTCCCATATGTTGAGCCCTCATTTTGGGAAGTATTAATTTCAAGTCCATGATTCCAAGGTCTCATGGCATATGAATGAATAATATGAAAGATGTTATGTGTTATATGCAATATGATATGTGCTATGTGTAAGATGTTATGTGCTGTGTGCAATATGATAAGTATGATGATGCATATTACTCTCATGGCATGACTTTCCTAATCCAAATTTGGAAAGCTCACTAACTTTTCTAATCCAAATTTGGAAAGCTTACTGACTTTCCTAATCCAAATTTGGAAACTTCACTAACTTTCCTAATCCCAATTTGGCAAGTCCACTTACTTGACTTTCCATAATCATGTTGTTAGTAAAGAGCTATTCTTACTCAAGCATGTCCTTGGTGTGTTGTTGCATATACCCATACTTAGTACAAGTGTGTACTAATCCCATACAACTCCATATTTTTAGGTGCAGGCACAGGTGAACGCTAGAGCTTATAGGTTGACGTTGCAGCTATCCAGACGTGGAGCTTTCACCCGGACTTGGTAGGCCCACATGATTTCGAGGATGTCTACCGTTACTATCTAGCTTTGATGTAGGCTTTAGCTAGTGCAGTATGTTCCACTAGTGTTTCTTTCCGTTTTTTATTTCAGACATTGTATTGGTGCCATTTTGGCAATTATACTTTTAATGCAGTATTGAACTATTTCTTTCAGTTGATAATCTTAATCTTAGATGGTTGATTGTGAACATTATGAATGTGAGTAGAATGAACTTTATGCATGATAAGAAACAAAAAGTTTCAAATTTTCCGCTAAAATTAACCTAGATGAAGTGAGAATGACGTAAGTAGGCTTGTCTGCGACCTCTGAGAGGTCAACGACGCCAGTCTCGTCTGGGGTCTAAACTCCGTTCGTGACAAAGTTGGTATTAGAGCACTAGGTTAAATTCCGAGGATAATAAGTTCACATCAACCACATTGAGTATTTTCTATGTCATGGTAGTGAAGTGCACCACTATCCTGAATTTGAGACTGCATTATGTGTAGGAAAATTTCCCTTCTTCTGATCTTATCGTGCTTTTCCTAATGTCTGATTGCTTGGTGTTATGAGCATGTCCAATATCAATTCGTATTGTTTTCAGAGAATGAATACTAGGAGGAACGTTGGTCAGAGGAGAGAAGGCGCAGCTGCTGGGGATAATCAGGTTTCACCCCAGGCTCCAGCTGAAGGGTGGCTATGCTGGTTAACCCAGCTGGGTTGACTGATGCGGAGGTGCGGGCATACCTGGCCCAGATGGCATAGGCCACACTATGCAGGCCCAGGCCATGACTGCCCAGGTCAACCGGCAAAATGTTCAGAGGGAGAATCCACCGGTTTGTAGCATGGCTGACAGGCTGAGAGACTTCACGAGGATGAATCCTCCTATTTTCACAGGGTCTAAGACTTCAGAGGACCCCAGGAGTTTGTGGACGAGGTGCATAAGATTTTGGTGGCTATGGGGGCCACAGACACTGAGAAAGCAGAGTTGGCTTCCTATCAACTCAAGGATGTTGGACAGACTTAGTGCAAGATGTGGCAAGATAGCCGAGCTTTGGGCGGAGTTCCGGTCACTTGGGAGCTGTTTAAGACAGCCTTCCTGGAGAGATTCTTTCCCAGGGAGATGAGGGAGGCAATGGTTGAGGAGTTTATCAACCTTAAGCAGGGATCAATGACAGTCAGGGAGTATTCCCTGAAGTTTGTTAAACTCTCCAAGTATGCTACTTTCCTTTGTATCTAACAGCAAGGATGAGATGAGTACTGAAGTTTGTTAAACTATCCAGGTATGCTACTTCCCTTGTATCTAACAGCATGGTTGAGATGAGCAGGTTCCTCACAGGAATCAATGGAGATCTGGAGGAGGAGTGTTGGTCTGCAATGATCCATGATAAAATGGACCTCTCCAGGTTGATGGTGCATGTCCAGCAGGTAGAGGACAGCCGCAAGAAGAGGGGCGTTCATGATGCTAGGAGGCCTAAGCCTCAAGATCAGGCAGTTCCCAGCCATAGAGTCTAGAGAAACAATTTTGGCGTCCGTGAGCAGTCCAGGTTTAAGAAGGGACTCTCCCACCAAGGGGAGTCAAGTTCATCCAAGGGTCGCTATGATAGGGATTCCGAGTCCAGAGTTAAGAGAAATAATGGAGTAGATATACCTCAGGAGAGGCCACCTTGCAGGAAGTGTGGCAAACTGCATGGAGGAGAGTGTATGAGGGGCTTTAAAGATTGTTACAGTAGTGGCAAACCGGGTCATATGGTGAAGGATTGTCCAAATAGGAGAAGTCAAGAACAAGGGAAGGAGAGAGTTCAGCCTAATGGTCCAAGTGAAGAGGCTCCAAGGAGGCAACGATTCTTCGCACTCAAGTCTAGGGGTGCAGGGGAAGGCACTTCTGGTGAAGTCTCGGGTGCGTAGCCTTAATTAGTCTTTCATGTATTTGACTGTGTATGGTGTTTATGCACTAGTATGAGGTTAATATGTTTGAGTCATCATGTTGGTTGCTGATTTGTATGACTTATATGTTTATTTATGATGTCTGCTTTGATGAGACTAGTTTAGGAAAGAGTTTCTTAGTCTATTAATGTGAAGCTACTAGTAGGTTTAAAGGATGTGCACCATCATGTTAATATATGAATCAGACATTCACCAATAGGGAGTATTGAATTACCTATGTATGCATACGTTCTATATATGACTTACTTATTGTTAGTAAAGAGTAGTGTCATTCGGGGACGAATGTTCCTAAGGGGGGATAATGTAACAACCCTAAAAATGGATATGATAAGTAATGCTTAATGTGTCTAGAATGCCTACGATTAGACCGGGTTCACACGGATTGATGCGCGTAGAACCAGACCTTGGAACCCTTGCTACAGCCAATTCAACTAACTTGGGGAGTTAGTTGAGCTAGGAAAGGTTGGGTCCAGCCATATAGGGCTCGCTAATACAAAGATTTACTCGAATGAGTCTTTAACGGACTTAAAAAGGGAAAATCATAGTTTTGGAGGGTCTAGGGGTAAAATGGTCTTTTTCCAGGCTAAGGGTAGTATCATAATTACCCTAAATATATAATTAATTATTTAATTAATAAGTTGTAGGGGCAATTTAGGGAGAGAGGGCCGAAAATTGGCTCTTGAAGTGAAGTCTTGCTTCACCCGGGTTCGAACCTAGGTGGAAGCAATGAATCAAATTTGTTTTTAATTTAAGTTGGTAAATTAATGTAATTAATTTATATTTATTACTTATTAGCTGATTTAAAATAAAAGGAAATCAGATTTTTAATAATTAAATAAAACCTTATTTGACTAAGTCCTTAACTTGACTCCTAAGCCTAAGCTAACTCTCTCCTCACACGCTCATCTCTCTCTCACGTCTCTGTCACTGTCATTCACGATTCTCTCTGCCAAATAACTTTAAAAAACAGTAGGTAAACCAAAGTTCTTCACACTTGAAGAACTCACAACGAAAAATTATAAACAAACAACTAATCAATCACGTAGGCAAAGAGAAGGTTTTCCGTCGAGTTTGGTGTTGAACTTTTGGTGTTGGACGTGTGTTTGGAGGTGTTCTTTGGGCAGAAAGTCGAGGTTTGAACGTCAAAAAGGTATGGGTTCTCTTCTCTCTTGGTCCCTTTCCCAAGAGACCCCTTAAGGTTCAGATTATTCAGTCCGAAAACTAGGGTTGTTCCCCGTTGCATGTCCCTGTCACTAGCTCCCAATGATTCATAGGTTGGGTATGATTGCTGGTAGATTTAGGTGTATGTTGTGTTTTCGTGATGAATATGTTCATGTTTGTGTGTTTGAAATCGTATGAATGACAACCTATGTGTTTTCGAAACTATGTGCATGTGTGTGCAAGGATGTAACAGTAACTAATGTTCTCTGTTTGATGCTCCAAAAATTTTAATGTTATGGTTGTTATTTTACGTGCATAAACCTATGTAAATCGTGATGTTCATATAAGATGAAATGTGTCTGATTTGAATGATATTCTCTTGGCTAAATGAACCTATGAAAAATGCACCCAAAACGTGTTAAATGATCTACAAATTACCCTATGAGTTCAAGTGTAAAATATTGATTAAACTGAGCTGAAATGTGACCAATTTTCCAGCAGCTTATAAGTTTTGTTTTTGGCTAAACGTAGATGAATAAATCTGGAAAATTAATGGAGTGTAAATTAGGTGAGGTCACTAGGATTTGAACCCGCGACCCCACCCTTGAGATACACTAAAAATGTGAAATAAATGGGGTTAAGGGGATTCGATCTTGGGTGTCTTTGGCTGAAAAATAAAATACAAAATTAAGACGGAGAGGAGTGGGATTCGAACCCACAACCTCTTAGTCAGAACTTAAACAAAAAAATGAAGAGAAAATAAATGTGAGGCGTGGGAATCGAACCAACGACCTCAAGGCAGTAGAGGAGAGTAAGAGAAAATAAAAAGAAAAGAAATGTGAGGCGTGGGAATCGAACCCACGATCTGTAGGCAGTGAAGGGAATTAAGAGAAAAATGAAGATAAAAGAAATGTGAGGCGTGGGAATTCAACCCACGACCTCTAGGCAGTGTAGGCGAAATAAAGAAAAAATAAAGAGAGGATGTGGGGGTTTGATCCCACAACCTCATGGTCTACTCGAAATAGACAAGGAGAATTAAATAAAAAAATAAAAGGGGTTGTGGGGGTTCGATCCCACAACCCCTCGGCCAAGTAAGAGGAAATTCAAAGAAGAGAAATAAAAAGGAAAAGTTGATGTTGGGGCTCAATCTAGCGTCCCATTATTATGTGGACCAATATAAACAAAATGAAAAATGTAAGTGTTGTCCAAGGGATTCGGAAGCGGTTTACCTTGCCCAAATTCCGTATTGATACATAAGTCATACGTGAATTAAATGTTCAAGAACAATGACGCCTACTTAGATCGAAATCGACATTTTGGCATACATACAAGATGCATAAGTCTTGTACCACATAATCTTAGGAATATATGAATCACTTAAACTAACTATGAATGAATCCTTATGGCTTGTATGTATTGACCCATAAGTCTAACATACGTTTAAAAATAAGTGAACCTAAGATGTATGTAATGAAATGATGTAAACCTAGAAGGGTTAAGTACGAGTGTAAAACACACTAAATGGCCAAGTGTATTGGCATACAATGAAATGAATATTATGTAATGAAATGATGAAACCCTAGAAGGGTTAAGTAAGAGTGTGAAACACACAAATGGCCAAGTGCATTGGCATATGATGAAATGAACATTCACGTAAAATGGGGTGAGTAATTATGAAGAGAAAATATGCTAATGTTAATGAATGTGGTGACAACATGATAAAAGGCTTATGTGAAAGATGAGAGCAATCTCAAATGAGCCTAAGTAAATGTTACAAAAACGTACTCACCTATGAGAGTGTAAAGATAATGAAGAGAACAGTCTCTATGAACACTCTAATGAAAGTATTGAGAATAATGTATACTTAATACTAATGATGAGATGAGAAATGATCTATTGAGCTATGATGTCCTCATACTAGAAGCCAACTTCCATGACGTATGAGTTGAATGAAATGGAACTTTATACTGAGCACCGATAGACTAGCTATGAGCGGTGATGCCTTCTTTCGGGAAGGGCGGAGGTTCACGTAACTCTCATGATATGAGACTGTCCAGCATGCCGGGTATGGGTCTCCTTATATCTCCTAGTCTTCGTACCTATACTGCCAATATAGGGATCTGGCGGGGTTCAATTCCCATGTACGCTAGCATGTTTTGGGTCACTTTGGCCGGTGATTCCACCTCTTTTCGGTGTGGGGGAGACACTGGATTTCATGAGGATCACATGATCTATGTCGGTTAAAGTTAAAGTTCACAATGAATGAATGAGGCCAGCCTCAAATGATGCACATAATGAAATGAACGATACCAAAGGTGTTAGGAAAGGATAATCAAGAGGTGAGCTAGTCTCAAGTAATAACACTAGGTTATTCTTGATCATTGCACAGCAAACCCGATGAGAGTCTTAAACTACATCTTAGGTATAGCTTGTGTTTACAATAGCTTATGAATGAATGAAATGAAGTACGTATGAATGAATGAAGCAGACTCAGTATTTGCTAAAGAAGACTCCCTACTTGAGGTCCCATATGTTGAGCCCTCATTTTGGGAAGTCTTAATGTCAAGTCCATGATTCCAAGGTCTCATGGCATATGAATGAATGATATGAAAGATGTTATGTGCTATATGCAATATGTTATATGCTATGTGTAAGATGTTATGTGTTGTGTGCAATATGATAAGTATGATGATGCATGTTACTCTCATGGCATGACTTTCCTAATCCAAATTTGGAAAGCTCACTAACTTTCCTAATCCAAATTTGGAAAGATCACTAACTTTCCTAATCCAAATTTGGAAAGTTCACTTACTTTCCTAATCCCAATTTGGCAAGTCCACTGACTTGACTGTCCATAATCATGTTGTTAGGAAAGAGCTATTCTTACTCATGCATGTCCTTGGTGTGTGCTTGCATATACCCATACTTAGTACAAGTGTGTACTAATCCCATACAACTCTATATTTTTAGGCACAGGTGAACGCTAGAGCTTACAGGTTGACGTTGCAGCTATCCAGACGTGGAGCTTTCACCCGGACTTGATAGGCCCTCATGTTTTCGAGGATGTCTACCGTTACTATCTAGATTAGATGTAGACTTTAGCTAGTGGAGTATGTTCCACTAGTGTTTCTTTCCATTTTTTATTTCAGACATTGTATTGGTGCCATTTTGGCAATTATACTTTTAATACAACATTGAACTATTTCTTTCAGTTGATAATCTTAATCTTAGATGGTTAATTGTGAACATTATTAATGTAAGTAGAATGACCTTTATGCATGATAAGAAAAAAAAAGTTTCAAATTTTTCGCTAAAATTAACCTAGATGAAGTAAGAATGACGTAAGTAGGCTTGTCTACGACCTCTGAGAGGTTAACGACGCCGATCTCATCTGGGGTCTAAACTCCGGTTGTGACATTTTAAGTTAGAGCTACCACAAGAGTTAGCATCGCTTCATCCGATATTTCATATTTTCATGTTGAAGAAGTGCATGGGTGATCCTTCAATAATAGTACCTACTGAAAATGTTAGAGCTAAGGATATCGTATCATTTGAGGAGATCCAGATTCAGATTTTAGATCGCCAAGTTTGCAAGTTTAGAACAAAGGAAGTTGCGTTAGTCAAGGTCCTTTGGAGGAACCAATTTGTTGAAGAAGCGACTTGGAATGCTGAAGAGGATATGAAGAAGATATATCCACATCTCTTTAAATCCTTAGAGAATGCAGATCAAGGTACTGATTATCTTTCTAGTACTCTATGAACTATGAGTAAGCATGATTGTTATTTATTGTTAGATTTTTAAGTGTTGGAATAGATGTTACTATCCTTCGAGGATGAATGTTCCCAAGGGGGAGATATTGTAACATCTCATAACTCGTTATAACCAATAAATTGCTAAGAAACTTATTTTTTTCTTTTTTTTTAAAGAATGGAAAAATCTAAAACAATTACCTATGTTATGAAAGTGAGTTTTTAGTCATTTTCAGACGGCCATAACCTCTAGATCAGGAAGCGTTAGATTCAGTTCTTTATATGGTTGAAAAGTCCTTTGAGATATCTTTTTAACGCCGTTAAGTTTGCACATATTTGATATCATATGAGGGAGATATTACTATCAGAAGTTAGGTTGTTGGATTAGGGAAGGTCTCAATCCAGATTTTAGTAAGGGTAAAGTGGTCTTTTCACCCTACAATTTCGTAATTTGTTTTAATGGTTTATTAGGGGGTAAAACTAAGCCTTAAGTAAGTTTTAGAAAAGTTATTCACGCTTAGGGCTTGGAAGAAAAGAGAAGAGAAGAAAGAAAATGGGGAAAGACAAAGAATGCCAAGATCCATCTATGTTTTCCATCAGGATGGGCAACAATCCACAAGCCTGCAAATCAAACAAACCCTAAATATCTACTCAAAAAAGTGTAAAAACAATGTTTAGAATGTTGACAATAAAAAACCTAGAATCAGACAATGTGGGAACACCTTCTTCTTTTAATAATTGCATTAATACGTTAGCAAAATTTCAAATTCGGAGTCACTCAGAGAAGTAAGTCAGGCTTCTCCAGCCTGATTTGTGATGCACCGAGTCGCCTTTTTACCAGTTACTTTGTACTTTTGGTGGGCAAAATTTGCATCGCCAAACACTTCGACAAATCCCCAAAATACCCATCTGATGACAAAGTTGGTTTGTCCATTGGCTGGCATGGAGGAACTTTTGGTGAGCTGAAGGTCCACTCAGCAACTCATCAATTTGCATTGTAGAGTACCAGCCTTGCTTTACTTTAACTTCTTCAGCTTTTTCGCTCCTTATTGCCCGGTAAAGTCCTTACCTTGCTCTTTTTCCTTCTTAGCTGCTAATTAACATTTTAACATAAGTTATGAGCATAATTTATGCATTGAGGACACTAACTCCTTAAATATTAAGCCTTAAATGAGTCGAAAATCCCTCACTCATCAACACCCCCAACTTAAATTTTTCTTATCCTCAAGTAAAACACAAGACAAATCCGTTCAACAAGAGTTGTCTAAAATTACTGATACTCGAGACTCAACATGAAAGCACATGATGTTCAATATACCCATACAATGTTCAATTGTGCACTACTTGTTTCAAACTGTGACTAGTCGTCATTAAATTTAAATCAAGCTCACAATGATTGCCTCAAATGCAAATTGAAGCTAAACAAAAGTTATTGAATGCCATCACATCAAGAATGATTCCATGTCCACAAAAATCCCAAAAAATATTTATGAATTAAGGAATCAAAATAAACTCTCACACTCTTAATGATAAACACATGCATGATTCTACCCATAGGCTTGCCCGTATTTTCCAATTAACATGACATTTAGATAAATTTAAATCACAAAGTCCTATCAAGGCTTGTAACGGTGCCGAGTGTAAAGGTATGCATATTTTTTATTAGAGAGTTATAACTTCATGAAGCATGGTTTGAATTTAACTTCTTCTGCTTTTCTTTAGCTCTTTTTTATTTTCACAATCCATCCTATGTCATTTCATGCATTGGACACCACTTCTCTTTTATCTATGCATAAGTTTTATTAAACATTCTTTTTAAACCTTCTTCTTGTTTTTCTCTTCTCCTTTTCTTTTTTATATGGAGGGGTTCCATGATTTTCAACACGACCCTTCAAGAGTTAATTTTTAACAGACTTCTTTAGTTTCCTCATTTTCACTACATCTCGAACATAGGCTTTTGGCATAAGTTGGCTATTCAAATCGACCAATGCTTAATGAAGGTTTTAGGTAGGGATGAAAGAGGTAAATGTGTTCATATCTCATCCAAAGAAAAGGTTACGTTCGAATTGTGTCAACCTAAATGCACCCCAAAGGGATATATATAAAGATCCACAAAACAAAACCTAACATTGTCCTCAATTCAAAATAAAACAAATGTACCAAACAAGAAAAGCAAGTAAGGATCAGTAAATGAAAAGAGTAGAGTAGGAGAAACTCTTCACTTCACGCCTAGTCGGCGAGAAGATGCATGGCACACAAAACCATTCTGGGAATCACTTAGCTAGAGTGGGCTCGCCGAACTTTTTGGAAAGATTGTCTTCAAGTTTGAGCAAAAAGGAAATATCTCGCAAACTAGTTCGGTGGTGCAACATAAATTTATGCATCTCACCGAAGTTTCTAGAACAAGATCTAAAGTTTGCCTAAAAATGGGCGGTGTACTTCCGCGATCATGAGTGCATATTGGTGATTCACTGAACAAACCTGCTCAACATCCACTTTTTATTATGTCAAAATTGATGATTTCAACATACACATTCAACAAACATTATTCGAAAATTACTAAAACTTGGGTTGCCTCTCAAGAAGCACCTTATTTAAAGTAATGACACAATGTGAAACGGATCTCAATCATCTTACAAATAAAACACTTCAATTACCAATACAACAAAATGTTTTCCAAAATTGAGCTTCAAGCGTTGCATATTTACTTTAAATGTTGATCATTATTTCCTTTCAACCTCAATTGCTCCATTTGTAAACATTCGGGTGACCTTGGACGATCCTGACCATTTTTATTTGAGTTTACATGGGAAGAGTTTCAAACAAGACTTTTAATGAAAAACAAGATTTAGAACTTTCAAATCTCGATGAAGAATTTTAACATCATGCCTTTTCTACATTTTCTTCTTATAAAAGTTGAACTCTTATATACCCTGTGACGAAACTCTTCCAACTCATGAAATTTATTTACTCTACCCTTAAATGTATCTCCCCATATGAAGTTTAACACCTTCACTGCTGATAATGGCTTATGTTCAAGCTCGATTGGCATGTGACAATATTTTCCAAATACCATAGAAGTCATTAATGTTGTGTGGTACGTCCAACGATAATCATCCAATTCCAAAACCAGTCAGTCGATTTACGTTGACTATTATTTCTATAATTCCATTGATTTCTTTATTTGATGCTTCAACTTTGCTACTTTTCTATGTATGATAGGGGGTTGAAACATTATAATTATCTTCGTATTTGCTTAACAACAAAACAAACAAACGGTTGCAAAAAGAGACCCTCCATCTCTAATGATAGTATACGGGGTGCGAAACCTTGTGAAAATGAATCCCATCAAGAATAGCACAACACTTTTTATTAATTGTTAAGAAAAGCTATAGCTTCTACCCATTTGGAAACTTAATCAACCACCACAAGATATATTTATTTATGAAAGATCTCACAAATGGTCCCTTGAAGGTGATTATCCAAATAACAAACAACTTTACTTCTAGAATTTGATTAAGAGGTAACTCTTGATTTCTCGATACTCACCGTTGCCTTTGATTGGACACATTTCTTAACGAGAGAATAATCATCCTGGTATAATGACGGCCAATAGTATTCACTGTATAACACTTTCGCGGATGTGCGCTCCCTATTATCATGTCTTCCAACCGATGATGTGTGGAAAGCATCAAGAATTGCATTTATTTCCACTTTCGGTATTCACATTCTAATTATGTGATATGTGATTTATGTAAATAGATACGGTTCATCCCAGAAGTATATTTTTACATAGAATAAGAACTTCTTTTGTTGATAAAAATTCAAGCCCTTGGGCATTATCCCACACACTTCATAGTTTGCAAAGTCAGCGTAACAGGACTAGTTGTCTAGGGTTATCCTCATCAGTGTATCTTCAGGAAACTGCAACACAATATCCCTCTCACCAAGATCAACAATATGTGTTTACAGGTGAGTTCAGTGATCTTCTACTTGCTTCTCACACCCCTTTCGATCTTTGACCTCGAAATCAAACTCTTACAACAACAACACCTACCGAATCAATCTTGGCTTTATATATTTCTTATCCATCAAATATCGAATTGCAGAATGATATGTGTACACCACTACCTTAGTTCCCATCAGATACACTCTAAATTTCTCAGAAGCATAAACCATCTTTAGAAATTCTTGCTTCGTGTCGTTATAATTGTTTTGAGCTACATTCAACGTCCTACTTGCATAATTAACTTGAGGAAATAACTTCCCTTTCATTGACCAAGTACAACTCCAAAAGCAAAACCACTAGTATCACAGACGAATTCAAATGGAATACTCCAATCACAGGAAATAATGATTGGAGCATAGACTACTGTTTCTTTCAAGCAAAAAAAATGTCTTTAGGAAAGCCTATCAAAGTTTAAGGTTGATTCTTTCTCTAGTAACCTACAAAAAGGGTGAGATACTTCAGAAAAATACTTTATAAGTCGCATGTTGAAAGCCCAATGGCTTAGAAAACACCGAACACCTTTTATCGAAATAGGAGAAAATATTTTGTCAATGACTTCGACTTTGTCTTGATCCCCTTGCATTCCTTCTCCTAAAAATTTTATGCCCCAAAACAATACCCTCTTTCACCATGTAATGACACTTCTGCCAAATTAGAAAAAGATTGGTTTCCATGCATCTTTGTAGTACCTGCCCAAGGTGTTCAAGACATGCTTCAAATCATCTATAAATACCCCCATTGAGTCTTAAACTATATATGTGAAATAGAAAGTATACATCATTGGAATGTTTTTGGAGCATTGCACAACCCTAAAGGCATTTTATTGAAAGCAAATGTTCCAAAGGGACATGTAAAAGTAGATTTATATTGATCTTTCGGTGCGACAGAATTTTGGTTGTACCTGGAATAACCATCTGAAAGGAAATATCATCAACGCCCGCAATTCTATCAAGAATTAGGTCCATAAATGGCATAGGAAAATGGTCTTTCTCAGTTCATACATTAAATTTCTTTTAATTCATGCATAAATGATGCCCGGTAACCGATCTCATAGGAACAAGTTCTCCATTTTGAATTGGGACTACCGTGATTCCTCCTTTTTTTGGTACACATTGCAAGAGACTTACCCATTATCTATCTGCAATAGGGCACACCACACCACATCAATCCACTTAATGTTTACTTTGTCACCACTTCATGCATTGATGGGCTTAGCCTACTTTGATGCTCAATGCTTGGTTAGTATTCACTATCCAATTGGATATTGTAAGTGCAAATTCTGGGGGGGGGGGGACCCTACAATATCAACAATTGTCCATTTGATGGATTTAACATATAATTTATTTTATTTTGACATTCAAGAATTTCTAAAACAATAATGATATGTAAGGTAATATTTGCTCTAAAATATGTATACTGAACGTGGAATAGAAGCACTTTCAACTAAAGCTTTGGGGCTCTTTGATGGATGTTATAGTGAGTAGACTTTCTCGATTTTTAAGATCAATGTCAAGCTTCAATAGGTTCTTAGAGTAAGAACCTAAACGTGACAGAGAAACAACAACTTCGTCATAACCTTGAACTTCCTCCTACTCATATTTTGAAAGGACGACGAGTATAGGTTCTCCCAAACAAAACACCTCACGTACAGTAGCCACTGTCTCATCAATCACATCAATTGTTGAACCTTCATGAATGTCTGTTGGTTGCTTCATCGATTTGCACACATTAAAAGTAACCTCCTCATCATTTACCCTAAATTTCAATTCACCACTTTCAACATCCACAACGGCTCTTCTGGTAGCCAAAAGACAGTCTACCTAATAGAATAAATACCTAAGCATATCTCACAATCCAAAATAACAAATTCGACAACAAAATTAACTTATCCACTTTCACAAAAATTTCTTAAAGTTGCCAATGGGATACTTAATAGATCGACCATCCATGAGAAGATGTTTTGTTGTTGATTTGGTTTAGCCAAACCAATGTTGTTTTACCCCAATTCACACAACACTTACGCAAATTGAAGTACATGGAATAGAAAATGCCCACATATCAGCTTTCTTCATAACAACATTGCTTCATAGATAGAGTCTTGAATATAAATAGAAATTTTTGGAACTTTGCATCGTCATCCCGCTTTTTGAGTCTTTGAGGGAATGATATTGTAATACCCTAAAATGAACTAAGGTGAACTAGAGCTTCATAAATGTTTCATGAGTTAATTTTGTATTAAAAAGATTTATAATGATGTCCTTAGGCAATGTATGAAGTTTTGTGACGTTTGGAGGTCAAACGTCCAAGAACGTCCATGATTTTTGAAAGGTGTGCCTAAGAAAGTGCAGGTGTGTCTTTATGTGTTTTAGCGAGTTTTACGTGTTCGTTTTGATTGAAGTTTATATGGAATGTTCCTAAGAACTAGACAAATATGTATAGGGGTTTAACATCATGGTAAGACACCACCTAGGACCCACGAGGGGCCCTAGAAAAGGACCCTATCCATTTGGCAGGATGCTGCCAAGTATTGAGCAACGACAGCCACAAGGGACGGACCGTTGGTTAAACAATGGCCCGTCGAACTTGGGATTCAACTGGCCATGCAAGGCAAGCAAATCCTGCATATAGTGGAGGCTCAAACCCAATCTACAGATCCTATCTAAGGGGCATCGACTGGGCAACGACCCATATGTGAAGGGGCGTCGACTAGGCAATGGCCCGTTTTGAAGGGGCGTCGATGGTGCCTGCATAAATCTATCAAAAATATAACTTGGCTTGTGGCATTTGGTAAATTCACCCCAACTCTTTTATGAACCATGCACGATTGTTTTAGTGTCTGTTAGGTATATTAAGAGGGTTCAAAAACTAAGACCTAATTTTACACTTCATTTTCAAAAATCCAGAACACTCTCTCAAGAAAGACACTCCCAAAACCTAATAGAAGCTTGGACTAAATTAATGTCTTGTAGGGGCTGGTTGTGGACGTTTCTTCATCAAAATTAGTGGTTTTCCTTCTCATTGAGGTATGGTAGTAATCCTTGATCTCTCTTCCATTCAAGGAGCCATTTCTAAGGAATTCAAAAGAGGTTTTTAAATCCTAACTTCTTCTACCTTGGACTCTAAGTATGATTCTTGCATGAAATGTTTTAATGGATTCAAATATGCTATTTGTAATGTTAGTTGGTGATTTTAATGCTAAAACTTCAATGAAACCATGTTATTGCTTTTATCAACTTTTGACTTATAAAATGGGTCTAATGAACAAGATTTGATAGTGTTAGAGTTAGAGTTTATTTATGGTTATATTGTGACTTAGCTACTGCCCTAAGGGCCATTTGACGAAGTATTATTGAGGAATTTATGATAGGTGGTGAATGTTTGGATTAATGGTAAGTTGGTTACCTTTTTTGACTCTTATTATGAAAATTCTCTTGAGTGGTATATTCCACCTTTGGTGGCGGTGTTTACTTGAAATATATGAATGTGAATCTACTTGTGTATTGCGAATAAGGTCATAAAGGCATATTATTTGATGTATGATGATAATGACGTTGTTCTTGTTGATATGCTTTATGAAGCATGTTATGTAAAGTATGATGATAATGATTTTGTTCTTGTTGATATGCTTTATGAAGCATGTTATGTGAAGTATGATGATAATGACGTTGTTCTTGTTGATGTGATTTATGAAGCTTATTATGTGAAGTATGCTAGAGATAATGTATAAAGGAACTATATGACTATTTGAAGCAACTTTAAGTGTGAAATATGATGAATGAAGGTTTAAGCATGTTTAGAATTCAATATGGATGAAATGATTATTAGGTGAAAGGTGTGATCACATGTACACACACATACTCACACTTTAAATGAATGAATGAATGAAGTTATAGAATGTGAATGAAAAGGGGAGTTATAAGGTGAACACTCTTTGTGAGTTGAGATCAAGTATTTAGTATCAACCTCACTATTTCCAAGATCTTTGTAATATGAGTTAGAGGTTGGGTACCCTTCGTGAGTTGAGATGTGGTATTCCAATGTAACCTCTAGGGATAAGTACCATTAGTGAGTTGAGATGTGGTGTAATTATCTATCCCTTAACCTATAGTAATAAATATTTAAGACTCCGTGGGGGAGTTTTGATTAGCATCGAGAGGATATGAAGAAGGGGTGGTTACACTTCGTGAGTTGAGATGTTGTATTCCAATGTACCTCTTGAGATGAGTACTCCTCGTTAGTAGATAATGAGTTACTTAGTACAAATCTCCTTATCCATTAACTATGCGCCCGCAAAGGTGTAGCTATTGGAAAAGCAATGTAATAGCTAAGAGAATCACCTACCCTAGGCAAGTGGAGATCCCTCATCCGATAAGGGTAGTATCGGTATTTCATGTCTAGATCTCATGGTCTATGTCGGTTAAAGTTACCCCCCCACTAAAGAATGAATGAACTAAGTAACCTAAAAGAATGTACTACTTAGGGTAGGTGGTGGTATGGGACACTATTTATCCATTGCACAAAGTAGACATTCCGAAAGGGGAGTCTTGGTGTATTTTATATGAAGTGTATGAATGAATTATCATGTGTTGTAAATGAAGTTATATGACTTAAGGCCTAATGTTAAGAAAGCAACTTAAAGTTAAGTTTCATGTAATGAAGTTATGAATGACTAATGTAGTGTGCTTAATCCAATGGAATAGTCAAGGAGCACTATATGGGACTAGTAGTATGAGATGCTACTCTCACATTGCACTTAGTGTAACTTACAAGTCCCATTGGTGAAGGGCACTTACACGAAGTCCTTAATGTATGAATGTTCTTCTAATGTCTAGTCTAGAGTGTGGAATTGTTTCCCGTGCAAGGTAAGCCTATGGTTGGTAGTCTTAATGATCGCTTTGGTGTGTATTAAAGGGGGTGTATGGGAGGTTCCTTCATGTATTACCTTACGAAGTCTTAGGATAACTTGGTTAGGGAAACCTCAAAGGAAATGAATTTATTGTGTTTGGCATAAATGAGTTCACTGTAATGTTTCACTGTGTTCACTGTAAAGTTGTATGGTTTACTGTAAAGTATGTCTTGGTTATAAAATTATGAGAGTTCTATTTTATGTGATAAATGATGATTCTTATACTATTTTAACTCTAAAATCATGAAGGTTTTACTTATTTGGCATGAAAGCTTATTTAACTAAAATGTCCCTTTTGCATGTTTTTGCATATGCCTTACTTAGTACATTGTTTTGTACTAACCCCATTGTTTTCTATACTCTATAAGTATAGGTTTGAGGCAAGAAGAAGTCTAGAATGCAAATCTTGGGAATCTACTCTCTCAGGACTATGTTTGTCCTCATATATCCAAGGGCATAATTCTATTTCTTCGTTTCTACTATTAAGATTCATTATGTATTTTCATTCAATGTATATGGGTCGTATCCCTAAGATATTTAAGTCGTGTCTTTAAGTTGGCTTTTGAAGATGAGGCTACTGTTTAGTATTCATAAAAGATATTTCCTTTTTATTATATTTGTCGTAAAAAGTTTTAATTCCGCACTACTTTTCATGTCTTATGTAATGAATGATATAAAATGGCTAGTACAAGACCTCAAAAAGGTCATGTACGCAATTGTCCGACCTAAGGGTTGCCCTAAATTCTACGGGGTACTTTAGGGTCATGACAACTATGTTGACCTGCGGTTACGCTTTCGTAGTCTTTAAATAAGAACAAGCCGCCTCATTAGACGTTTTTGATTTCTCGATAATGAGGTGTCTGGGAATTTCCGCAAGCTCTTCAGATGTATCATTTTCCAGTTCTTAGTTTGATTGCTCTACACAATAGCATTATATACTTCTGTACTGGCGTTTGCCTCACAATTTACTTTTTCATCACAAACTACTAAATCCTACTATGAGTAAACACCTCTAAGCATTTATTATTATCAATCTTTTAACTCACAATCGTATCACTTGCAGACCTCTCTTGGGACTTGGACTCTAACTAGGTTGAAAGTTGACTCATTTCACATTCAAGTTATTTGATAGAATCTAAGTGAGAGTTTATCTTATTTTTAAAGGATGAGAAGTAAGATTTCATTTCATTGAGTATTTCATCGGATCCTGCCACCTTACTTAGAATGTGGGTCATCAAATCATCTACTTAAAAGCTTCTAGAACTGTCCCTAAATCATGGGCTATAACCCATGTAAATGAAAGAAGCGTCATCATCCTCTTGTCTCCTCTAAAAGTTATTTTATCCATACCAACCTTGATTAAAAATTATCCGTCCATCGTCACCAAATGTGTTTCCACCTTGATTCTCGCCCAACTTTAAAAATCTCGGGTAAGAAAACTCCTCTAGTATTAAACTTATATACCTCTTTGTTTTCATAAATAATCCCCCGTGAACTATTTTTTTCTATAATAATTCCATTTGGGACTTCATCTTTCCCATGTTTTCATCTCGTTCTAGGTTCCTCTCAACATTTGCTTTGTCATCGAAAAGTTCAAAGGTGACACGTGATCTTCTGTAGTGTACCAGGCACGATCAATTTTTCTCAACTCATCAAGAAGGGTAAATGCTATGTAAAACAGTTGTTGCATGATTTTTCCTTAAATTAGCTGCTTTGCAATAGCCTTTTTGACTAAATTGAGGCTTCGGTAGAAGTACTGTAACCACAAAATTTCGGTAGTCTGTGAGTTGGACATTAGTGCAACAACTCTTGAAACCTCAACCATGTCTTAGTAATAGGTTCACCGTCCAGTTGTTTCGAAATCTTAATATTATCACTCAACTTCACCATCTTCAAGGGAGGGAAAACCTTACATAAAATGCATCAGTGAGCTCCTCCAAAGAAGTGATTGATTCCCTTTATAAACTGGCTAACCACTTTTTTTCCTCCCCTTTTTAAAGTAAAGAGAAACAATGAAGTGCCACTGACTCTTGAGTGATATTCTTCAAAGAAAATGGTCCACACATATCCATGAAGTTTAGGATATGTTCATGAGGGTCCTCAATAGCAAGACCTCTAAAGAGACCCTTCAATTGCAACAATAACAACATAGTTCTATTCACATAAAACACTACATTGCCGATGTAAGGACCCTCAAAATGAATTAAGGTGCCTAGAGCCTCATATGTTCCTAAGAAGGTGTAAAATAAGATAAATAAGTGTTTTACAGTAAGCATACTTGATTTGAAGTGATTTCGAGGTCAAACGTCCAAGAACGTCCGAGATGTTCGAAAATTAGCCCTTGAAATGTGCTTGTCTGTTGTAGTGTGCCTTGGTATGTTTTATGTTTTTTTTATGCCCATATTTATAACAGAGGTCCCTAAAATGGTATACGAGAGTATTTGAGGTGGAAACGTCAAGGCAAAACTCCCCAAGGACCAATCAAAGGGTCCTTGAGGAGGACCAAACCTTGGGCCAACAAACTACCCAAGGAAGCAACGCTTGTTCCTTGGTGAAATAGGTCCACGTCGCGGACGTGGTCCTTTATAGGTCAAAAGTTTGGTCCGACTCTGCAACATCCCGTATCCTAACAGGCCAAAAATCATCTTTTCAGAAAAATCTGCATGTGCAATCAACGATCACTATCGACGTACCATGGTTTGATCAACGACCCGTACTACACATTTGCCCGTTAGTCAAACTACGGTCCGTAATCTGTGTCCGTGGATCAAGAACCTATTTACACCAGCCTCTGACAAAAACCATGGTTGACGACCGTTGTTCGTTCTACGGTCCGTAGGCCTGACTGTAGTTGCAAGTTAGGCAGTAAGTTATGGGGGAAATGTTGCTGGGTCAACTTCATATGGTAATAACTCTTATAAAAAAATGAATTAGGTAAAACCATAACATACTAAAAGATAAATAATTGAATTAGCTTTCCATAGCCACCGACCTTCCTAAAATCAGACCTCCGAGTAAAAAGTTATGCCCGTTTTAGTAAAGGTCTATCGAACAGACCCAAACGACGGACCCAAACGACGGACCATCGACTGAACGACGGCCCGTTACTCCAGGTCGTCATTTGGTCAAACAACAATTAACTCAGGGGTCTTTTGGTATTTTCACACTTCGTTTAAACCCTAAGATACGTCATTTTGACCTTAAATCGTCATATTTTAGTCAGTTTAACCCTAGAAACATAACAAGAACTTACCTAAGTCAAAATGTAAATCAAAACGTAGAAAATTAGAGTCAAGAAAGGAGAAAAAGATCAACAACCCTAGTTTAAGAACGCAGCAAGGTTCTAACATTTTCAACCCCAAAATCTAACTATTTCCCTGTGGATTTCATCACTAAGTATGTCAGATTTCACTAGTGGGTTCCTTTCACCCATTAGATCCATAGTTTTCAGTCAGAACCTTGATTCTTATATCATGATTAAACCTACTGTTTCTAGAACTTCAACAGAACTTCATGAATTAATTAGTTATATGTTTAAAATCAGATTTCCATGTTATTACTCAGATTATTGCTTGAATTTTAGAACCCTTGATATGTATTTCTTTAGTTCATGAACTATACATGCTAGGTCAGATATTTCAATTACTTCAGATATACATGCCTCTGTTCTAATGCATCATTGCCAGATTAATTATTGCATTCCCAGTTTGCATGTTCAGTTTTGAGTTATACAGTAGTTACAAAAATTCAGTCATAATGTCTTAATTACTTAATTTATTGGGAGTAGCACAATACCGAGTTGGACTACGGTTCAACGTACACAAATATTCCGAGAGCTACTAGCCAGGTAGGATGTAATTCCCCTATGTGGGCATCAGTTTAGTGATCACGCCAGCATACCTCTGGCAAGGTATATTGGGTCCTCTCGATGGGCGTTTACATCGGACTCCACATTTATCTCATGTGGTTTTATTATCGGTTATTAGTAGCTCCCAGAGTTCAGTCAGACTCTATTACATTGACCATTTATCAGTATATTCAGTATTCAGTTTCATCATTTTATAAATTGGTAATTGCATTCAGTTATCTCAACATTAAGCATATCATGTTCATATTTCTATACTTGCTTTTGTGCTTGTTCAGTTATGTTTTATTTCAGCTTTACTCTATCCTACATGCTCAGTACCTTCAAATACTGACACATACGTGCACTACATCTTGTCCTGATGTAGGTTCAGGTTCTCAGCATCCAGATTGCGCTTAGATCAATTTCCGATCTCCAGTTCAGCAGATTCAGTGGTGAGTCCTCATTCTCCGAGGACAATAGTGATGAATTTCTTTTGAGTATTTAGTCTCTTAGTTTCAGCTTTTTCTAGACTTAGCTGGGGCCTGTCCCAACATTTTTTGTCAGTTTAGAGGATATTTTCTTACATAGTTAGTTTCAGCTTAGTGTTGACTTAATAACTTCCTTGTATTAAAACCATCAATATTCATATTATCTCAGTTTTAGTATATGGGTATTTCCCCATCTTTTCATTATAAATTATGATTTAGCTTCTGCATCAGTTTATTATCTTTAGTATGCTCATGATCATACCAGCAGGGTTAGATTGGGATCACTTGTGGTACTAGGTTCCGTGTCTGCGTCTCGGGGGTAGCTCGGGGCGTGACAAGCTTGCTATGTGAGCACTAGGTTTAAGTTTCCTAGGATGTCTGAAAATCCGCACTAAGTAGAGTCATTTTCATGGTTGTGAAGTGCACCACATCTAATGAGAGGGATGCTATGAAGCGCTTTAGGAAAACTTCACTTTGTTGTTACTCTTATCGTGCGTAAGGTATGAACTAATTCCATTCTAACTTAACATTCTACATTTCAGATCATGCCTCCTCTAGAGCTAACTCTAAGAATGTGAATGTCAGGAATGCAAATGCAGATCCTCCAGTACCAGATCAAGAAGTTTCCAATGCTGAATTCAGGAGTGCCATTCAGATGTTGGCTCAGAGTGTCGCCAACCAAAACAATCAGCGGGTTCAAGATCATGTGAATGGAAAAGGCGCATCAATTGTAGTAAGGGTCCGTGTCTTTGTTAGGATGAATCCACCTGAGTTCATAGGATCGCTAACTAGGATCCCCTAAATTTCTTAGATGATATCAAGAAGATCTTTTAGGTGATGCAGGTTACTAGGAATGATCGGGTTGAGTTGGCATCATACCAATTGAAATATGTTGCTCATATCTGGTACACTCAGTGGAAGGATAATAGGGGTACAGATGTAGCTCCTATTACTTGGGACTACTTTAGTGAGACCTTTCTTGACAGGTTTGTCCCAATAGAGTTGAGAGAAGTAAAAGCCCAGGAATTCATGAACTTAAGTTAGGGTAACGTGAAAGTCCAAGAGTATGGACTCAAGTTTAACTAACTCTCCAGGTATACTCCTCACATGGTTTCTGACTCCAAGTCTTAGATGAATAAGTTCTTCTATGAAGTGTCAGATTTGGTGAAAACAGAGTGCAGAAATGCTGTGTTACTAGGAGATATGAAAATATCTAGGATTATGACTCATGCTAGTCAGGTTGAGGGTCAAAAGCTTAGGGAACATGCCAAGGAGAATAAAAAGTCTAGGACCGGTGGTGGCAATCTCTCGCAGAGTCAGCAGAAGTTTTCATACCCAGCACCTTCATCAGCTAGTGTTCCATCCTTCAAGAACAGGTTTGACTAGAAGGTTAGAGCACCAGGCTCTAAGTCTCAAGGAAGTGTTTCAGGCACCAAGTCTTACCCCACTTTCCATAAGTGTAGTAAGAACCATCCAGGTGAGTGCCTTGCAGGAAAGGAAGGGTGTTTAGGGTGCGGTCAGTCTCGTCACAGGTTGAGGAATTGTCCATCTAGACAGGGTCAAGAAGGTGGAAATGGTAGAGCTCAGTCTAAAACTTCATCAGTACCATTCGATCCTTAACTTAACCGGACACTCCGCAGAATGAATGATCCACAGAATCCCACAAATATAGGTGATGGGATCAACCGTCAACTTCCTCCGCCGGTTGATGCTCACAACCAAGTGATATTGGAGAACCTTGGTGATGGTGCTTTGAGGAGGAAACCTCCCGTCCCACGCCCTCAAGAGTTCTATAGGGGCAACATTAACATCACTGAATCTGATGGGCCTTTTGTCCTACCTCCTCTACCACAGGGTCACACATTCGTGGTAACTAGTAGCTTGATACAGATGCTCTCCGCCATAGGTTTATTTTGGGGGCTACCATATGAGGATCCACATGCTCACAATGCCAAACTGAGGTAGGTGTCTAAGAGTTGTGTAGGGGGGCCAAATTTGGACATGGACGTAATCGGGTTAAGGGTGTTCCCTCTCTTACTGACGGGAGAGGCCGCAATATGGTTAACTGAGTTTCCCTATAATTCATTCAATCCCTGGGACCAGTTGAGGGATGTGTCCTAGCACGGTACTACCCGGTATCTAAAAAGCTCAACCACAAAGATAGAGTGAACAACTTTGAGGCATTACCTGGGAAGTTGGTGAGTAGCTCTTGGGATAGATTCACTTAGTTCGTAAGAAGTGTCCCAAACCACTTCATTGATGATGAGTCATTGAAAGAGTACTTCTATCGGTGGAAAGATGATAATAATAAGGCAGTGCTTGATACTATTGTGGGTGGTTCCTATGGTGAGTGCACATATGTAGAGATCGCGGAGAAGTTAGATAAAATCTCTTGCAACAATAAGGCGTGGAGCACTAGGAAGTCGGACGTTGGGAGAAACACCTTTGTAGTGCAAGCTACACACAACCCTACCGCAAACAAAATTCGTGAAGAGATGGCTCAAATGAGAACTCAGCTCAGGTTGGTATTGAAACATGTCACTAGGGGTGCAGAGAAAGTAATTGCGGTGAATTATTTAACTAAACCACCACCGGCGGCGGATGACTACTACTATGAAGAAGATTCTTATGCAGTGAATAAGCATACGGGGGGTTTCCGACCGAACGCCCAAGGATCCAATCAGGCGTTGGCGCCAAGATCAAGGAAATCAAGGTCAGAACATGGGAATTACAACAGAGAAGGCCATTATGTTCGAGATGGAAACTACAACCGCGACAACAACTTCAACCGGGGTAACTATGGTAACATAAATGATCGAAGGGGGCCCTATGTTTTGCCTCAAAATAGGGAAGTTGCTCCTAGGGATGGTGGAGGTAGTATGGCTCGAGTTGAAGATATGTTGCAAAAGATTATGAGGAGGTTTGATGCTAGTGATGATCACGCCAAGGAGTTCAGAGTTGATTTGGCGAATATTGGGCAAAAAGTGGATGCACATGCAATCTAAATCAAGCATCTTGAGTTGCAAATGGCCCAATTGTCTGCTACTGTGAACCCACATCAATCGGGTACTCTTCCTAGCAATATTGTCCAAAATCCAAAAAAACGATGGACAGTGCATGGCAGTCACTACTCGAGGGGGTAAGCAAACCATTGATCCACCTATGCCGTCAGGCGTAGAAGATGAGTTGAGAAAAGATGATGAGGTAGTGGAAGTTAGTGGTGAGTTGGCAAACAAAGCGGTGAAAGAAGTAGAGTTACCCCAAAAGGTGACCCCTGTTCCTAGTCAACCACCACCATTCCCGCAAAGATTGGTGAAGAAAACTGAGAATGGTAAATACCGGCGTTTTATTACTATTTTGAAACATCATTCCATCAATGTCCCTTTGATAGAAGCTCTTGAACAAATGCCAGGTTATGCCAAGTTTATGAAAGATATGGTTACAAAGAAGAGATCGGTAAGTTTCGAGGATGATGACCGAATGCAACATTATAGTGCTATTGCTATAAGGTCTCTTGTGAAAAAGAAAGAAGATGCAGGCGCTTTCACTATTCCATGTACCATCGGTTTGTTACACTTTGCTAAAGCACTATGTGATCTCGGTGCAAGCATAAATGTCATGCATCTCTCCATTTATAAGAAACAGGGTTTGAGTGACCCAAAGCCCACCGCAATACGGTTACTGATGGCCGATTGAACAGTGAAGAGGCCTATTGGGATACTCCATGATGTGTTAGCTAAGGTAGAGTCGTTTATATTTCTGGCCAACTTTGTGTTCTTGACTGTGAGGTTGATTCTGAGTTGCCTATTATTCTAGGGAGGCCGTTCCTTGCTACCGGTCGCGCCTTGGTTGACATGAAAAAGGGCAAAAGAAGTTTTAGTTAAACAATGAAGAAGCAACTTTCAACATTTGTAGGTCCATAAAGCAGAGTGGTGAGCTCCAAACGGTATCTGTTATATCCTACAGGGTTGAGAGTACGTCTGAGGTACAAATCGAAGAGCGCCTTGGTGTTGAGGCACTAGCGACAGTGATCATGAATTTTGAGAGTGATGGTATTGAAGAGTATGGGTAGTTGGTTGCGGCACCTGATCAAGGTGAATTTTGGTTCAAACTAAGAAATTGGGGTTAGATATGAAGCATCGCGAGTCTCCACCCGCGAAACCATTTATTGAGGAGGCCCTACAATTAGAGCTTAAGTCTCTACCACCTCATCTGAGTTATGTATTCTTAGGAAGAGATGACACTTTTCCGGTAATCATTCCATCTGATTTTAATGTGGATCAAGTAGAGTGTCTGGTAGAAGGGTTAAAGAGGTTCAAACGAGCCATTGGTTGGACTAGTGCGGACATTATTGGGATCTCACCCGGTATTTGGTCACACAAAATCCAACTCATGCCCGATCACAGGGCAAGTGTTGAGCACCAAAGACGTTTGAATGCACCTAGGCAAGAGGTAGTTAAGAAGGAGCTTATTAAGCGGTTGGATGCCAGAGTCATATATCCTATCGCAGATAGTAGTTATGTATGCCCTGTTCAGTGTGTGCCCAAAAATGGGGGGATAACAGTGGTTCCTAATGAGAATAATTAGCTTGTTCCAATGAGTCCGGTGACCGGATGGAGAATTTGTATGGATTACCGAAAGTTCAATGCATGGACTGAGAAGGACCCTTTCCCTATGCCTTTCATGGATCAGATGTTAGATAGACTCGCAGGAAAAGGATGGTACTGTTTTCTTGATGCCCTTATCTGTAGAGCCTCCTCATCAACCAATGACGATCTCCTCGCAGCCTCCATATCCGTCCGCTCCTTCTTCCTAGCCCGAGCATCCTCACTATCACTGGTGCGGCTCGAACGGTGCCTCTTGGCACGCTCACCTGGCGTAGGCAGCGGTGCAGTGGTGGTAGTGAACAGTTCAGCAAGCATTGTGTCCTCTGCGAGCTCCACAGGTGAGGTATCGGGCTAGGGTCCCCTCATATCAAGTATACCATCAACGTCGGCATGCAGACTTGACACAGCCTCCTGAAGGGTCATCAAATCAATGGTGGGGACTGGATGTGCAAAAACTCTCAACTCAAATGCATCGAGGCGATAGTGGAACGCATGAATCTTCTGCTCACTCTGCTGAGCAACCCTTTTCTCAATCCGGTCCTCAGTCTTGGCAATGGACTTCTGCATCCAAGGCTTGATATGGTGCAGCAAGGTGGCCATCTGGGCCTCTAACTTTTGTACCCTATCAATCGGGACCAGTGCTGCTGATGGAGGAGTATACCGGAAGGAACTCGGTTCCCTACTAGTTCCAAGGGCAGACTCGACCGGGGTGGTATCCGTGGTCTCAGAAGCGTCATGATCATCCCCTTGGGCTAACTCCACTATCTCCGCCAAGTTCTCACTCAGCGACTGCAAATCAACTCGGGGCCCTCTCCGTGGTGACGCCACATTGGCCTCTGTTATAGCCCGAGACCACACCCTAGAAGTTAGGGAACAATCTCGGATTGTGACGTGCGTACTTGACCTCTCAGAGGTCTCATAGAAGCCATTCATATCATTCATCGCATATACATAATGAAAACTAGTGCGGAATTAAAACTTTTCATAAAACAATATCGTAGTCTTTAAAATCTATTTCTAATAGAAGTAATAGTAAATTCTAAATCTCAATCTCATCATCTTAAGACACAAGAGTACTTGTCACACGGCCCATACGAAATAGAAAACATAGTACTATTAAGTCTATTACAATACTTCAATAAGAAACATAAAAGACATATATGCCCTTAAGTCAAGTGAGGACATACTTCAACTTCTCTTGAACGATCTTCTGAATCCAAGTCTTCTTCCCAAAATCTCTTCACCTACCAATAACTATATAGATAGATAAAAGAACTTAATTAGTACAACCACATGTACTAAGTATGGCTTATGCATAAAATCATGAAAGCGGACATTTATTGGAGATATGCATCTTTTCATTTAAATATCATAATATCATTATAAGAACAACATTTAAATACATAGAATCACATAAGAAAACATTAAAACCAAACTTCATATTTTTAGAACTCACTTACAGTGAGCTCAATTCACTGTACCGTGAAGTACTTCACTGTTATAGTGAATTCCTCTACTTTCATACTAAGCATCTTCTAACATCTAATCATCTCACTAAAGATATCCTAAGATTCACTTAAGTCACACAAAGAGAGACCGCCCATACACCCTCTCTAGATGTACCTAAACAATCCTTAAGATTACTCATAATGAGACACATACACACCTACAATACATCAACATACAAGACATACATAATATGACAATCTCCCCTACCAAGGCTATCAAAAGACTTACTTAAGTACTCTAGAAGAGAACGCTCATACACCATCTTCAAGGCTACCTAAATAATCCTTAAGACTTCCTAAGTTTAGATCATGTCAAACATAACAAGCAACTTCCCTAACTAGAGTCATTCTCAAGACTTTCATAGATAAGACATGAAAAGATCATCCTTTATGCTCTCTTCACACTTTAACTAAGGAATCCTTAAGTCACTATAGATTAGGTACTCATCATTTACACATTTTATATAAATAAGTCATTAGTTCATTAGTTCATTTAAGAGACATACATCACATAAAGAACATTCAAATAATGGTCTTGTACAAGACCTAGGGACTCTTACTAATACCTTCCAAGCCTATTGTGCAATGTCTAGATAGCGTCCCATACCACCACCTAAACCTCATAGAACTTCTCTAATGCTAATAGGTAACCCATATGATGAGAATAGGCAATAACCGACATAGACCACGGTAGCAAACATGGAATCCGGAGCTCTATCCTACTCCGATGAGGTTGTTCTACTTGCCAATGGTAGAAGTTAGACACATCCCATGTAGGCACATGGTTAAGGAAATATGAAGTGCATGCTTTGTAATCTAGTCTCATTCTTTAACTAGAACTACTTCCCTTGCCACACTCACTCGGTGCTAGCCTTCGTTCTCATAGATTAGTTCACACTAAGGTTCATACAAATGGGTCCCATATCATGTTCATGACCCATGTACATTTACCCTACCAAAGCAAGGTCCACTAGGGCTATCTCACTATGGCGACAAGAAGCTCATCATGACTTTCCTAAGGATTGATGTGATGCCGTTCCAGCCAATCAACCTTAAGTCCATCATTCATTACATGAAGATACCATTAAGGCTTTCGAGTTCAAGTTTCATCACCCTACCACTTGGTTCAAGGTTTCACATAAGGGACCCTCTTATCATCATTCAAGGTCTCACCTAATATTCATTCAATCAAGACTAAGACTCTTTATGTTCCTAAGTCAAGACATCACATATTCACATTCATACATGCATCAAGTAAGAGACACAAGTCTACCTAAACAAGACACAACATTACATCAATTTAGCACATATAGCATATCATATTTTAGACACTTACGAATGACCCTTATCATCATTTAGTCAACCTATTCATTAACTTGACATCATCAACATAATCATTATAGACTCATATAGCCAAGTTAGGAACAACCATATATCAACTCTAAGACTAACATGATTACCTAAATATCATCAATAGACTAACACATACTTTCACATATAAGTAGATATGATCATACATCACCTAATCAACTACACATTTAGCCATATAACTTCAAGTAGTGCCGACAAGTCCATGATCATCAATATACATAAAATAACGCCGACAAGGCCACATCAATTCACATAACACCGCCACCATAAGTGGACCAAACCAATCACAACATAATTGAAATCTAAAAAACATTAAGTAAGAAGAAATAGGTAAGTGTACCACCACTTCATCATCAACAATTCAATTCAATGTCAAATCATCCGATTCAATATCATAAGGCCCTTACCCATGGCCATGAACATCAATTCAATACATAAACTATAATACTCAATGAAATCTAAGACAATTCATTATAGATTCAACAATTTAAGACCAATTATACATCAATTGAATACTATTCTTATATCATTAGAAGGCCCATAAGAAACTACACATGAATTCATAAACATTAGACTAATATAAAGTAACCCATAAATTAGTCAAAAACTAGGATTCATTAATTAAATGGGTTCATAGGTTAATTGAGTTAAAATCACCTTAATAACAAAAATTCAGTCACTAAACAATGATTAAAAACCATTAATGCAAGAACCCATTATAGATCATGAAATAGTTCAATTCATCTTTAGAAAACATTTAGAAAACATCTTTGAAAGTTGGGATACTTGATGAAACGAGTTTCAAGGATAAATATTCATACATCAACAATGATAATCCTCCAATTTAATGAAGAATCACCACTCAAATCACCAATCCAAGCTCTTCCTTGACTTTTAGCTTTAATGGAGTCTTGGGGAATTTCTAAGGGTTTTTGGGGTTTTGATTTTGAAGAATGAAATATTCTAAGTAAGAAAGACTTAAATACATGCCTAAAATAACCAAAATAACCCTTAGGAACCTCCAAACCTTCTATTTGGAAGTGGGGTGAAATTACAACTTCACCCCTCAACTTAACCGTGGCCTGTGCAGGGAACCAGTGGCTATCGACGGTTGCCCAACGACGGGCCGTCAGTCCACCCACGTACCATCTGGTACTCCATCGATGGGTTCAGAGACTGGACAACAGGAGATTAGCTCCCCAGGCTAAGTCCCGCGCAACGAGACTGCCACCGACGTGCCGTCCTTTGACCTATGGACCGTCCTGTGGTCTGTGGTCTGGGACTAAGGCTTGTCCTTATTCCCTCCTCCCCTAGTCTAAATCCCAATCGACGGAGCAACACCCACGTGGAGTGGAGTGACCAACGGGCCATAGATTGCCTTCCGTGGTTTGGGCTGTCTTGGGCAGCCTAGGCACAAACTTTGGGTCCTTGCTTAAGGACCCTTGGATGGTCCTTGGGGATAACTTTACCTTGCATTTCCAACCCAAACATAACCGTATACAAGTTAAGGACCTCTCACATGAATTTCACCCAATACGAACACGTAAAACTCGACGAAACATGCCTAGACACACAAGGTCATTTCAAGGCACATCTTTCAAACACCATGGACATTCTTCAGTGTTTGACCTCGAAACATCTCGAAACTTGATACACTACCTATATACATCATATTAAGTTATTTAGTGATTTCACAACATCATGAATAACACATAAACACATAGAACCACATATGAGGCACTTAGGTGACTTAGTCGTCGAACGTCTTTGCCGTCCCTTGACGTTTGATTTCCAATGCACCTAATACTTTAGACTCTTCATCAATACCATATAATAGACCTATTTTTGACCTTATACCCCATGAAAACCATGTTAGGATCTAGTTCACCTATGCCATTTTCGGGACCTTACAATCTCCCCCATTTGGACAACATTCGTCCTCGAATGACACTTGCCACTCTCCAAACACTTCCAAGAATAGAGAATCAACTAGAAGCACATAACCAAACCATATTTTAACAACCCTAAAAATGGATATGCTAACTAATGCTTAATGTGTCTAGAATGACTACGATTAGACCGGGTTCACACGGATTGATGCGCGTAAAACCAGACCTCTGAACCCTTGCTACAGCCAAGCGAACTAACATTGGGAGTTAGTTGAGCTAGAAAAGCTTGGGTTCAGCCATGTGGGGCCCTCTAATATGACAATTTACTCGAATGAGTCTCTACCGGACTTAAAAAGGGAAAATCTTAGGCTTGGAGGGACTAATGGTAAAATGATCTTTTTCCAGGCTAAGGGTAGTATCATAATTACCATAAATATGTAATTAATTATTTAATTAATAAGGTGGAGGGGAATTTTGGGGAGAGAGGGCCGAAAATTGGCCTTTGAGGCAAAATCTTGCTCCACCCGGGTTCGAACGTAGGTGGGAGCAATGGTTTAATGTTTTTTTTTTAATTGGTGAATTAATTTAATAAATTAATAATTAATGGCTGATTTAAGAAAAAGGAAAATCAGATGTTTTATTATTAATTATTAATTATTTATTAATTAATGTGTTTTATTTGACTAAGTCTCCTAGTTGACTAAGTCTAAACTACTTCACCTTTTTTAACTCTTTCTCACGCTCATCTCTCTCACGTTTCTCCACTCTTTTCACGTTCTCTCTGCCAAATTAACGTACAAGAACAGAAACTCAACCAAAGTTCTTCACACTTGAAGAACTCACAACGAAAATTATAAAATCAAACGCTAAGCAAAACAGGTTAGGCAAAGGGAGGGTTTTCCGTCGAAACTTTGGTGTTGAAACTTGGATTTGGACGTGATTTTTGGAGAAGGTTTTTGGCAGCAAGTTAAGGTTTGAACTATATAAAAGGTATGAGTTCTCTTCTCTCTTGGTCCCTTTCCCAAGAGACCCCTAATTCAGTTTAAAATCTATTCCGGAAACTAGGGTTGTTCCCCGTTGTATGTCCCTGTAAATAGCTCCCATTGATTCATAGGTTGGGTATGTTTGCTGGTAGAAAAGTAGGGATGAAACGTGTTTTTGTGATGATTATGTGTATATATGGTTGTTTGAAATTATGTGAGTAATGAAGGGTGATTTCCGAAAATATGACTTACGTTGTGTGGGTGCATTGTCGTGACTCTTGGTCACGGATTGAAGCTTGAGAATGGCATGTTGATTCTTGTGTTTTACGTGCAAAAACTTATGTAAATCGTGATGTTAATGTGAAGTGTAATGTGGCTGATTTGTGTGAGAAACTCTTGGCTAAATGAATCCATGAAAATGTACCTAAAGATGTTCTAAACGATCTATGAATTACCCTAAGAACTAACGTGTAATGTTGATGAAAATGAGCTGAAAAACTACACAATTTTCAGCACCTTATGGATGAGTTTCGATCAAGATAAATGGTTCGATATGCTATGACTCATAAATTTAAAATAGGTGAGGTCAATCAGGATCTAACCCGTGACCTCACCATGTAAAAAGTCATATAAATAATTAAGTTAAAAAGAATGTGGCAAGGGGGAGTCGAACTCATGACCTAGACTGAAATGAAATTTTTTTTTAAAAAAAAAAAGAAATGAGAGTTGTGTGGTACGAACCCACCACCTCTCGGTCAGGTTTAAGGAACAATTAAAAGAAAAATAATAGTTGAGGCATGTGGGAATCGAACCCACGACCTCTAGGTAGAATAAAAGAAATGTAAGGAGAAAAAAATTAAAGTGGGGTTGTGGGGGTTCGATCCCACAACCCCTCGGCCAAGAAAGAGAGAGTTTAAAGAAAAGAAATTAAAAAGAAATGAAGGCTTTGGGGCCCGATCTTGGGTCCCCAAGCCGTATGGATTAAACCAAAATAAATAAAAATGTAAGTGTTGTCGAAGAGATTCGAAATCGGGTTCCCTTGCCCAAATTCCATATTGGTACATAAGTCATACGTGAATAAATGTTCAAAAACAATGTTGCCTACATAGATCGAAATCGAGATCTTGGCATACTTACAAGATGCATAAGTCTTGTACCACATAATCTTAGGAAGATATGAATCACTTAAACGAACTATGAATGAAGCCTCATGGCTTGTATGTATAGACCCATAAGTCTAGCATACATTTAAAGTAAGTGAACCTAAGATGTATGTAATGAAATAATGAAGCCTTAGAAGGGTTAAGTAAGAATGTGAAACACACTAAATGGCCAGGTTCATTGGCATATGACGAAATGAACGATGAAATGATAAAACCCTAGAAGGGCTAAGTAAGAGTGCGAAACACACTAATGGCCAAGTGCATTGGCATATGATGAAATGAACATTCACGTAAAAAGGGGTGGTTAAATATGAAGATCAAATGTGCTAAAGTTAATAAATGTGGTGACAACATGATAAGAGGCTAATGTTAAAGATGAGAGCAATCTCAAATGAGCCTAAGTAAATGTTACCAAAATGTACTCACCTATGAGAGTGTAAAGTTAATGAAGAGACCAGTCTCTATGAACACTCTAATGAAAGTATTGAAAATAATGTATACTTAATACTAATGATGAGATGAGAAATCATATATTGAGCTTTGATGTCCTCATACTAGAAGCCAGCTTCTATGACGTATGAGTTGAATGCAATGAAACTTTATACTGAGCACTGATAGGCTAGCTATGAGCGGTGATGCCTTCTTTCAGGTAGGGCGGAGGTTCACGTAACTCTCATGAGATGAGACTGTCTGGCATGCCGAGTATGGGTATCCTTATATCTCCTAGTCTTCGAACCTATACTTCCAATATAGGGATCTGGCGGGGTTTAATTCCCATATACGCTAGCATGTTTTGGGTCACTTTGGCCGGTGATTCCACCTCTTTTCGGTGTGGGGGAGACACTGTATTTCATGATGCTCACATGATCTATGTCGGTTAAAGTTAATGTTCCCCATTAATGAATGAGGCCAGCCTCAAATGATACACATAATGAAATGAACGATACCAAATGTGTTAGGATAGGATAATAAGAGGTGAGCTAGACTCAAGTAATAACACTTGGTTATTCTTGATTATTGAAAAGCAAAACCGATGAGAGTCTTAAACTACATCCTAGGTATAGCTGGTGTTTACAGTAGCTTATGAATGAATGAAATAAAGTATGTATGAACGAATGAAGCAGACTCCGTGTTTGCTAAAGAAGGCTCCATAGTTGGGGTCCCATATGTTGAGCCCTCATTTTGGGAAGTCTTAATGTTAAGTCCATGATTCCGAGGTCTCTTGGCATATGAAAGAATGATATGAAAGATGTTATGTGCTATATGCAATATGTTATGTGCTATTTGTAAGATATGTGTTGTGTGCAATATGATACGTATGAATGCATGTTACTCTAATGGCATGACTTTCCTAATCTAAATTTGGAAAGTCTCCTGACTATCCTAATTCAAATTTGGCATGTCCCTTGACTTTCCTAATCCCACTTTGGCAAGTCCACTGACTTGACTTCCATAAATCATGTTGTTAGGAAAGAGCTATTCTTACTCATGCATGTCCTTGGTGTGTGCTTGCATATACCCATACTTAGTACAAGTGTGTACTAATCCCATACAACTCTGTATTTTTAGGTGCAGGCACAGGTGGACGTTAGAGCTTAGAGCACGACATTGCAGCTATCCGGATGTGGAGCTTTCAACCGGATTTGGTAGGCCCTCATGCTTTCGAGGATGTCTACTGTTATTATCTAGCTTAGATGTAGGCTTTAGCTAGTGGAGCATGTTTCACTAGTGTTTCTTTCCCATTTTATTTCAGACATTGTATTGGTGCCATTTTGGCAAGTATACACTTAATGCAGTATTCAACTATTTCTTTCAGTTGATGATCTTAATGTTAGATGGTTGATTGTGAACGTATATGAATTTAAGTAGAATGATATATATGCATTTTAAGGAACAAATAGTTTAAATTTTCCGCTAAAATTAACCTAGATGAAGTAATGATGATGTATGTAGGCTTGTCTTCGACCTCTAAGAGGTCAACGATGCCGGTCTTGTCTGGGGTCTAGATTTGGTCGTGACAAAGTTGGTATCAGAGCATTAGGTTAAATTCCGAGGATAATAAGTTCACATCAACCACATTGAGTAGTTTCTAAGTCATGGTAGTGAAGTGCACCACTATCCTGAATTAGAGAATGCATGATGCATAGGAAAATTTCCCTTCTTCTGATCTTATCGTGCTTCTCCTAATGTCTGATCTCTTGGTGTTATGAGCGTGTCTAGCATAAATTCTTATTGTTTTCAGATAATGAATACTAGGAGGAACATTGGTCAGACGAGAGGAGGAGCGGCTGTTGGGGGCAATCAGGTTCGACCCCAGGCTCCAGCTAAAGGAGTGGCTATGCCGGTTAACCCAGCTGGGTTGAATGATACGGAGGTGCGGACATCTCTGGCCTAGATGGCACAGGCCATCATTATACAGACCCAGGCCATGACTGCCCAGGTCAACTGGCAGAATGTTCAAAGGGAGAACCCACCAGTACGTAGCATGGCTGACAGGCTGCGAGACTTTACGAGGATAAATCCTCCTATTTTCACAGGGTCTAAGACTTCAGAGGATCCCCAGGAGTTCATGGATAAGTTACATATGATTTTGGTTGCCATGGGGGCCACAGATACTGAGAAGGCTGAGTTGGCTTCCTATCAGGTCAAGGATGTTGCACAGACTTGGTGCAAGATGTGGCAGGATAGCCGAGCTTTGGGCGGAGTTTCGATCACCTGGGAGCTGTTTAAGACAGCCTTCCTAGAGAGATTCTTCCCCAGGGAGATGAGGGTGGCCAAGGTTGAGGAGTTTATCAACCTTAAGCAGGGATCAATGACAGTCACGGAGTATTCCCTGAAGTTTATTAAATTATCCAGGTATGCTACTTCCATTGTATTTAACAGCAGGGATGAGATGAGTACTGAAGTTTGTTAAACTGTCCAGGTATGCTACTTCTCCTGTATCTAACAGCAGGGATGAGATGAGTAGGTTCCTCACAAGGATCACACGAGATCTGGAGGAGGAGTGTCGGGATGCGATGCTCCACCATAACATGGACCTCTCCATGTTGATAGTGTATGTCCAGCAGGTGGAGGACAGCCGGAAGAAGAGGGGAGTCCGTGATGCTAGGAGGCCTAAGCCTCATGATCAGGAAGGTCCTAACAATGGAGGCAACAGGAACAATTTTGGTGTCCATGACCAGGCCAGGTTCGAAAAGGGGCAACAGAGTTCAGGGAACTCTAACTTTCAGAGGAGTACAGCACCTAGAGGAGGCAGACCCGAGCCAAAGAAGGGCAATGGAGGTGATATGCAGTGTCCCAGAAAGGACTGTGCTAAATGTGGCCGTGCTCATAGTGAAGAGTACAGACAGGGCACTAATGCCTGCTTCGATTACGGTAAGAGCGGGCACATGGTTAAGGACTTCCCACAGAACAGGGTCAGGCTGAAGGTAATGCTCAGCCTAGGCCTAATCCACAGGGTGGAGAAGCCGAGCCTCCGAAGAGGAATAAATTCTACGTCCTGAATGGCAGGGAGGAGTAGCAGAAGTCCGCTGATGTGGTCACAGGTATGCTGCAAGTATTCTCAACTTCTGTTTATACTTTACTTGATCCAGGGTCTACGCTTTTGCTTTGTAACTCCTTTGCTTGCTCTCACTTTTGAAAAATTTCCAGAACTTCTGCATGATCGTATAGTGGTTAGTACACCTTTAGGAGAAAATGTAAGAACTGATAGAGTATACAAGGATTGCCCAATAGTTGTATGTGGTAAGACTATGTGTGCAAACTTAGTTGAGTGACCAATGCATGATTTTGATGTTATTCTTGGCATGGAATGGTTTCATAGTTGTTATGCTTGTATGGATTGCCGTAGCAGGGTTCTGAGATTTCGTTTCCCTAATGAGGTAGATATGGTCTGGGAGGGGTACAACTCGAGTCGTCCTAACCCCTTGATTTTGAACCTTAAGGCCAATAAAATGATATCCAAGGGGTTATTGTGTCATCTTGTGAGTGTTAATGACTTAGATCATGACATTCCTTCCATAGACTCAGTGCCTGTAGTGAATGAGTTCCAAGATGTATTTCCTGATAATTTGCCTGGAGTCCCTCCTCCTCGAGAGATTAAATTTGGTATCGACTTAGAACCCGATACTAAACCAATTTTGATTCCTCCTTACAGAATGGTTCCAGCTAAACTCAAACAGTTGAAGATGCATTTAAAGGATCTCACTGATAAGGGTTTCATTCAGCCGAGCATATCCCCTTGGGGCGCTCCAATGTTGTTTGTGAAAAAGAAAGATAGAACCCTTAGAATGTGTATCGATTATCGGCACCTCAACAAAGTCACTATAAAGAATAAGTATCCACTTCCCAGAATAGATGACTTGTTCGATCAGCTCCAAGGGTCTAGTTTCTTCTCTAAGATTGATCTTCGTTCAGGGTATCATCAGCTTAGGGTTAAGGATGGAGATATCCCAAAGACAGCCTTTCGTACCCGTTATGGTCATTATGAGTTCTTAGTCATGTCATTTGGTCTAACTAATGCACCAGCTGCATTTATGGACCTCATGAACCGAGTCTTCCGTGAATACCTTGATTCTTTCGTCATAGTATTCGTTGATGACATCCTCATCTACTCTAGGACCAAGGAAGAGCATGAACAACATTTGAGACTAACTTTGCAGGTAATTAGACAACATCAGTTGTATGCCAAATTCTGCAAGTGTGAATTTTGACTTAGATCAGTGACCTTCCTGGGTCATGTTGTGTCCGATCAGGGTGTGTAGGTGGACCCAAGGAAGACTGAGGATGTGAAGAACTGGCAAAAACCACTTACTCCCACAGATATCCGTAGCTTTCTGGGATTGGCTGGTTACTACCGCAGATTCGTGGAGGGTTTTTCTTCCATTACTGCCCCATTGACAGCTTTGACTAAGAAGAAAGCCAAGTTCGAATGGACGGAGACTTGTGAAAAGAGTTTCCAGGAGCTCAAAGATAGACTCACTTCAGCCCCGGTGCTTACTTTGCCTAAGTGTGGTGAGAATTACACTGTTTATTGTGATACATCTAGGGTTGGTTTGGGTTGTGTTCTTATGCAGATTGGTAAGGTGATAGCTTATGCGTCCAGACAACTCAAGGTTCATGAGAAGAATTATCCCACTCATGATTTGGAGTTGGCAGCTGTGGTGTTTGCACTGAAGCTGTGGAGGAACTACTTGTATGGAGTGCATGTGGATGTGTTCACTGACCACAAGAGTCTCTAGTACGTGTTCACGCAGAGGGAGTTGAATCTACGTCAGCGAAAATGGTTAGAGCTGTAGAAGTACTATGACATGAATGTTCACTACCATCCAGGTAAGGCTAATATTGTAGCTGATGCTTTAAGCAGGATGAGCATGGGAAGTACAGCCCACGTTGACGATGAGAAGAAGGAGTTGGTGAAATATGTACACAGACTGGCCACACTGGGTGTGTGGTTGATTGACTTTACTAGTGGGGGTGTTTCAGTTCATCCTAGTTCTGAATCATCCTTGGTAGTTGAAGTCAAGCAGGGTCAGCATCTCAATCCTGTGTTGATGGAGCTGAAGGACTCAGTGTTGATAAAGATGAATGAGTCTTTTGCTTTGGGAGGTGACGGCGTACTTAGGTACCAGGATAGGCTGTGTGTACCAAATGTGGATGATTTGCGGACCAGGATTGTTGCAGAGGCCCATGGTTCTAGATATTCCATTCATCCAGGTTCCACCAATATGTATCATGATATTAAGCAGATTTATTGGTGGGATGGCATGAAGAAGGACATTGTAGAATATGTGTCCAAGTGTCCTAATTGTCAGCAGGTTAAGGCAGAACATCTTAAGCCTGGCGGTCTTTCTCAGATTATTAAGGTTCTAACTTGGAAGTGGGAGGCCATTAATATGGACTTCGTGGTTGGTCTTCCGAGGACTAGGAGACAGCATGACTCCATATGGGTTATTGTGGACAGGATGACTAAGTCTGCCCACTTTATCCCTGTGAAGTCTACTTACAGAGCCGAGGATTATGCGAGACTCTACATTGATGAGATTGTGACATGTCATGGGATTCCTTTGTCTATCATTTCAGATAGAAAAGCTCAGTTCACTTCACATTTCTGGAGATCCTTCCAGAAGAGCTTAGGCACATAGGTATGCTTAGTATTGCCTTTTATCCTCAGACTGATGGGCAGGCACAGCGCACCATTCAGACATTGGAGGGCATGTTGAGGGCGTGTGTGATTGACTTTAGGGGTAGCTGGGATGACCATCTGCCTTTGATAGAGTTCTCGTATAATAATAGCTATCACTCCAGCATTGGGATGGCACCGTTTGAGGCACTGTATGGTAGGATATGTAGATCTCCAGTTGGGTGGTTCAAGGTTGGAGAGTCATCCATTTTGGGTCCAGAGATCATTCATGAGGCCTTAGAGAAGGTCAAAGTGATTAGGGACAGATTGGCTACTGCTTACAGTCGACAGAAGTCTTACGCAGACAACAGAAAATGGCCCTTAGAGTTTGATGTTGTTGACCAGGTCTATTTAAATATATCACCTATGAAGGGGGTTATGAGGTTTGGCAGGAAGGGGAAGTTGAGTCTGAGGTATGTTGGGCCATATGAGATCCTACAGCGTGTGGGTGAGGTGGCCTATGAGTTGGCATTGCCTGCGGAGCTAGATTCTGTCCATCCAGTCTTTCATGTATCCATGTTAAAGAAGTTCCTAGGTGATCCAGTATCGATTCTACCTCTGGAAGGTTTGGGGGTCGATGAAGACTTGTCCTACGAGGAGGTACCTGTTGAGATCTTAGACAGACGGCTGAGGAACAAATAGATTGCCACAATGAAGGTATTGTGGAGGAATCATCTTGTTAAGGGTGCTACGTGGGAGGCCGAGGCCGATATGAGATCCCGCTACCCTCATCTTTTCAGCTCTTGAGGTTAGACTTCCTACTCTTAAGTCTAAGTTTCCTAATCTCTCTATTCTTTGTTGCTATTGCTTGATTGTGTATAGTAACTATGTTATCATCTAACTGGAATTATTCTAGCTAGTTAGTAGTGTCATTCGGGTACGAATGTTCCTAAGGGGGGGATAATGTAACAACCCTAAGAATGGATATGCTAAGTAATGCTTAATGTGTCTAGAATGCCTACGATTAGACCGGGTTCACCGGATTGATGCGCATAGAACCAGGCCTCTGAACCCTTGCTATAGCCAAGCCAACTAACTTGGAGAGTTAGTTGAGCTAGAAAAGGTTGGGTCCAGCCATGTGGGGCTCTCGAATACGAATATTTACTCGAATTAGTCTTTACCAAACATAAAAAGGGAAAATCGTAGGTTTGGAGGGTCTAGGGGTGAAATGGTCTTTTTCCAGCCTAAGGGTAGTATCGTAATTACCCTAAATATGTACTTAATTATTTAATTAATAAGGTGGAGGGGCATTTTGGGGAGAGAGGGCCGAAAATTGGCCTTTGAGGCAAAATCTTGCTCCACCCGGGTTCGAACCTAGGTGGGAGCAATGATTTAATGTGATTTTTTATAATTAGTGAATTAATTTAATAAATTAATAATTAATGGCTGATTTAAAAAAAAGGAAAATCAGATTTTTTATTATTAATTATTAATTATTTATTAAATTAATGTCTTTTATTTGACTAAGTCTCCTAGTTGACTAAGTCTAAACTACTTCACCTATTTTAACTCTCTCTCACGCTCATCTCTCTCACGTTTCTCCACTCTTTTAACGTTCCTCTCTGCTAAAATAACGTACAAGAACAGAAACTCAATCAAAGTTTTTCACACTTGAAGAACTCACAACGAAAATTATAAAATCAAACGCTAAGCAAAACACGTTAGGCAAAGGGAGGGTTTTCCGTCGAAAGTTTTGTGTTGAAACTTGGATTTTGATGTGATTTTTGGAGAAGGTTTTGGGAAGAAAGTCAAGGTTTGAACTACATAAAAGGTATGGGTTCTCTTCTCTCTTGGTCCCTTTCCCAAGAGACCCCTAAGTTCAGTTTAAAATCTATTCCGAAAACTAGGGTTGTTCCCCGTTGCATGTCCCTGTCACTAGCTCCCATCGATTCATGGGTTTGGTATGTTTGCTGGTAGAAAACTAGGGATGAAACATGTTTTCGTGATGATTATGTGTATATATGTAATGTTTGGAATTATGTGAGTAATGAAGGGTGATTTCGGAAAATATGACTTACGTCGTGTGGGTGCATTGCCGTGACTCTTAGTCACGGATTGAAGCTTGAGAATGGCATGTTGAATCTTGTGTTTTACGTGCAAAAACTTATGTAAATCGTGATGTTAATGTGAAGTGTAATGTGTCTGATTTGTGTGAGAAACTCTTGGCTAAATAAATCCATGAAAATGCACCTAAAGATGTTCTAAACGGTCTATGAATTACCCTAAGAACTACCGTGTAATGTTGATGAAAATGAGCTAAAAAACTAAACAATTTCCAGCACCTTATGGATGAGTTTCGGTCAAGATAAATGGTTCAATATGCTATGACTAATAAATTTAAAATAGGTGAGGTCAATGAGGATCAAACCCGTGACCTCACCATGTAAAAAGTCATATAAATAATTAAGTTAAAAAGAATGTGGCAAGGGGTAGTCGAACTCATGACCTACACTGAAATGAAATTTAAAAAAAATAAATAATAAGAAATGAGAGGAGTGGGGTTCGAACCCACCACCTCTCGGACAGGTTTAAGGAACAATTAAAAGAAAAATATAAGTTGAGGCGTGTGGTAATCGAACCCACGACCTCTAGGCAGAATAAAAGGAATGTAAGGAGAGAAAAATTAAAGTAGGGCTGTGGGGGTTCGATCCCACAACCCCTCGGCCAAGAAAGTGAGAGTTTAAATAAGAGAAATTAAAAGGAAATGAAGGCGTTGGGGCTCGATCTTGGGTCCCCAAGCCATATGGATTAAACCAAAATAAATAAAAATGTAAGTGTTGTCCAAGGGATTCGAAATCGGGTTCCCTTGCCCAAATTCCGTATTGATACATAAGTCATACATGAATAAATGTTCAAAAATAATGTTGCCTACATTGATCAAAATCGATATCTTGGCATACTTACAAGATGCATAGGTCTTGTACCTCATAATCTTAAGAAAATATGAATCACTTAAATGAACTATGAATGAAGCCTCATGGCTTGTATGTATAGACCCATAAGTCTAGCATACATTTAAAGTAAGTGAACCTAAGATGTATGTAATGAAATGATGAAACCTTAGAAGGGTTAAGTAAGAATGTGAAACACACTAAATGGCCAAGTGCATTGGCATATGACGAAATGAACAATGAAATGATGAAAGACTAGAAGGGTTAGGTAAGAGTGTGAAACACACCAATGGCCAAGTGCATTGGCATATGATGAAATGAACATTCACCTATGAGAGTGTAAAGTTAATGAAGAGACCATTCTCTATGAACACTCTAATGAAAGTATTGAGAATAATGTATACTTAATACTAATGATGAGATGAGAAATCATCTATTGAGCTATGATGTCCTCATACTAGAAGCCAACTTCCATGACGTATGAGTTGAATGTAATGGAACTTTATACTGAGCACCGATAGGCTAGCTATGAGCGGCGATGCCTTCTTTCGGGAAAGGCGGAGGTTCACATAACTCTCATGAGATGAGACTGTCCGGCATGCCGGGTATGGGTCTCCATATATCTCGTAGTCTTTGAACCTATACTGCCAATATAGGGATCTGGTGGGGTTCAATTCCCATGTATGATAGCATGTTTTGGGTCACTTTGGCCGGTGATTCCACCTCTTTTCGGTGTGGGGGAGACACTGGATTTCATGATGCTCACATGATCTATGTCGGTTAACGTTAAAGTTCCCCATGAATGAATGAGGCCAGCCTCAAATGATACACATAATGAAATGAACAATACCAAAGGTGTTAGGATAGGATAATCAAGAGGTGATCTAGACTCAAGTAATAACACTAGGTTATTCTTGATCATTGCACAACAAACCCTATGAGAGTCTTAAACTACATCCTAGGTATAGTTGGTGTTTACACTAGCTTATGAATAAATGAAATGAAGTACGTATGAATTAATGAAGCAGACTCTGTGTTTGCTGAAGAAGGCTCCCTAGTTGAGGTCCCATATGTTGAGCCCTCATTTTGGGAAGTCTTAATGTTAAGTCCATGATTCCGAGGTCTCATGACATATGAACGAATGATATGAAAGATGTTATGTGGTACATGCAATATGTTATGTGCTATGTGTAAGATGTTATGTGTTGTGTGCAATATGATACGTATGATGATGCATGTTACTCTAATGACATGACTTTCCTAATCCAAATTTTGCAAGTCCTCTGACTTTCTTAATTCAAATTTGGCAAGTCCCTTGACTTCCCTAATCCCAATTTGGAAAGTCCACTGACTTGACTTTCCATAAATCATGTTGTTAGTAAAGAGCTATTCTTACTCACGCATGTCCTTGGTGTGTGCTTGCATATACCCATACTTAGTACAAGTGTGTACTAATCCCATACAACTCTATATTTTTAGTTGTAGCCACAGGTGGTCGTTAGAGCTTACAGCACGATGTTGCAGCTATCCGGACGTGGAGCTTTCATCCGGATTTGATAGGCCCTCATGCTTTCGAGGATGTCTACTGTTATTATCTAGCTTAGATGTAGGCTTTAGCTAGTGGAGCATGTTCCACTAGTGTTTCTTTCCCGTTTTATTTCAGACATTGTATTGGCGCCATTTTGGCAAGTATACACTTAATGCAGTATTGAACTATTTCTTTCAGTTGATGATCTTAATGTTAGATGGTTGATTGTGAACGTATATGAATTTAATTAGAATGATATATATGAATTTTAAAGAAAAAAAGGTTCAAATTTTCTGCTAAAATTAACCTAGAGGAAGTAACGATGATGTATGTAGGCTTGTCTGCGACCTATGAGAGGTCAACGACGCCGGTATCGTCTGGGGTCTAGATTCCGGTCGTGACAGATATAACTCACAATCAATGAGAAAACCTCAATTTCACATAGTTAAAAAATTCACAACACAACAAGAAACTAGAATACAATTGTATAAATCATTATGTTACAAAACTTACATGCTTCATTAAAAATAGTAAAAACTCATTTTATATTCATTATTATACTCATAAACATCAGTTCTAACCATATTACAACAATTTTAGACCAAAGAATCAATTAGTCCAATTTTGCAAAATTACACAATGAACAGTCCAGTGCTACAGTTATTTTTGGCCAATTTTCTAAAAATGCAATTTTAAGCAATTCATGATATTGACATGCTAATATGCAAGGTAACATCATATAAACACCTTTTACAACATGCTCATAACTTAATAAAGCACACAATGCAAGAAGTTAATGAAATTCAATTTCAACCAAACTCCTAAACATCATGCACATGCAACAACTTCTAGTACATCTATCTCATCTATGACCATACTCCCCCACTTAGAAGGAACTCATATAAACAAAATAGAAGACAAGGACTTACCAACATCATCATCACTATCGTACGGCTCTCTCCTCTAGTTTAGAGTGCATAGAAACGCCTCTTTGTTGGAGCATCATCCTTTGGAACACTAGAATCAACTTTCTTACCATCTTTTCCTCTAGAAGCAATGTTAGGAGAATCTCTCACTTTGTGTCCATCGTTTACACATCCAAAACAAATTACGATACCCTCTAGACAATCACCATAATGTTTCTTACCGAAAGTGGCACATGTATGCTTTCCATTTTCAGAACCACCTCCTTTCTCAAAATTTTCACCTTAGCACTCCTAGATTCTTCTTGAGTGTGAACCCTCTTTTTTGATCTAGGTTGCACATGATCACTAGCACCACTCCTTTTCAAGTTTCTTGACATCCTCCTAAGTTTGGACTCTTCAATTAATTGTGCATACACCATGAGTCTAGGTAAGGTCATATAATCATGTAGCATAGCCGTATGACATTCCTCCCTCACTAAGTCGGCTTCACCCGTCACAAAGCGACACATTTCATCCCTTGGATTAAACACTAGGGATGGTGCATATCTAGAGAAATTTGAGAACTTCAAAGAGTATTCCTCAACACTCATATTGCCTTGCTTGAGATTGATAAACTCCTCTACTTTTACCTCCTTCCTCTCATGGGGAAAGTACTTACCAAGAAAAGCTTCCTTAAATTCTTCCTACTCAATAGGATCCGACTCCACCGACCTATTATCCTTCCATTGAGTGTACCAAATTTGAGACACATCTCTCAATTGATACGAAGCCAACTCCGCCTTCTCCCTAGATGTAACCCCCATATCACTCAATACCTTGTACACACCATCAAGGATTTCTTGGGGATCCTCATCTACCTTAGAGACAAGAAAGATTGGAGGATTCAACCTCACAAAGTCTCTCAATCTAGAGGTCATAGTGCTCTCCACAACATTCACCCTTGGCACCATACTCAAATTGATTTGAGTAGTCACGTCTTGGGCTATAGCAAGCAAAGCATCTATAATCTCCCTATTAGACATCTCCGGTACCTCATTACCTCCTTCCACATTAGGGGCATGATCACCTTGAGGAGGCACTTGAGCACCTTGAGCATCTTGGACACCTTGCCCATGTTGAAGAACTTGCTCCACTTTCTCAACTTGAGGAGGAGCTTCCTCATTCACCCTTCCCTCTTCCAACCTTCTAGCGGCCATCCTTCTAGTATTGATCACCTAGAAACACAAGGAAACACATTTAGAATGATACTCATAACATTTACTCTACCGCACGACATAGGAGTATAAAAGAAGGGGAACTCTATCGTCCTATATCCTCTCGCCCATAGATGTGTCGCGACTCACACCGATGGTCGAGACTCTACTAGACGTGACTTGATGAGACTTTTGGATTCCTAAGACTACTTTCATCAACCTATGCTCTGATACCAAGCTTTCTCACAGCTCGAGACAACACCCTAGAAGTTAGGGCACAATCTCGGATTGTGGCGTGCGTACTCGACCTCTCATAGGGCTCATACAAGCCATTTATATCATTCATCGCATATACATAATAAAAAGTAATGCGGAAATAAAAAATTTCATAAAACAATATCATAGTCTTTAAAAACTCTTTCATATAGAAATAATAGGAAATACTAATGTCACAAACTGAAACCATACCCGAGAAGATAGGGTGCAATCTCGGATTGTGACCGTCGTCGTCGAACTCTCAGAGTTCTAAGACAAGCCTCATTCATATCATTCATTGCATATACATAGTGAAAAGTAGTGCGGAATTAAAACTTTTCACAAAAACATAATATAGACTTTAAAAATCTCTTTCATATAAAAGTAATAGAAATGCTAAGTCTCAATCTCATAATCTTAAGACACAAGATTACTTTGGGAGACGGCCCATACTTCAATACGAAAATAGAAAGACATAGTCTATTACAATACTTCAAAGAAAACAATAAGAGACATATGCCCTCAAGTCAACTAAGGACATACTTCAACTTCTTCTTGAACGATCTTCTAAGTTCAAGTCTTCACTTCACAAGCTCTTCACCTACCAAGAACAATAGATAGAAAATAAAGCACGAAATTAGTACAACCACATGTACTAAGTATGGCTATATGCATAAAATCATGAAAATGGACTTTATTGGAAATATGCATCTTTTCATTTAAAAATCATAGTTTAAACATCAGAACATCATTTAGCAATTAGGAAACAAATAAGATAACCATTAACCAAAAATACCATTTGAAGAACTCACTTTACAGTGAGCTATATTCACTGTGCAGTACAGTGAAGCACTTCATCCCTCACTTTAAGTCTTCCTAGCATGTAATTCCCTCACTTAAAGTCATCCAAAGATTCACTTAAGTCACACAAAGAGAGACCGCCCATACACCCTCTTTAGATGTGCCTAAACGACCCTTAAGATTACCTACAATGAGTCACATACATACTTAGAAAACAATCATAAACATCTATGTAAGATTCATCTACCAAAGGTGATTTCCAAGGTTCACTTAAGTGAGTGTGGAGTGACCGTCCATACAATCTCTATCACACACACACAAGAGATCCTATAGACTACCTCAAATAGAATCATTCTCACTAAACACACCAACACTTAGATTTAGAAGACATTCTCCTTCCAAAGACTATCAAAAGACCTACTTAACTAAATCGAGAAGATAATGTCCATAGTGCAGTGACCTCTTCAAGATTACCTAAATAGTCCTTAAGACTTCCTAAGGTTTAGATCATGTCAACAAGATTAACCAACTTCCCTAACTAGAGTCATCCTCAAGACTTCCAAATATAAGACATGAAGAGACTATCCTTTCATGCCCTCCTCACACTTTAGCTAGAAATGCTTAAGTCACTTTAGATTAGGTACTATTCACTTACATAGTTACTAACATAGGTCATTAGTTCATTAGTTCATTAAGACTCATACATCACATAAGAGACTCACATAAAGCATCACATAAGACACTCACATAATGGTCTTGGACAAGACCTAGGAACTCCACATAACACCTTCAAAGTCTATTGTGCAATGTCTAGATAGCGTCCCATAGCACCACCTAAACCTCATAAACTTATTTAATGCTAATAGGTATTCCACATGTTGAGAATATGCAATAACCGACATAGACCATGATAGCAAGACATGGAATCTGATGTTCTATCCTACTTCGATGAGGTTGTTCTACTTGCCAATGGTAGAACTTAGACACATCCCATGTAGACACATGGTTAAGGAATATGAAGGGCGTAATAAGCATTCAGTCTCTTCTTTAACTGAATCCACTTCCCCCTTACTCATACTCACTCGGTGCTAGACTTAGTTCTCATACATTAATTCACATTAAGGGTCATATAAATAGGTCCCATATCTAGTTCATGACCTCATTTACATTCACCCTACCAAAGCAAGGTCCACTAGGGCATAACTCACTTTTACGACAAGAAGCTCATGGCGACTTCCCTAAGGTATGATATGATGCCGTTCCAGCCAATCAACCTTAAGTCCATCAGTCATAACATGAAGGATACCATTACGGCTAACTACTTCACAATTTATAACCTCGCCACTAACTTCAAGGTTCCACATAAATGACCCTCTTATCATTAAGCTCTCACCTATATTTATTTATTCAAGACTAAGAGTTATAACACCCTAAATCAATACATCACATATCCATAATCATATATACATCAAGCAAGAGATACAAGTCAACCAAGACAAGGCATCACATACTTCACCTTTAACACATAATACAAGTCATTCTAGAAACACCTCTAAAACAACCTAACATATTCAAGTCACCCTATATATCATCATAACATCATTAATATACTCCACATAGACTCATAAAGTCAAGTATGAATAACTAAGACTTCACCTAACACTACACTCAAAATGTCAAGTCAAAGTCTAACATGATCACTTAAGGCAACATAACTAGAAGAGTACATACATGACTATATAACTTCACATGTAGATAGGTAATGTCATCAAACTACACAAATAGACACATAACTTCACGTAATTGCCAATAAGGCCATGCTCATAATATTGCATAAAGTAACGCCGACAAGGCCACATCAATTGCAGGCAAAACACATAACACCGCCACTATAAGTGGACCATACCAATCACAATATAATCAAAGTATAATTAATATCAAATTAAGGAAAATAGGGCAGCATACCTTCATACCCAAATCCACACTTCAATTCAATGCTAAATCAACCAATTCAACATCACATGGCCCTTACCCATGGCAATGAACAATAATTCAAAGCAATAACCATAAAACTCAATGAATCTTCATCAATTCAATATAGGTTTAGCAATCTAAGATCAATTATATATCAATTGAATACAATTCTTATATCATTAGAAAGCCCATAAGAAACTACACAACAATTCATCAACATTAGCTTAATATCAAGTAACCCAATAAGTAGTCAAAACTAGGGTTCATCAATTCACATGGGTTCATAGGTAATTTATGTTTAAATCATCAATACAATATCAATTAAATCATAATTCAATGTTTTGAAATTATTTATGCAAGAACCCATGGTAGAATCCCCAAATTGGACAATTCACTTTAGAAAACTTTGTGAAACACTTTGAGAATTGGGCTCCTTGATGAAATAAGTTTCAAGGATCAAAAGACATACCTCAAGGATGATAATTCTTCACTTTGATGAAGAATTTCCACACAAGAACCCCTCACCAACCTGCCTCTTCAATGGAGTCTTCAATGGAGGTTTTGGGAATATTCTAAGAGTTTTGGGTTTTCAATTTGGAAGAATGAAGTCTTTAGGGTGTTAACTACTTATATAGTTGATTAAAATACCCATAAGACCCTTAATAAACCGCCTAAACTCTTATTAGGAAGTGGGGTGAATTTACTAATTCCCCCCTGACTTGGCAGAAAAATCTGCACGCAGGGAACAGCCCATGATGAGCTGCCCATGATTGGGCGTCACGGCTGAAACGGGGCATCATGGCCATCCGTTGCAAAAAACAGTGGCTTGACAAGGGTACCATATACACCCTTGGACAAGGCCCACATGAGGAGACCCTTGTGACAGGGCGTCACAGCCACTACTGGCCGTTGACAGCTCCGTCGCCAAAGCTGCCTGGGACTACCTGCACATCAGTTTTGGGTCCTTCCTCAAGGACCCTTCGATGGTCCTTGGGGATAATTTCCTGGACGTTTCCAACCCAAATATGATCATCTATAAGTTTAACAACTCTCACATGAATTTCATCCAAAACGAACAAATAAAACTAAACGAAACTCGCCTAGACGTACAAGATCGACTCAAGGCATATCTTTCGAATGCCTTGGACGTTCTTGGTCGTTTGACCTCCAAACTTCACGAAACTTTAACCACTGCCTATACATGCTATATTAACTCTATTAAGAACCTTAAAACTCCATGAAACACACATAAACACATTAAACCACATAATAGACATTTAGGTGACTTAGTCGTCAAACGTCTTAGTCGTCCCTTGACGTTTGACTTCCAACACCTCTAATACTTTAGCTACGGCCTCTATACCACATATTCAACATATTTAGGACCTTAGAACACGAAGACCAACATGTTAGGCTCTAGTGAACCTATGTCATTTTCGAGGTCTTACAATCTCCCCCACTTGGACAACATTTGTCCTCGAATGACACTTGCCACTCTCCGAACACTTCCAAGATTAGAGACTAAACTAGCAGAACATAACCAATCCATACAACACATATCAATAAGAAATCATCAATTTCACATAATCAAGAGATTCACAACACAACAAGAAACTAGAAAACAATTCTATAACTCATTATGCTACAAAGCTCACATGCTTCAATCCAAATAGTAAAAACTCATTTTATATTCAACATCATACTCATATACATCAGTTCTAACCACATTACTACAATTTTAGACCAAAGAATCAAATAGTCATTTTCTCAAAAAATTAACAGTGAGCAGTGTATCAAGCTACAGTGATTTTAGCAACTTTTCCAAAAATGAAATTTTTAGGCAATTCTTTATATAGACATGCTAATATGCAAGATAACATCATTTAAACACATCATACAACATGCTCAAAGTTTCATAAATCACACATTGCAAGAAGTAAATGAAATTCAATTTCAACCAAACTCCTAAACACAATGCACATGCAACAAATCAAGGAATTCTATCCCATCTACAAACCATACTCCCCCACTTAGATGGAAATCATACTATCAAAAGAGAAACAAGAACTTACCAAAATCATCATCACCATCACCCGGCTTCTCAATTCTAGTCCGGAGTGCATAGAAACGCTTCTTAGTTGGAGCATCTTCCTTCGGAACACTAGGCTCAACCCTCTTGCCCTCCTTCTTAGAAGCAATGTTTGGACAATCTCTCACTTTGTGCACATCCTTTCCACATCCAAAGAAACTACCGGTACCCAATAAACACTCACCGTAATGTCTCTTACCACAAGTGGCACATAAAGTTTTGTCATTGCTAGAACCACCTCTCTTCTCAAACTTCTTCTTAAGAACATTAGGTCCATCTTGAGTTTGAACCCTCTTTTTGAACCTATGTTGCACTTGGTCACTAGCAACACTCCTTTTAAAGTTCCTTGACATCCTCCTAATTTTAGATTCTTCAATTGATTGTGCATACACCATGAGTCTAGCCAAAGTCATATTATCATGCAACATAGCCGTACGACATTCCTCCTTCTCTAAATTGGCTACACCTATCACAAAGCGACTCATTCACCCCTTGAATTAGTCACTAGGGAAGGTGCATACCTACTCAAAGTCGAGAATTTGAAAGAGTACTCCTCAACACTCATATTGCCTTGCTTGAGATTGATAAATTCTTTTACCTTCTCTTCCCTCTTCTCACGGGGAAAATACTTGCCAAGAAAAGCTTCCTTGAATTTTTCCCACTCAATAGGACCCGACTCCACCGGTCTATTGTCCTTCCATTGAGTGTACCAAATTTGAGATACATCTCTCAATTGATAAGAAGCCAACTCCTCCTTCTCCCTAGATGTAACCCCCAAAGCACTCAAAACTTTGTACACACCATTAAGAAATTCTTGGGGATCCTCATTCACCTTAGAGCCAAGAAAGATTGGAGGATTCAACCTCACAAAGTCTCTCAACCTAGATGACATAGTGCTCTCCATAGCATTAACCCTAGGCATCATGTTCAAGTTAGCTTGAGCTGTTACGGCTTGGGATAAAGCAAGCAAAGCCTCTCCAATCACCCTATTAGACAATTCCGGCACCTCATCACCTCCTCCTACATTAGGAACATGATCACCTTGAGGAGGTACTTGATCATCTTGAGCACCTTGAACACCTTGGCCACCTTAATCACCTTGAGGAACTTTCTCAACTTGGGGAAGAACTTCCTCATTATCCCTTCCCTCTTCCATCCTTCCAGCGGCCATCCTTCTAGTATTCATCTCCTAGCAAACACAAGGAAACTCATAAGAAGGATAATTATAACATTTACTCTATCGCACGATATAGGAGTGGAAAAGAAGGGAAATTCTATCGTCCTGTAGCCTGTCACCCATAGATGTGTCGCGACTCACACCGATGGTCAAGACTCTACTAGACGTGACTTGATCAGACTTCTTGATACCTAATACTACTTTCACACCTATGCTCTGATACCAACTTTGTCCATAAGACCTTGAAAATAGCTTAGGTGTTCTAGAGCCTAATATGTTGGTATTAGTGTTATAAGGTCCTAAATATGTTTAATATGTTGTATATAGGCAGTATCTAAAGTATTAGAGGTGTTGGAAGTCAAACGTCAAGGGATGACTAAGACGTTTGACGACTAAGTCACCTAAATGTCTCTTATGTGGTTTGATGTGTTTATGTGTGTTTAATGGTCTTTTAAGGTTATTAATAGAGCTATTATAGCATGTATAGGCAGTGGTTAAAGTTTCGTGAAGTTTGGAGGTCAAACGATCAAGAACGTCCAAGGCATTCGAAAGATGTGCCTTGAGTTGACCTTGTACGTCTAGGCGAGTTTTGTCGAGTTTTACGTGTTCGTTTTGGATGAAATTCATGTGAGAGGTGTTAAACTCATATATGATCGTATTTGGGTTGGAAACGTCTGGAAAGTTATCCCCAAGGACCATCAAAGGGTCCTGTAGGAAAGGACCAAAAAATCTGATGGCAGGCTGTCCCAGGCAGCCTTGGCGACGGAGCTGTCAACGGCCAGTCATGGCTGTGACGCCCCGTAACAAGGGTTTCGTCATGGTGACCTTGTCCAAGGGTGTAGGGGGAACCCTTGGAAAGCCACAGGAGCTTGCAACGGATGGCCATGATTGGCCGTTGCACCCGTGACGCCCCATCACAAGCCAGGTGTCGCAGCCAAGTCCCTGTGCGCAGACTTACTGCCAAGTTAGGGGTGAATTGGTAAATTCACCCCATGTCTAAATAAGAGTTTAGGCGGTTGTTTAGGGGTCTTATGGGTATTTTAATTAACTATTTAAGTGGTTAAGACCCTACAGACTTCATTATTCTTCTAAAATCAAAACCCAAAGTCTCTTAGAAATCCCAAAACCTCCATTGAAGACTCCATTGAAGAGGCAGCTTGTTGAGAAGTTCTTGAGTGGAAATTCTTCATCAAAGTGAAGAATTATCATCCTTGAGGTATGGCTTTTGATCCTTGAAACTTATTTCATCAAGGAGCCCTATTCTCAAAGTGTTTTACAAAGTTTTCTAAAGTGAATTGTCCAATTTCGGGATTCTACCATGGGTTCTTGCATAAATGATTTCTAAACATTGAATTATGATCTAATTGATATTGTATTGATGATTTCAACATAAATTACCTATGAACCCATGTGAATTGATGAACCCTAGTTTTGACTACTTATTGGGTTACTTGATATTAAGCTAATGTTGATGAATTATTGTGTAGTTTCTTATGGGCTTTCAAATGATATAAGAATTGTGTTCAGTTGATATGTAATTGATGTTATATTATTAAACCTAGATTGAATTGATGTAGATTCATTGAGTTTTATGGTTATTGCTTTGAATTGTGGTTCATGGCCATTGGGTAAGGGCTTTGTGATGTTGAATTGGTTGAATTGGCATTGAATTGAAGTGTGGATATGGGTATGAAGGTATGATGCCCCATTTTCCTTAATTTGATATTAGTTATACTTCGATTCTATTGTGATTGGTATGGTCCACTTATGGTGGCGGTGTTATGTGTTTAATTTGCAATTGATGTGGCCTTGTCGGCGTTACTTTATGAAATATTATGAGCATGGCGTTATTGGCAATTAATTGAAGTTATGTGGCTATTTGTGTAGTTGATGATGTGAGTATGATATTGCTTATCTACATGTGAAGTTATCTAGTCATGTATGTATTCTTCTAGTTATGTTGCCTTAAGTGGTCATGTTAGACTATGACTTTGACATTATGAGTGTAGTGTTAGGGTTAAGTCTTGGTTATTACTACTTGACTTTATGAGTCTATGTGGAGTATATTAATGGTGTTATGATGATATATAGGATGACTTGAAGATGTTAGGTTGTTTTAGAAGTGTTTCTTGAATGGCTTGTATTATGGGTTAAAAGTGAAGTATGTGATGTCTTGTCTTGGTTGACTTGTATCTCTTGCTTGATGTATACATGATTATGGATATGTGATGTCTTGATATAGGGTGTTATAACTCTTAGTCTTGAATAATAATATAGGTGAGACCTTAATGATAAGAAGGTCAAGTTTATGTGGAACCTTGAACTTAGTGGCGAGGTTATGAATTGTGAAGTAGTTAGCCGTAATGGTATCCTTTATGTTATAAGTGATGGACTTAGGGATGGTTGGCTGGAACGGCATCATATAATACCTTAGGAAAATCGCTATGAGCTTCTTGTCGCTAAAGTGAGATATGCCCTAGTGGAACTTGCTTTGGTAGGGTGAATGTAAAGGGGGTCATGAACTAGATATGGGGCCTATTTATATGAACCTTAATGTGAATTAATCTATGAGAACAAAGGCTAGCACCGAGTGAGTATGAGTAAGGGGGAAGTGGATTCAATTAAATAGGAGATTGAATGCTTCGTACACTCTTTATATTCCTTAACCATGTGCCTACATGGGATGTGTCCAAGTTCTACCATTGGCAAGTAGAACAACCTCATCGAAGTAGGATAGAACTTCGGATTCCATGTCTTGCTACCATGGTCTATGTCGGTTATTGCCTATTCTCATCATGTGGAATACCTATTACCATTAGATAAGTTTATGAGGTTTAGGTGGTGGTATGGGACGCTATCTAGACATTGCACAATAGACTTTGAAGGTGTTATGTGGAGTTCCTAGGTCTTGTCCAAAGACCATTATGTGACCTATTATGTGAGTGTCTTATGTGATGTATGGGTCTTAATAAACTAATGAACAAATGATCTATGTAGTAACTATGTAAATGGTTGAGTACCTAATTTAAAGTGACTTAAGAATTCCTTAGCTAAAGTATGAGGAGGTCATGAAAGGATGGTCTCTTCATGTCTTATCTTTGGAAGTCTTGAGGATGACTCTAGTGAGGGAATTTGGTTAATCTTATTGACATGATCTAAACCTTAGGAAGTCTTAAGGACTATTTAGGTAATCTTGGAGAGGTCACTACACTATGGACTTTATCTTCTCGATTTACTTAAGTAGGTCTTTTTATAGGCTTTGGAAGGAGTATGTCTTCTAATCTAAGTGTTAGTGTGTTTAGTGAGAATGATTCTATTTGAGGTAGTCTATAGGATCTTGTGTGTATGTGTAAGGGATTGTATGGGCGGTCGCTCCACACTTACTCAAGTGAACCTTGGAATTGACCTTTGGTAGAAGAATCTTACATAGATGTTTATGACTGTTTTCTAAGTATGTATGTGACTCATCGTAGGTAATCTTAAGGGTCGTTTAGGCACATCTAGAGAGGGTGTATGGGCGGTTTCTCTTTGTGTGACTTAAGTGAATCTTAGGATGACTTTAAGTGAGGGAATTACATGTTACGAGATGTTAAAAGGGAAGGTTTGGACTTTACTGTACAGTGAAGGGACTTCACTGTACAGTGAAGTGAACTCACTGTAAAGTGAGCCTTTAAAATGTTATTTTTGATTAAATTTTATCTTATGTGTTTCTTAATTTCTAAATGATATTCTATGTTTAATCTATGATTTCTAAATGAAAAGATGCATATTTCCAATAAAGTCCGTTTTCATGATTTTATGCATATAGCCATACTTAGTACATGTGGTTGTACTAATTCCATGCTTTATTTTCTATCTATAGTCCTTGGTAGGTAAGGAGCTTTGGAGAAGAAGTCTTCGGCTTAGAAGGATCGTCCGAGAAAAAGAGTTGAAGTATGTCCTCATTTGTTTTGAGGGCATATATGTCATTTTATGTTTCTTTTAGGAAGTATTGTAATAAGACTATGTTATTTCTATTTTCGTATTAAAGTATTCTTATGTCTTAAGATGATGAGATTGAGACTTAGCAGTTCTATTACTTTTATATGAAAGAGGTTTTTAAGACTATATTATGTTTTAGTGAAAAGTTTTAATTTTGCACTATTTTTCACTATGTATATGCGATGAATGATATGAATGAGGCTTGTCTTAGAACTCTGAGAGTTTGACGACGCCGGTCGCAATCCAAGATTGCACCCTATCTTCTAGGGTATGGTCTCGGGTTGTGACAAAGTTGGTATCAGAGCATAGGTTTGGTGAAAGTAGTTTTAGGTATCAAAAAGTCTCATCAAGTCATGTCTAGTAGAGTCTTGACCATCGGTGTGAATCGCGACACATCTATGGGCGAGAGGCTATAGGACGATAGCATTTCCCTTCTTTTCTATTCCTATATCGTACGGTAGAGTAAATGTTATGATTATCCTTCTTATGAGTTTCCTTGTGTTTGCTAGTAGATGAATACTAGAAGGGTGGCCGCTAGAAGATTGGAAGAGGAGAGGGTGAATGAGGAGGTTCCTCAAGTTGAGCAAGTTGAGCAAGTTGCTCAAGATGAGCAAGGTGTCCAAGATGGGCAAGGTGATGAAGTGCCTCCCCAAGGTGATCATGTTCCTAATGTGGATGGAGGTGATGAGGTGCCGGAGTTGTCTAATAGGGTGATTGGAGAGGCTTTGATGGCCTTAGCTCAAGCCTTAACTACTCAAATCAATTTGAGTATGGCGCCTAGGGTTATGGAGAGAACTATGACTTCTAGGTTGAGAGACTTTCTGAGGATGAATCCTCCTATCTTTCTTGGCTCTAAGGTGAATGAGGATCCCCAAGAATTCCTTGATGGTGTGTACAAAGTTTTGAGTGCTATGGGGCTTACATCTAGGGAGAAGGCGGAGTTGGCTTCTTATCAATTGAGAGATGTGTCTCAAATTTGGTACACTCAATGGAAGGACAATAGGCCGGACGATTCGGGTCCTATTGAGTGGGAAGAGTTTAAGGGAGCTTTTCTTGGCAAGTACTTTCCCCGAGAGAGAAGAGAAGTCAAGGTGGAGGAGTTTATTAATCTCAAGCAAGGAAATATGAGTGTTGAGGAGTACTCTTTGAAATTCTCGACATTGTCTGGGTATGCTCCTTCTCTTGTGTCCAATCCAAGAGATGAAATGAGTCGCTTTTGTACCGGAGTAGCCGACTTGGTGAAGGAAGAATGTCGTACCGCTATGCTTCATGATATTATGACCCTATCTAGACTCATGGTGTATGCACAATCTATTGAGGAGTCTAAACTTAGAAGAATGGCTAGAGGTTCGAAAAAGGGTGTTGCTAGTGATCAAAAGCAACCTAGGTTCAAAAAGAGGATTCAAACTCAAGATGGACCTATAGTTCCTAAGAAGAAGTTTGAGAAAGGAGGTGCTTCTAAGGATAGCAAGCCTACTTGTGCCAATTGTGGCAAGAGTCACTATGGTGAGTGTTTATTGGGTACCGGTAGTTGCTTTGGATGTGGAAAGGATGGGCACAAAGTGAGAGATTGTCCAAACATTTCTTCTAGGAAGGAGGGCAAGAGGGTTGAGCCTAGTGTTCATAGGAAGATGCTCCAACTAAGAGGCGTTTCTATGCACTCCGTACAAGAATTGAGAAGTCGGGTGATGGTGATGATGATGTTGGTAAGTTTTTGTTTCTCTTTTGATAGTATGAGTTCCTTCTAAGTGGGGGAGTATGGTTTGTACATGGGATAGAAGTTCTTGAATTGTTGCTTGTGCATGGTGTTTAGAAGTTTGGTTGAAATTGAATTTCATTTACTTCTTGCATTGTGTGTTTTATGAAGGTTTGAGCATATTGTATGATGTGTTTACATGATGTTATCTTGCATATTAGCATGTTTATATAAAGAATTGCCTAAAGATTGCATTTTTGGAAAAGTTTCTGAAATCACTGTATCTTTATACACTGCTCACTGTAAAGTTTTTGTAAAAATTGCTATTTGATCCTTTGGTCTAAAATTCTTGTTATGTGGTTAGAACTGATGTATATGAGTATGATGTTGAATATAAAATGAGTTTTTGCTATTTGGATTGAAACATGAGAGTTTTGTAGCATAATGAGTTATAGAATTGTTCTTTAGTTTCTTGTTGTGTTCTGAATCTCTTGATTATGTGAAATCGATGATTTATTCTTAGATATGTGTTGTATGGCTTGGTTATGTGCTGCTGGTTGAATCTCTAATCTTGGAAGTGTTCGGAGAGTGGCAAGTGTCATTCGAGGACGAATGTTGTCCAAGTGGGGGAGATTGTAAGACCTTGAAAATAGCATAGGTGTTCTAGAGCCTAATATGTTGGTATTAGTGTTCTAAGGTCCTAAATATGTTTAATATGTTGTATATAGGCATTAGCTAAAGTATTAGAGGTGTTGGAAGTCAAACGTCAAGGGACGACTAAGATGTTTGACGACTAAGTCACCTAATTGTCTCTTATGTGGTTTTATGTGTTTATGTGTGTTTAATGGTATTTTAAGGTTCTTAATAGAGTTATTATAGCATGTATAGGCAGTGGTTAAAGTTTCGTGAAGTTTGGAGGTCAAACGATCAAGAACGTCCAAGGCATTCGAAAGATGTGCCTTGAGTCGACCTTGTACGTCTAGGCGAGTTTCGTCAAGTTTTACGTGTTCATTTTGGATGAAATTCATGTGAGAGGTGTTAAACTCATAGATGATCATATTTGGGTTGGAAACGTGCGGAAAATTATCCCCAATGACCATCAAAGGGTCCTTGAGGAAAGGACCAAAAAATGTGATGGCAGGCTGTCCCAGGCAGCCTTGGCGACTTAGCTGTCAACGGCCAGTCATGGCTGTGACGCCCTGTCACAATGGTTTCGTCATGGGGGCCTTGTCCAAGGGTGTAGGGGGAACCCTTGGCAAGCCACAGGAGCTTGCAACGGATGGCCATGACGGGCCGTTGCACCCGTGATGCCCCATCACAAGCCAGGCGTCGCAGCCAAGTCCCTGTGCGCAGACTTACTGCCAAGTTAGGGGTGAACTGGTAAATTCACCCCATGTCTAAATAAGAGTTTAGGAGATTGTTTATTGGTCTTATGGGTATTTTAATTAACTATTTAAGTGGTTAAGACCCTAGAGAGTTCATTATTCTTCTAAAATCAAAACCCAAAGTCTCTTAGAAATCCCAAAACCTCCATTGCAGACTCCATTGAAGAGGCAGCTTGGTGAGGGGTTCTTGAGTGGAAATTCTTCATTAAAGTGAAGAATTATCATGCTTGAGGTATGTCTTTTGATCCTTGAAACTTATTTCATCAAGGAGCCCAATCCTCAAAGTGTTTTACAAACTTTTCTAAAGTGAATTGTCCAATTTCGGGATTCTACCATGGGTTCTTGCATAAATAATTTCTAAACATTGAATTATGATCTAATTGATATTGTATTGATGATTTTAACATAAATTACCTATGAACCCATGTGAATTGATGAACCCTAGTTTTGACTACTTATTGGGTTACTTGATATTAAGCTAATGTTGATGAATTGTAGTGTAGTTTCTTATGGGCTTTCTAATGATATAAGAATTGTCTTCAATTGATATGTAATTGATATTGTATTGTTAAACCTAGATTAAATTGATGTAGATTCATTGAGTTTTATGGTTATTGCTTTGAATTGTTGTTCATGGCCATGGGTAAGGGCCTTGTGATGTTGAATTGGTCGAATTGGCATTGAATTGAAGTGTGGATATGGGTATGAAGGTATGCTGCCCCGTTTTCCTTAATTTAATATTAGTTATACTTCGATTCTATTGTGATTGGTATGGTCCACTTATGGTGGCGGTGTTATGTGTTTAATTTGCAATTGATGTGGCCTTGTCGGCGTTACTTTATTCAATATTATGAGCATGGCCTTATTGGCAATTAATTGAAGTTATGTGGCTATTTGTGTAGTTGATGATGTGAGTATGATATTACTTATCTACATGTGAAGTTATCTAGTCATGTATGTATTCTTCTAGTTATGTTGCCTTAAGTGATCATGTTAGACTATGACTTTGACATTATGAGTGTAGTGTTAGGGTTAAGTCTTGGTTATTACTACTTGACTTTATGAGTCTATGTGGAGTATATTAATGGTGTTATGATGATATATAGTATGACTTGAAGATGTTAGGTTGTTTTAGAAGTGTTTCTAGAATGGCTTGTATTATGGGTTAAAAGTGAAGTATGTGATGTCTTGTCTTGGTTGACTTGTATCTCTTGCTTGATGTATACATGATTATGGATATGTGATGTCTTGATATAGGGTGTTATAACTCTTAGTCTTGAATAATAATATAGGTGAGACCTTAATGATAAGAAGGTCAAGTTTATGTGGAACCTTGAACTTAGTGGCGAGGTTATGAATTGTGAAATAGTTAGCCGTAATGGTATCCTTCATGTTATGAGTGATGGACTTAGGGATGGTTGGCTGGAATGGCATCATATCATACCTTAGGAAAATCGCTATAAGCTTCTTGTCGCTAAAGTGAGATATGCCCTAGTGGAACTTGTTTTGGTAGGGTGAATGTAAAGGGGGTCATGAACTAGATATGGGACCTATTTATATGAACCTTAATGTAAATTAATCTATGAGAACAAAGGCTAGCACCGAGTGAGTATGAGTATGGGGGAAGTGGATTCAATTAAATAAGAGATTGAATGCTTCGTACACTCTTTATATTCCTTAACCATGTGCCTACATGGGATGTGTCCAAGTTCTACCATTGGCAAGTAGAACAACCTCAACGAAGTAGGATAGAACTTCGGATTCCATGTCTTGCTACCATGGTCTATGTCGGTTATTGCCTATTCTCATCAGGTGGAATACCTATTAGAATTAGATAAGTTTATGAGGTTTAGGTGGTGCTATGGGACGCTATCTAGACATTGCACAATAGACTTTGAAGGTGCTATGTGGAGTTCCTAGGTCTTGTCCAAGACCATTATGTGAGTGTCTTATGTGATGCTTTATGTGAGTCTCTTATGTGATGTATGAGTCTTAATGAACTAATGAACTAATGACCTATGTTAGTAACTATGTAAGTGAATGAGTACCTAATCTAAAGTGACTTAAGCATTCCTTAGCTAAAGTGTGAGGAGGGCATGAAAGGATGGTCTCTTCATGTCTTATCTTTGGAGGTCTTGAGGATGACTCTAGTTAGGGAAGTTGGTTAATCTTGTTGACATGATCTAAACCTTAGGAAGTCTTAAGGACTATTTAGGTAATCTTGGAGAGGTCACTGCACTATGGACTTTATCTTCTCGATTTACTTAAGTAGGTCTTTTGATAGGCTTTGGAAGGAGAATGTCTTCTAATCTAAGTGTTGGTGTGTTCAGTGAGAATGATTCTATTTGAGGTAGTCTATAGGATCTCTTGTATGTGTGTGTAAGGGATTGTATGGGCGGTCGCTCCACACTTACTCAAGTGAACCTTGGAATTGACCTTTGGTAGAAGAATCTTACATAGATGTTTATGATTGTTTTCTAAGTATGTATGTGACTCATCGTAGGTAATCTTAAAGGTCGTTTAGGCACATCTAGAGAGGGTGTATGGGCGGTCTCTCTTTGTGTGACTTAGGCGCCCATACACCCTCTCTAGATGTGCCTAAACGACCCTTAAGATTACCTACAATGAGTCACATACATATTTAGAAAACAATCATAAACATCTACGTAAGATTCATCTACCAAAGGTGATTTCCAAGGTTCACTTGAGTGAGTGTGGAGCGACCGCTCACACAATCTCTATCACACACTCACAGATATCCTATAGACTTCCTCAAATAGAATCATTCTCACTAAACACACCAACACTTTGATTTAGAAGACATTCTCCTTCCAAAGACTATCAAAACACCTACTTAAGTAAATCGAGAAGATAATGTCCATAGTGCAGTGACCTCTTCAAGATTACCTAAATAGTCCTTAAGACTTCTTAAGGTTTAGATCATGTCAACAAGATTAACCAACTTCCCTAACTAGAGTCATCCTCAAGACCTCCAAAGATAAGACATGAAGAGACCATCCTTTCATGCCCTCCTCACACTTTAGCTAAGGAATGCTTAAGTCACTTTAGATTAGGTACTCATTCACTTACATAGTTACTAACATAGGTCATTAGTTCATTAGTTCATTAAGACTCATACATCACATAAGAGACTCACATAAAGCATCACATAATGGTCTTGGACAAGACCTAGGAACTCCACATAGCACCTTCAAAGTCTATTGTGCAATGTCTAGATAGCGTCCCATAGCACCACCTAAACCTCATAAACTTATCTAATTCTAATAGGTATTCCACATGATGAGAATAGGCAATAACCGACATAGACCATTATAGCAAGACACGGAATCCGAAATTCTATCCTACTTCGATGAGGTTGTTCTACTTGCCAATGGTAGAACTTAGACACATCCCATGTAGGCACATGTTTAAGGAATATGAAGGGCGTAATAAGCATTCAGTCTCTTTTTTAACTGAATGCACTTCCCCCTTACTCATAATCACTCGTTGCTAGCCTTAGTTCTCATAGATTAATTCACATTAAAGTTCATATAAATAGGTCCCATATCTAGTTCATGACCCCCTTTACATTCACCCTACCAAAGCAAGGTCCACTAGGGCATAACTCACTTTTCCGACAAGAATCTCATAGCGACTTTCCTAAGGTATGATATGATGCCGTTCCAACCAATCAACCTTAAGTCCATCACTCATCACATGAAGGATACCATTACAGCTAACTACTTCACAATTTATAACCTCGCCACTATGTTCAAGGTTCCACATAAATGACCCTCTTATCATTAAGGTCTCACCTAAATTTATTTATTCAAGACTAAGAGTTATAACACCCTAAATCAAGACATCACATATCCATGATCATATATACATCAAGCAAGAGATACAAGTCAACCAAGACAAGGCATCACATACTTCACCTTTAACACATAATACAAGTCATTCTAGAAACACCTCTAAAACAACCTAACATATTCAAGTCACCCTATATATCATCATAACATCATTAATATACTCCACATAGACTCATAAAGTCAAGTATGAATAACCAAGACTTCACCTAACAACACACTCAAAATGTCAAGTCAAAGTCTAACATGATCACTTAAGGCGACATAACTAGAAGAGTACATACATGACTATATAACTTCACATGTAGATAGGTAATGTCATAAAACTACACAAATATCCACATAACTTCAAGTAATTGTCAATAAAGCCATGCTCATAATATTGCATAAAGTAACGCCGACAAGGCCACATCAATTGCAAGTAAAACACATAACACCGCCACCATAAGTGGACCATACCAATCACAATAGAATCGAAGTATAATTATTATCAAATTAAGGAAAACGGGGTAGCATACCTTCATCCCCATATCCACACTTCAATCAATGCCAAATCAACCAATTCAACATCACAAGGCCCTTACCCATGGCCACGAACAACAATTCAAAGCAATAACCATAAAACTCAATGAATCTAAATCAATTCAATATAGGTTTAGTAATCTAAGATCAATTATATATCAATTGAATACAATTCTTATATCATTAGAAAGCCCATAAGAAACTACACAACAATTCATCAACATTAGCTTAATATCAAGTAACCCAATAAGTAGCCAAAACTAGGGTTCATCAATTCACATGGGTTAATAGGTAATTTATGTTGAAATCATCAATACAATATCAATTAGATCATTATTCAATGTTTAGAAATCATTTATGCAAGAACCCATGGTAGAATCCCGAAATTGGACAATTCACTTTAGAAAACTTTGTAAAACACTTTGAGAATTGGGCTCCTTGATGAAATAAGTTTCAAGGATCAAAAGCCATACCTCAAGGATGATAATTCTTCACTTTGATGAAGAATTTCCACACAAGAACCCCTCACCAAGCTGCCTCTTCAATGGAGTCTTCAATGGACGTTTTGGGAATATTCTAAGAGTTTTGAGTTTTCAATTTGGAAGAATGAAGTCTTTAGGATGTTAACTATTTATATAGTTAATTAAAATACCCATAAGACCCTTAATAAACCGCCTAAACTCTTATTTGGAAGTAGGGTGAATTTACAAATTCACCCCTGACTTGGCAGAAAAATCTGCACGCAGGGAACAACCCATGACGACCTGCCCATGACGGGGCCTCATGGATGAAACGGAGCGTCATGGCCATCCGTTACAAGCAACCGTGTATTTCCAAGGGTCCCCTCTACACCATTGGACAAGTCCCACACGACTAGACCCTTGGGACGGGGCGTCATAGCCACTACTGGCCGTTGACAGCTCCGTCGCCAAGGCTGCCTGGGACTGCCTGCACATCAGTTTTGGGTCCTTCCTCATGGACCCTTCGATGATCCTTGGGGATAATTTCCTGGACGTTTACAACCCAAATAGATAATCTATAAGTTTAACACCTCTCACATGAATTTCATCCAAAACGAACACATAAAACTCAACGAAACTCACCTAGACGTACAAGGTCGACTCAAGGCATATCTTTCGAATGCCTTGGACGTTCTTGGTCGTTTGACCTCCAAACTTCACGAAACATTAACCACTGCCTATACATTCTATATTATCTCTATTAATATCCTTAACACACCATTAAACACACATAAACACATAAAACCACATAAGAGACATTTAGGTGACTTAGTCGTCAAACATCTTAGTCGTCCCTTGATGTTTGACTTCCAACACCTCTAATACTTTAGCTACTGCCTCTATACCACATATTAAACATACTTAGGACCTTATTACACCAAGACCAACATGTTATACTCTAGTTAACCTATGTCATTTTCGAGGTGTTACAACTAAGTCTCAATCTCATCATCTTAAGATACAAGAGTACTTGGGACACGCACCATACGAAATAGAAAACATAGTACTATTAAGTCTATTACAATACTTCAATAAGAAACATAAAAGACATATATGCCCTCGAGTCAAGTGAGAACATATTTCAACTTCTCTTGAATGATCTTCTAAATCCAAGTCTTCGTCCCAAAAGATCTTCACCTACCAAGAACTATATAGATAGGTAAAAGAATGGAATTAGTACAACCACATGTACTAAGTATGGCTTGTTCCTAAAATCATGAAAACGGACATTTATTGGAAATATGCATCTTTTCATTTAAATATCATAGTATCATCATAAGAACAACATTTAACAAATTATAATCACATAAGAAAACATTAAAACCAAACTTCATATTTTTAGAACTCTCTTTACAGTGAGCTCAATTCAGTGTACAGTGAAGTACCTCACTGTTACAGTGAATTCCTCTACTTTCATACTAAGCATCTTCTAGCATGTAATCTTATCACTAAAGCTATCCTAAGATTCAATTAAGTCCTCTCTAGATGTGCCTAAACGATCCTTAAGATTACTCATAATGAGACACATACACACCTACAATACATCAACATAGAAGACATACATAATATGACAATATCCCCTATCAAGGCTATCAAAAGACTTACTTAAGTACTCCTAGAAGAGAACGCCCACAAACCATCCTCAAGGCTATCTAAATAATCCTTAAGACTTCCTAAGTTTAGATCATGTCAAACATAACAAGCAACTTCCCTAACTAGAGTCATTCTCAAAACTTCCATAGATAAGACATGAAAAGATCATCATTTATGCCCTCTTCACACTTTAACTAAGGAATCCTTAAGTCACTTTAGATTAGGTACTCATCATTTACACATTTTATATAATTAAGTCATTAGTTCATTAGTTCATTTTAGAGACATACATCACATAAAGGACAATCAAATAATGGTCTTGGACAAGACCTAGGGACTCTTACTAACACCTTCAAAGCCTACTGTGCAATGTTTAGATACCGTCCCATACCACCACCTAAACCTCATAGAACTTCTCTAATGCTAATAGGTATCCCATATGATGAGAATACACAATAACGACATAGACCATGGTAGAAAAACATGGAATCCGGAGTTCTATCCTACTCCGATTAGGTTGTTCTACTTGCCAATGGTAGAAGTTAGACACATCCCATGTAGGCACATGGTTAAGGAAATATGAAGGTCATGCTTTGTAATCTAGTCTCATTCTTTAACTAGAAATACTTCCCTTAACACACTCACTCGGTGCTAGCCTTTGTTCTCATAGTTTAGTTCACACTAAGGTTCATACAAATGGGTCCCGTATCATGTTCATGACCCATTTACATTTACCCTACCAAAGCAAGGTCCACTGGGGCTATCTCACTGTGGCGACAAGAAGCTCATCATAACATTCCTAAGGATTATATGATTCCATTCTAGTCAATAAACCTTAAGTCCATCATTCATTACATGAAGGATACCATTACGGCTTTTGACTTCAAGTTTCATAACCCTACCACTTGGTTCAAGGTTTCACATAAGGGACCCTCTTATCATCATTCAAGGTCTCACCTAATATTTATTTATTCAATACTAAGACTCTTTAGGTTCCTAAGTCAAGACATCACATGTTCATATTCATACATGCATCAAGTAAGGGACACAAGTCTACCTAAACAAGACACATCATTACATCAATTTAGCACATATAGCATATCATCTTTTAGACACTTAGGAATGAACCTTAACATCATTTAGTCAACCAATTAATTACCTTGACATCATCAACATAATCATTATAGACTCATATAGCCAAGTTAGGAACAACCAGATATCAACTTTAAGACTACACATTTAACACATAGTCATAGCATAACATGATTACCTAAATATCATCAATAGACTAAAAAATACTTTCACATATAAGTAGATATGATCATACATCACCTAATCAACTACACATTTAGCCATATAACTTCAAGTAGTGTCGACAAGGCCATGATCATCAATATACTTAAAATAACGCCGACAAGGCCACATCAATTCACATAACACCGCCACCATAAGTGGACCAAACCAATCATAACATAATTGAAATCTAAATAACATTAAGTAAGAAGAAATAGGGCAGCGTACCACCACTTCATCATCAACAATTCAATCCAATGTCAAATCATCCAATTCAATATCATAAGGCCCTTACCCATGGCCATGAACATCAATTCAATACATAAACTATATTACTCAATGAAATCTAAGCCAATTCATTATAGATTCAACAATCTAAGACCAATTATACATCAATTGAATACAATTCTTATATCATTAGAAGGTCCATTAGAAACTACACATGAATTCATAAACATTAGACTAATATCAAGTAACCCATAAATTAGTCAAAAACTAGGGTTCATTAATTACTTGGGTTCATAGGTTAATTGAGTTAAAATCACCTTAATAACAAAAATTCAATCATTAAACAATGATTAAAAACCATTAATGTAAGAACCCATTATAGATCATAAAATAGTTCAATTCATCTTTAGAAAACTTTTAGAAAACATCTTTGAAAGTTGGGCTACTTGATGAAACGAGTTTCAAGGATAAAAATTCATACCTCAAGAATGATAATCCTCCAATTTGATGAAGAATCACCAATCAAATCACCAATCCAAGCTCTTCCTTGACTTTTAGCTTTAATGGAGTCTTTGGGAATTTCTAAGGGATTTTGGGGTTTTGATTTTGAAGAATGAAATCTTCTAAGTGTTAAAGACTTAATTACATGTCTAAAATACACAAAATAACACTTAGGAACCTCCAAACCTCCTATTTGGAAGTGGGGTGAAATTACGACTTCACCCCTCAACTTAACTGTGGCCTGTTCAGGGTACCAGTGTTCATCGACGGTTGCCCATCGATGGGACTTCAGTCCAACCATAGACCGTCCTGTCCTCCGTCGATGGGTTCAGAGACTGTCCAATAGGATCTTAGCTCTCTAGGCTAAGTCCCGCATGACGAGACTGCCACCGACGGGCTGTCCTTTGACCTGCAGATCGTCCTTTGGTCCGTGGTCTTGGGCTAAATCTTGTCCTTGGTACCTCCTCTTCTAGTCTAAGTCCCAATCATGGAGCACCACCCACGAGGTGTCGACTAACCCACGGGCAGTCAATTGCCTTCCGTGGTTTGGGCTGTCTTTGGCAGCCTAGGCACTAACTCTGGGACCTTTTTCAAGGACCCTTGGATGGTCGTTGGGGATAACTTTCCCTGATGTTTCCAACCCAAACATGACCGTATACGAGTTCAGGACCTCTCACATGAATTTAACCAAAAACGAAGACATAAAACTCGACGAAACATGCCTAGACACACAAGGTCATTTCAAGACACATTCGAACGCCATGGACATTCTTGAGTGTTTGACCTCCAAATTTTTCGAAACTTGACACACTACATATATACATTATATTAACTCATTTATGGACTTCACAACAGCATGAATAACACATAAACACATAGAACCACATATGAGCCACTTAGGTGACTTAGTCATCGAACGTCTTGGTCGTCCCTTGACGTTTGACTTCCAATGCACCTAATACTTTAGATGCTGCCTCAATACCATATAATAGACCTATTTAGGACATTAGACCACCATGACAACCATGTTAGACTCTAGCTCACCTATGTCATTTTCGGTACCTTACAACCTCATCCTTAATAAGACCGATATCTACCATCTCGGTCGGTGTACGAAGGACATCACAATGCCACATGGGCACTCCAGCATCCCTGCAAAGCTAAAAATCATGCATGTGAAAGGGTAAGTGGTAGAGTGCTTAAAAGCCCTCTCATGTAGAACGTAGATCAACAACTTGGCAAAGTCGATCTCAAACCCTGCTACCAGTGCTGCTATTATGACTGCTTTATCTCAAGTGAGGATGTTATCTGCTGCAGTGTGGGATATGCAGTGGCGGACTAACAGCCAAAAGAACATGGCCACAAAAGTAAAGTTGTCCTTCTTGATAAGGCCTTTGGGGTGTAACACCCAATCTGCTCCCTCTCCATCGACGGATAGATGCTGGGAAAGCCACCTCTTGGTGGACTCTCTCTGCTCTCTGGTGCGCTGAAACTGGCCACTCTTGACCAAGTCCCATATGTAATCAAACTCTTGTGTAAGGGGGACCCACACAACCTCTATTGTCATGTCGTACAAAAAACGACGGATGGTGGTGGGAGAAATGTCCACTCAGCAGACTCTAACCACAACCTCTGTGAGTGGGTCGTGTTTGGCGGGCTGCGACTACCTGTCCAAATCACCGCAGAGAGGCACCGCGTAAAAGCTTAGAAATCTCGCACCATCTCCTCACTGTAGGACTCCACACTCCTCGCCAGCCACTCGAGCCTGTGGAGGGTAAATAAGCCATGCACTTCAGGGACTGTGTGCAGTCTACCTTTAAGAACACACCGCTCGACTGTCAACAATCGCGTCATCACCCCCTTATTATTCAACATCTTCGTATCTCTGTAGACTTTGTACTGGCCATTTACGCACCACCGGGTGGACTCATCAGAAACTGGTGCAGGGACCTCATCTGGGGTGCCGAAGTAGACTCCAAACTGTGGGCTTTATCAGACGAGGCATGGTGGGCAGGCACATCTGGGAGGGTGGCTCCCTATGATCCCGAACCAGAGGCAGTGGCCTCATTTGACCCTGTGAAGTGGGCCGACTCTGAACTGAAAACCTCTTCAGAGCCACACACTCCCTCAGAACCCGAGGCATACCCAAATGGTGTGCTGGTTAGTGTTCGTTCCTCATCAGACTAGGAGGCAGTGAATACGCCGGACGCCACCTTCTTGGGCGTGCCCCGAGTGGCTGTAGCAGATAGTGTTGGGGTCTGGGCGCTAGGGGGCACGTATTTAGGATCCTTCTCATTATCCGACATGTCTATCAATCGTCGGGAAGGAGCCACAGACTTGAACCTCACCCTAGAATAGACGATGTCCTGTTTTGGGGCCATAAGTACCTGAAAAACACCTTGTTAGTCACATTGTAATCAATCTACACAAGCAACATAATCAAGACAGAATCTAGAAACACAAGACAAAGGTCATTGCAGAAGTACAGAATTGCGAGACGGGAACTATCGACGACCCATCAATGAATCGACAGTCCGTCGATAGTGTTCGTCGGTGGACACTTAGAAGATTTCTGAAGTCTACGTTCTACAAAAATGTCAGTTAGAAACAACAGACGTGCAGAATAGCCCCTCGATCAATCGACAAACCGTAGTCCCCGTTCGTCTATTGACACTTAGAATAATTCAGAAAAGCTTAGGAATCACAATTTCAGTTAGAAACGACAGACGTGCAGAATGGCCCGTCAATGAATCGACACACCGTAGTCCACTTCTGTTGTTCCAAAGTTAAGCGGATCTTGAGGTTAGCCATCGACGGACCCCATCGACGGTCATTCCATCAACCGATGGTCCGTAGACGATGTCTCGTTCTGTTGGTCAGAAACAGGTCTTTAGGACTTGATTTTAAGCACACAATTTGACACTTTTAAGCATATCACAAGTTCTTTCACTACATAATACAAGTTAGGAGACCAATTCGTCATCCTTAGGGCTTTGATTTTGCAAATTACGATCATGGATTCGACTAGACTATCAACCCTAAGTCGGAAAATCAACAAGCAAATTGTCACGACTGGAATCTAGACCCCAGACGAGACTGGCGTCATTGACCTCTCAGAGGTCGCAGACAAGCCTACATACGTCATCGTTACTTCATCTAGGTTACTTTTAGGGGAAAATTTGAACTTTTTGTTCCTTAACATACATATATATCATTCTACTTAAATTCATATATATTCACAATCAACCATCTAACATTAAGATCATCAACTAAAAAAAACAGTTCATAAATGCATTAAACGTATTTTGCCAAAACGGCACCAATACAAAGTATGAAATGAAAGTGGGAAGAAACACTAGGGGAACATGCTCCACTAGCTAAAGCCTACATCTAATCTAGATAATAACGGTAGACATCCTCGAAAGGATGAGGACCTACCAAGTCTGGATGAAATCTCCACGTCCGGATAGCTACAACGTCAACCTGTAAACTCTAGCGTCCACCTGTGCCTGCACCTAAAAATATTGAGCTGTATGGGATTAGTACACACTTGTACTAAGTATGGCTATATGAAAGCACACACCAAGGACATGCATGAGTAAGAATATCTCTTTCCTAACAACTTGATTTATGGAAAGTCAAGTCAGTAGACTTGCAAAATTTGAATTAGAAAAGTTAGTGGACCTGCCAAATTTGGATTTGGAAAGTCATGCCATGAGAGTAACATACATCATCATATGTATCATATTGCACACAGCACATAACATCTTACACATAGCACATAACATATTGCATATAGCACATAACATCTTTCATATCGTTCGTTCATATGCCATGAGACCTTCGAATCATGGACTTGACATTAAGACTTCCCAAAATGAGGGATCAACATATGGGACCTCAACAAGGGAGTCTTCTTTAGCAAACACAGAGTCTGCTTCATTCATTCGTACGTACTTCATTTAATTCAATCATAAGCTAGTGTAAACACCACCTATACCTAGGATGTAGTTTAAGACCCCCATCGGGTTTGCTGTGCAATGATCAAGAATAACCTAGTGTTATTACTTGAGTCTAGCTCACCTTTTGATTATCTTATCCTAACACCTTTGGTATCGTTCATTTCATTATGTGTATCATTTGAGGCTGGCCTCATTCAATCATTGGGAACTCTAACTTTAACCAATATAGATCAAGTGAGAATCATGAAATCCAGTGTCTCCCCCACACTGAAAAGAGGTGGAATCACCGGCCAAAGTGACCCAAAACATGCTAGCGTACATAGTTATTGAACCCCGCTAGATCCCTATATTGGCAGTATAGGTTCGAAGACTAGGAGATATAAGGAGACCCATACCCGACATGCCAGACAGTCTCATCTCATAAGAGTTACGTGAACCTCCGCTCTTCTCAAAAGAAGGCATTACCGCTCATAGCTAGTCTATCGGTGCTCAATATAAAGTTCCATTTCATTCAACTCATACGTCATGAAAGTTGGCTTCTAGTATGAGGACATCATAGCTCAATAGATGATTTCTCATCTCATCTTTAGTATTAAGTATATATTATCCTCAATACTTTCATTATAGTGTTCATAGAGACTGGTCTCTTCATTAACTTTACACTCTCATAGGTGTGTACGTTTTCGTAACATTTATTTAGTCTCATTTGAGATTGATCTCATCTTTCACATTAGTCTCTTATCCTGCTGTCACCACATTCATTAACCTTAGCACATTTTCTCTTCATAATTACTCACCCCTTTTTACGTGAATGTTCATTTCATCATATGCCAATGCACTTGGCCATTTGTGTGTTTCACACTCTTACTTAACCCTTCTAGGGTTTCATCATTTCATTACATAATATTCATTTCATTGTATGCCAATGTACTTGACAATTTAATGATTTTTACACTCTTACTTAACCCTTCTAGGGTTACATCATTTCATGACATACATCTTAGGTTCACTTATTTTTAAATGTATGCTACACTTATGGGTCTATGCATACAAACCATGAGGCTTCATTCATAGTTCGTTTATGGGATTCATATGTTCCTAAGATTATGTGGTACAAGACTTATGCATCTTTTATGTATGCCAAGATCTCGATTTCGATCTAAGTAGGCGGCATTATTCTTTAACATTTAATTAACGTATGACTTATGTATCAATACGAAATTAGGGCAAGGGAACCCGGTTTCGAATCCCTTGGACCACACTTACATTTTTATTTATTTTGGTTTAAATCCACACGGCTTGGGGACCCAAGGTCGAGCCCCAACACCTTCATTTCCCTTTAATTTCTTTTCTTTAGATATTCTTCTTTTTAGCCGAGGGGTTGTGGGATTGAACCCCCACAGCCCCTTTTTATTTAAATTCCTTTTTCCTTGACTTTTTCGAGTTGACCATGAGGGTGTGGGATCGAATCCCCACATCCTCACTTTATTTTTCTCTTTAATTTCCCTTAACCAGCCTAGAGGTCGTGGGTTCGATTCCCACACGCCTCAACCCTTTTATTTTTCTTTTACTCTTCCTTAAATCTGATTGAGAGGTGGTGGGTTCGAATCCCACTCCTCTCATTTCTTATTTTTAGTGTTACATTTTCCAGCCAATACCATGGATCGAATCCCCCTCATTACAATACTTTTAACTCACTTAATTTCATGGTTTTTAACATGGTGAGGTCACGGGTTCGACCCTCAGTGACCTCACTTATTTTTCTTCATTTTTCATAACATTTTAAACCATTTTAACTTGATCGAAATTCATCAATTGTGGCTGGAAATTTTGTAATTTTCAGCATCTATTTTCATCAAGTTACACTTTAGTTCTTAGGGAAATTTCATGGTTCATTTATAACGTTTTAGATGCATTTTCATGGATTCGTTTAGCCAAGAGTTTCTCACTCAATTCAGCCACATTACACTTCATATGAACATCACGATTTACATATGTTTGTGCACATAAAATACAACCATAATACATCAATTTTGAGCCTTAAACCCGAGGGCTATAGGCCACAGTTCACATTTTGCACACACTTACACATAGTTCGAAAAACATGGGTTGTCATTCATACGATTTCAAACATACATTCATAAACATATTCGTCACGAAAACACATTACACGCCTAATATCTACCAGCAAACATACCCAACCTACGAATCAATGGGAGCTAGTGACAGGGACATGCAACGGGGAACAATCCTAGTTTTCGGATTAGAATATACTGAACCTTAAGGGGTCTCTTGGGAAAGGGTCCAAGAGTAAGAAAACCCATACCTTTTATGACGTTCAAACCTTGAAATTGATGCCAAAACCTTCTCCAACACTCACGTCCAAAACCAAGTTTCAACACCAAACTTTCGATGGAAAACCCGCCCTTTGCCTAACGTATTTTGCTTAGCGTTTGATTTTATTTTTCGTTGTGAGTTCCTCAAGTGTGAAGAACTTTGATAAATGTTCTGTTCTTCTACGTTATTTTGATAGAGAGAACGTGAAAGAGAATTATAGAGATGTGAGAGAGAGATGAGCGTGAGAGATGAGAGTTTTCTTAGGCTTAGGAGTCTCGTTTAGGACTTAGTCAAATAAGGTTTTTATTAAATGATAAAAATCTGATTTCCCTTTTATTTTAAATCAGCCAATAAATAATAAATATAATTAATTACTTTAATTTATCAACTTAAATAAAAACAATTTAAACCATGCTTCCACCTAGGTTCGAACCCGGGTGGAGCAAGACTTCACTCTAAGAGACAATTTTCGGCCCTCTCTCCCCAAAATGCCCCTCCACCTTATTAATAAATAATTAATTATATATTTAGGGTAATTACGATTCTACCCTTATCCTGGAAAAAGACCATTTTACCCCTACAGCCTCCAAACCTAAGATTTTTCCTTTTTAAGTTTGGTAAAGACTCATTCGAGTAAATCTTCGTATTCGAGAGCCCTACATGGCTGGACCCAACCTTTCCTAGATCAACTAACTCCCCAAGTTAGTTGGCTTGGCTGTAGCAAGGGTTTAGAGGTTTGGTTCTACGCGCATCAATCCGTGTGAACCCGGTCTAATCGTAGGCATTCTAGACACATTAAGCATTACTTAGCATAGCCATTTTTAGGGTTGTTACATTATCCCCCCTTAGGAAAATTCGTCCCCGAATGACACTACTAACTATCTAGCACAATGCTAGTCATAACATAGCATAATCACTATGCATAGTCAAGTAATAGCAACAAGAATGGAGAGATAAGGAAACTTAGACTTAAGAGTAGGAAGTCTAACCTCAAGAGATTAAAAGATGAGGGTAGCGGGATCTCATATCGGCCTCATCCTCCCAAGTAGCATCCTCAACAAGATGATTCCTCCACAATACCTTCACTGTGGCAATCTCCTTGTTCCTCAGCCGATTAACATGTCTATCTAAGATCTCAATAGGTACCTCCTCGTAGGACAAGTATTCATCGACCCCCAAACCTTCCACAGGTAGAATCGATGCTGGATCACCTAGGCACTTCTTTAACATGGATACATGAAAGACTGGATGGACAGAAGCTAGCTCCGCAGGCAATGCCAACTCATAGGCCACCTCACCCATACGCTGTAGGATCTAATATGGCCCAACATACCTCGGACTCAACTTCCCCTTCCTGCCAAACCTCATCACCCCCTTCATAGGTGATATCTTCAAATAGACCTGGTCAACAACATCAAACTCTAAGGGTCATTTTCTGTTATCTGCATATGACTTCTGCCGACTGTAAGCAGTAGTCAACCTGTCCCTAATCACCCTGCCCTTCTCTAAGGCCTCATGAATGATCTCTGGACCCAAAATGGATGACTCTCCAACCTCAAACCACCCAACTGGAGATGTATATCTCCTACCATACAGTTCCTCAAACGGTGCCATCCCAATGCTGGAGTGATAGTTATTATTATACGAGAACTCTATCAAAGGCAGATGGTCATCCCAGCTACCCCTGAAGTCAATCACACACGCCCTCAACATGTCCTCCAATGTCTGAATGGTGCGCTGTGCATGCCCATCAGTCTGAGGATGAAAGGCATTACTAAGCTTTACCTGTGTGCCTAAGCTCTTATAGAAGGATCTCCAGCAATGTGAAGTGAACTGAGCTCTTATATCTGAAATGATCGACAAAGGAATCCCATGCCATCTCACAATCTCACCAATGTAGAGTCTCGCATAATCCTCGTCTTTGTAAGTAGACTTCACAGGGATAAAGTAAGCAGACTTAGTCATCCTGTCCACAATAACCCATATGGAGTCCTGCTGTCTCCTAGTCCTCGGAACACCAACCACGAAGTCCATATTAATGGCCTCCCACTTCCAAGTCAGAACCTTAATAATCTAAGTAAGACCAACAGGCTTAAGATGTTCTGCCTTAACCTACTGACAATTAGGACACTTGGCCACATATTCTACAATGTCCTTCTTCATGCCATCCCACCAATAAATCTGCTTAAGATCATGATACATCTTGGTGGAACCTGGATGAATGGAATATCTGGAACCATTGGCCTCCGCAACAATCCTGGTCCGCAAATCATTCACATCTGGTACACACAGCCTATCCTGGAACCTAAGTATACCGTCACCTCCCAAAGCAAAAGACTCATTCATCTTTATCAACACTGAGTCCTTCAGCTCCATCAACACAGCATCGAGATGCTGACCCTGCTTGACTTCAACTTCCAAGGATGATTCAGAACTAGGATGAACTGAAACACCCCCACTAGTAGAGTCAACCAACCGCACACCCAGTCTGTCCTGTCTGTGTACATCTTTCACCAACTCCTTCTTCTCATCCTCAACGTGGGTTGTACTTCCCATGCTCATCCTGCTCAAAGCATCAGCTACAACATTAGCCTTACCTGGATGGTAGTGAACATTCATGTCATAGTCCTTCAACAGCTCCAACCATCACCGCTGACGTAGATTCAACTCTCTCTGCGTGAACACGTACTGGAGACTCTTGTGGTCTGTGAACACATCCACATGCACTCCATACAAGTAGTGCATCCACAACTTCAGTGCAAATACCACACCTGCCAACTCGAGGTCATGAGTGAGATAATTCTTCTCATGAACCTTGAGCTATTTGGACGCATAATCTATCATCTTACCAACCTGCATAAGAACAAAACACAAACCAACCCTAGATGCATCACAATAAACAGTGTAATTCTCACCACACTTAGGCAAAGTAAGCACCGGGGCTGAAGTGAGTCTGTCCTTGAGCTCCTGGAAACTCTTCTCATAAGTCTCCGTCCATTTGAACTTGGCCTTGTTCTTAGTCAAAGCTGTCAGTGGGGCAGCAATGAAAGAAAAACCCTCCACGAACCTGCGGTAGTAACAATCCAATCCCAGAAAGCTACGGATATCGGTGGGAGTAAGAGGCTTTGGCCAGTTCTTCACAGCCTCAGTCTTCCTGTGGTCCACCTCCACACCCTGATCGGACACAACATGACCCAGAAAGGTCACTGATCTAAGCCAGAATTCACACTTCATGAATTTGGCATACAACTGATGTTGTCTAAGTGCCTGCAAGGTTAGTCTCAAATGTTGTTCATGCTCTTCCTTGGTCCTAGAGTAGATGAGTATGTCATAAATGAATACTATGACGAAAGAATCAAGGTATTCACGTAAAACTCGGTTCATGAGGTCCATAAATGCAGCCGGTGTATTTGTGAGACCAAATGATATGACTAAGAACTCATAATGACCATAACGGGTACGAAAGGCTGTCTTTGGGATATATCCATCCCTAACCCTAAGCTGATGATACCCTGAACGAAGATCAATCTTAACATACTTGAGACTTTACTCTTTGTGAATTTCTATTTCGCATTTTTTCTGGATAATGCATATTACTCAAGCTTATCTGAAGCTTCATATTTGAGATTGAGGAACTTCATTCTCAATCGCACTTAACTTGATGCACCTCACAACTCATGCAACACAAAAATCATGTCCACGCTATACAAAAACAACAACATGACATGCAAACATGAATTCATTTTAACTTTAACTTATTCGGAAACTTAACCTTACTACCCTGTTTCGATAGTCTATGGTAGTCTAGCATTTATGAAGTAATCCATACCTAAGCCATCTCGTTGAGCTAGTAATTAGCCAACTTAGCCTTATTCTCTTCATCAATACTCATAGCAGGATTTAGAACCTACCATGCATTCACCTTCATGCGAACAACAACTCTTATCAAACGTCTTTCATTCACGCTGGGCATTTCAATCACTGCCCCTTCTTGGGAAGGCCAGATCTTGAGTCTGGCGCCTTAGACCACTTGGCCATCCTAATTCTTGTGTATATTCTTCTACGCGCGCACACAAGAAGGAAGTTAGATACTTATAATGACACAAAGTGTCAAAGCTCTAGATGACGCGATAAAGAGTAGATGAAGGGAAATTTTCCTACGCATCATGCAGTCTCTAATTCAGGATAGTGGTGCACTTCACTACCATGACTTAGAAACTACTCAATGTGGTTGATGTGAACTTATTATTCTCGAAACTTAACCTAGTGCTCTGATACCAACTTTGTCACGACTGGAATCTAGACCCCAGACGAGACCGGCGTCGTTCACCTCTCAGAGGTCGCAGACAAGCCTACATACATCATCGTTACTTCATCTAGGTTAATTTTAGCGGAAAATTTGAAATTTTTGTTCCTTAACATGCATATATATCATTCTACTTAAATTCATATATTTTCACAATCAACCATCTAACATTAAGATCATCAACTAAAAGAAAAAGTTCATAATTGCATTAAACGTATTTTGCCAAAATGGCACCAATACAAAGTCTGAAATAAAAGTGGGAAGAAACACTAGGGGAACATGCTCCACTAGATAACGCCTACATCTAAGCTAGATAGTAACGGTAGATATCCTCGAAAGAATGAGGGCCTACCAAGTCCGGATGAAAGCTCCACGTCCGAATAGCTGCAACGTCAACCTGTAAACTCTAGCGTCCACCTGTGCCTGCACCTAAAAATATTGAGTTGTATGGTATTAGTACACACTTGTACTAAGTATGGGTATATGCAAGCACACACCAAGGACATGCATGAGTAAGAATAGCTCTTTCCTAACAACATGATTTATGGAAAGTTAAATCAGTAGACTTGCCAAATTTGAATTAGGAAAGTTGGTGGACCTGCCATATTTGGATTTGGAAAGTCATTCCATGAGAGTAACATACATCATCATATGTATCATATTGCACACATAACATAACATCTTACATATAGCACATAACATATTGCATATACCACATAACATCTTTCATATCGTTCGTTTATATGCCATGAGACCATGGAATCATGGACTTTAAGACTTCCCAAAATGAGGGCTCAACATATGGGACCTCAACTAGAGAGTCTTCTTTAGCAAACACAGAGTCTGCTTCATTCATTCATACGTACTTCATTTAATTCATTCATAAGCTAGTGTAAACACCACCTATTCCTAGGATGTAGTTTAAGACTTTCATCGGGTTTGCTGTGCAATGATCAAGAATAACATAGTGTTATTACTTGAGTCTAGCTCACCTCTTGATTATCCTATCCTAACACCTTTGGTATCGTTCATTTCATTATGTGTATCATTTGAGGTTGGCCTCATTCATTCATTGGGAACTCTAACTTTAACCGACATAGATCATGTGAGAATCATGAAATCCAGTGTCTCCCCCACACTGAAAAGAGGTGGAATCACCGGCCAAAGTGACCCAAAACATGCTAGCATACATGGGAATTGAACCCCGCCAGATCCCTATATTGGCAGTATAGGTTCGAAGACTAGGAGATATAAGGAGACCCATACCCGGCATGCCGGACAGTCTCATCTCATGAGAGTTACGTGAACCTCCGCCCTTCCCAAAAGAAGGCATCACCGCTCATAGCTAGTCTATCGGTGCTCAGTATAAAGTTCCATTTCATTCAACTCATACGTCATGGAATCTGGCTTCTAGTATGAGGACATCATAGCTCAATAGATGATTTCTTATCTCATCATTAGTATTAAGTATACATTATTCTCAATACTTTCATTAGAGTGTTCATAGAGACTGCTCTCTTCATTAACTTTACACTCTCATAGGTGAGTACGTTTTGGTAACATTTACTTAGGATCATTTGAGATTTCTCTCATCTTTCACATTAGCCTCTTATCGTGTTGTCACCACATTCATTAACCTTAGCACATTTGCTCTTCAAAATTACTCACCCCTTTTTATGTCAATGTTCATTTCATCATATGCCAAAGCACTTGGCTATTTGTGTGTTTCACACTCTTACTTAACCCTTCTAGGGTTTCATCATTTCATTTACATAATATTCATTTCATCGTATGCCAATGCACTTGGCCATTTAATGTGTTTTACACTCTTACTTAACCCTTCTAGGGTTACGTCATTTCATAACATACATCTTAGGTTCACTTATTTTTAAACGTATGCTAGACTTATGGGTGTATACATACAAGCCATGAGGCTTCATTCATAGTTCGTTTAAGTGAATTATATCTTCCTAAGATTATGTGGTACAAGACTTATGCATCTTGTATGTATGCCAAGATCTCGATTTTGATCTAAGTAGGCGGCATTATTCTGGGACATTTAATTCTCGTATGACTTATGTATCAATACGAAATTTGGGCAACGCAACTCGGTTTCAAATCCCTTGGACCACACTAACATTTTTATTTATTTTGGTTTAAATCAACACGGCTTGGGGAGGTCGAGCCCCAACACCTTCAGTTACCTTTAATTTCTTTTATTTAGATATTCTCCTTTTTGGCCGAGGGGTTGTGGGATTGAACCCCCACAGCCCCTTTTTATTTAAATTCCTTTTTCCTTGACTTTTTCGAGTTGACCATGAGGGTGTGGGATCGAATCCGCACATCCTCACTTTATTTTTCTCTTTAATTTCCATTAACCAGCCTAGAGGTCGTGGGTTCGATTCCCACACGCCTCAACCCTTTTATTTTTCTTTTACTCTTCCTTAAATCTGATTGAGAGGTGGTGGGTTCGAATCCCACTCCTCTCATTTCTTATTTTTAGTGTTACATTTTCCAGCCAATACCATGGATCGAATCCCCCTCATTACAATACTTTTAACTCACTTAATTTCATGGTTTTTAACATGGTGAGGTCACGGGTTCGACCCTCAGTGACCTCACTTATTTTTCTTCATTTTTCATAACATTTTAAACCATTTTAACTTGACCGAAATTCATCAATTGTGGCTGGAAATTTTGTAATTTTTCAGCATCTTTTTTCATCAAGTTACCCATTAGTTCTTAGGGAAATTTCATGATTCATTTATAACGTTTTAGGTGCATTTTCGTGGATTCGATTAGCCAAGAGTTTCTCACTCAATTCAGCCACATTACACTTCATATGAACATCACAATTTACAGAAGTTTGTGCACATAAAATACAACCATAATACATCATTTTTGAGCCTTAAACCCGAGGGCTATAGGCCATAGTTCACATTTTGCACACACTTACACATAGTTCGGAAAACATGGGTTGTCATTCATATGATTTCAAACATACATTCATAAACATATTCGTCACGAAAACACATTACACGCCTAATATTTACCAGCAAACATACCCAGCCTACGAATCAAGGGGAGCTAGTGACAGGGCCATGCAATGGGGAACAATCCTAGTTTTCGGATTAGAATATACTGAACCTTAAGGGGTATCTAGGAAAAGGTACCAAGAGTAAGAAAACCATACCTTTTATGACGTTCAAACCTTGAAGTTGCTTCCCAAACCTTCTCCAACACTCACGTCCAAAATGAAGTTTCAACACCAAACTTTCGACGGAAAACCCTCCCTTTGCCTAACGTATTTTGCTTAGCGTTTGATTTTATTTTTCGTTGTGAGTTCTTCAAGTGTGAAGAACTTTGGTAAATTTTCTGTTCTTCTACGTTATTTTGGCAGAGAGAACGTGAAAGAGAATGATAGTGACGTGAGAGAGAGATGAGCGTGAGAGATGAGAGTTTTCTTAGGCTTAAGAGTCTAGTTTAGGACTTAGTCAAATAAGGTTTTTATTAAATTATAAAAATCTGATTTCCCTTTTATTTAAAATAAGCCAATAAATAATAAATATTAATTAATTACTTTAATTTACCAACGTAAATAAAAACAACTTAAATCATGCTTCCACCTAGGTTCGAACCCGGGTGGAGCAAGACTTCACTCTAAGAGCCAATTTTCGGCCCTCTCTCCCTAAAATGCCCTTCCACATTATTAATTAAATAATTAATTATATTTTTAGGGTAATTACGATACTATCCTTAGCCTGGAAAAAGACCATTTCACCCCTAGACCCTTCAAACCTAAGATTTCCCCTTTTTAAATCCGGTAAAGACTCATTCGAGTAAATCTTCGTATTCGAGAGACCTATATGGCTGGACCCAACCTTTCCTAGCTCAACTAACTCCCCAAGTTAGTTGGATTGGCTGTAGCAAGGGTTCAGAGGTTTGGTTCTACGTGCATCAATTCGTGTGAACCCGGTCTAATCTTAGGCATTCTAGACACATTAAGCATTACTTAGCATAGCCATTTTTAGGCTTGTTACACAAATAAAATTTACATAGATTCCACCCCCAAGCCATTCACTTTCTATCATTCTATGGGACATAGAACTTAATTTTAACAAGTTTAACATGCAATTTTGTCCCTAAGTCAAGACCCACATATAATATATTTTATTTCATAAGCAAATGATCGAGAATTAATTAAGCAGAGGGAAACGAAATACCTGTAAACTATAGTGGAGTGAAATTAGTGGGTGATCCTGAAACACCAACCTATGTGCACAACTTCTAATACCGACCGGAGAGCAGATAAAGGAGACAGAGTAAACTGGGAGATTAGGGTTTTGGGAATTTCTGGGAGTTTGGGAGAATTTGATTATTTGGAAAAAATGGAAGGAAGTGAGTGTGGGAGTTAATGGAGAAAGAGGGGAATAAGGGGAGGGAAACGGTTGTGAGGGAATTTGAAAAGGTGTGCGAGGGTAATTGAATGGGTATGTCTTAATATATCCGGTCGGGTCGGGTAATGTCACTGGTTTTTCTGACGGTACCCCGTCGATGGTCCGTAAGTCAGTCGACGGTCCGTCGACTGGACCGTCGATTGTGACCTAACTTAGACAAAATTTTAAAACATACCTGGGGTCTACGGACACCATCGATGGTCCGTCGGTGGAAAGACGACCCGTCAGTTGGTCCATAGATATGTGTACCAGACCAATTTCTACAGAATTCTTGTGGTTTGGTCCCTGCACATTTAGCACCCATTAAGCTATTCTTTTTGTATTTTTTGGATACTTTTTAGACACGGACCCTAAACTACTCTCTAGTCAACAGACTAAAAAAAAAAGAAACTTAACACATGAAATTGAGTAAAACAAAATGAAACAACAGAATGCAAATATTCTTTCAAAGAAAAGAAAAAAACTATTGTTGGCTATAGGATACACATTGGGTTGCCTCCCAAGAAGCGCTTTATTTAACGTCGCGGCATGACGCAAGACCCATGATTACTCAGAATTCATCAAGGTGATATGACTCATCCACTTCATGGGCACTCTCCGCATGCCCTAGGTAGATCTTGATTCTTTGCCCATTTATCGTGAACCTTGCACCCTTCTTGTTATCCAACTCAACCGCTCCATGTGGGAACACTTTAGTGATCAAGAATGGACTAGTCCATTTAGACTTGAGTTTTCCTGGAAACAAGCGCAGCCTAGAGTTAAACAGAAATACTAAGTCCCCAACCGCAAATTCGCGCTTCTTAATCATTTGGTCATGGTACTTCTTCATCTTCTCTTTGTAGAGGGCTGAGCTTTCATATGCTTTTAGGCTAAACTCATCAAGCTCATTTAACCCATTAAGTCTCTGTTCCACTACTTCATTCCAATCCATCTTCAATTTTTTCATCGCCCACATGGCCACGTGCTTTAACTCAACCGACAGGTGACAAGCCCCATAAACAAGTTTGTATGGAGATATACCTATGGGGGTGTTGTATGCAGTTCGGTAATCCCAAAGAGCATCATCAAGCCTCCTTGACCAATCCATTCTATTAGCATTCACCGTTTTTGACAGGATCTGCTTGATTACTTTGTTAGACACCTCAACTTGCCCATTAGTTTGTGCATGATATGGAGTGGATACATTGTGGCGAACCCCATGTTTCTCCAATAGACCTTTGAACAATTTGTTGCAAAAGTGGGATCCCCCATCACTAATAATGGCCCTAGGTTTGACAAATCTGGAGAAGATGTTCTTTTTCAAGAACGCGGTGACACTCTTTCCTTCATTGTTGGCAAGTGGTATCGATTCCACCCATTTTGACATCTAATCCACCGCCACAAGAATATATTTCATCCCATGAGGAATGGCATGCCTAAAAAATACTTAGCATCTCAACTTTCGGCACACAACGGCGAATAAGCCCATCAGCACAACTCCGTTATAAGTAAGGTTCATCCCAACAGAACTTTTTCACATCATGCATGAAATTTTTCCTTTGATGAAAGGACAAGTCCGATGGGAGTATATCACTAGCCAGAAAATTTGCAAAATCGGCGAACCATAGAATCAAGTCATGAGAAGCGGCCAATACGTTCTCATCCGGAAAGGTATCATCAATTTCAGCCTTTTCGCCCAACTCTCACATAGCTTCATCCTCTAATCTGGACATGTGATCGGCAACTTGATTTTCTGTCCCTTTTCTGTCTTTCACCCAAATCAAACTCTTGTAATAGCAGCACCCATCTAATCAACCTCGGTATCGCATTCTTCTTTGCCATCAAATACCTCAAAGCGGAGTGATCAATATTCACTATGACTCTCGTGCCAAGCAAATAAGAGCGAATTTTTTTGAAAGAAAATACCACAGCAAGGATATCTTATTCAGTCATAATATAGTTCTTTTGAGCTTCATTTAGGTCCATACTTGCATAATAAATGGGGTGAAAGATTTATCCCTTCTTTGTCCCAATACCACACCAAGAGCAACCCCACTAGCATCACATATCACCTGAAATGGTTTGATCCAATCTAGGGAAATAATTATGGGCGCTGATACCAACTTCTCCTTCAACTATCCAAACACCTTCAGAAATGATTCATCAAAATAGAATTTACATTCCTTCTCAAGTAACTTGTATAGAGGATGTGTAATTTTTTAGAAATCCTTAATAAACCTCCGGTAGAAGCCCGTATGCCCAAGAAAACTTCTCAAACCTTTTACATAGATGGGTGGAGGAAGTCTCTCTATAACCTAAACTCTTGGTTGATTAACCTCTATCCCCTTCTCTGAGATGCGATGACCCAATACAATACTTTCTTTCACCATGAAGTGATATTTTTCCCAATTAAGCACAAGGTTGCAATCTTCACATCTGTTGAGAACTTCGTCCAAGTGACTCAAACAATGATCAAAAGAGTCGTCAACAACTGAAAAGTCATCCATAAACACCTCAATAGTCTCCTCCACCATATCGGAGAATATAGACATCATACATCTCTGAAAAGTATCCGGTGCATTAAAAAACCCAAAAGGCATGCTTTTGAATGCAAATGTCACATAAGGGCAAGTAAAGGTGGTTTTCTCTTGATCCTCCGGTGCAATTGAGATTTGGTTGTTTGGGCGTCTAGCTCCAAATTGGAGGTTGTTGAGAAGAGCACCACTGAGGGTGCAGATACTGCTGTGGGCACCACTAAGGGTGTCCCTACTACTGAGGGAGCGGGTTATGGGAAACCGGACCCGCCTGCTTGTTGATCTTCGGCGCTATGCACCGCAGGTTTGCTTCACCTACCACCATATGTTTATATTTCTTATGCATTGGGGATAATTGCATGTTTTTTTGTTGGGGGTGGGGTAAATGGAAAATAAGTGCTAGGGTGAAGTCTGAGTAGCCCAACTCACGATCCTCTCTTGGGGTTTTCTTGCGTGTGTTCTTTTGCCCCAAGAAACTGCTTACTTTATTGTGGAACCGGCATGTTATAACTTGTACACAGTATGAAAGTGATATATGAAGAATGATGGCTAAACTTAAAGGATATCCTGTTCTAAGAAAATGCTTGCATGAATAGGTGTAAAGAAGTTGAATGTGTTGGCTCTAATCATGACATAGAGATACAACACTGCATGACCCTCAATCTAAAACTCAAACTAGGTGTCCGATAATCTGATAGGGTAACGAGGTTTCAAGAGAGTGTGAGGAAATTTTATTGTTCCACTGTTGGTACCTAGCTATAACTTTCCCAGTTAGTCCTACAAAAGGAATCTGTGTTAGACATCTAGTAAAGGATCATAGGCCCTTGTTCAAATTAGCAAATTTCTAGCCTAAAGCAAAGAGAACCAAATGGAATTGTAATCCTTTTTGATCCAAATCTTTTTAGCTTAAAAATAGACCTTTCCTTTCTTCACCAACTCCTCTTCCCTGGGTATAATGTGTTGGCTCTGGTCCCTGCTTGGACCTCTTCACCTCAACTTAGGCCAAAAGCATAAGTTGAGGGTGGCTAATACAGAACCTGACCTCGTCTTGGCCCTGACCGAACCTTGGGTAATGTGTACCTCGACTCATGGCAAAGCCATAAGTTGATGGTGGCTATTATGAGTGATTACCCGAAAAGTGGGTATAAATAAAAAAAAAGAGTAATGTGGAAAAGAAAAAGGGCAGTGAACAATAGAAGTTACTCAGTGAAAATTGTCAATTGAGTAAAGAAAGAAAAATAAAAGAAGGAGAAAAAGAGTGTTGAAGAAAAGAAGTAAGAGTCACTTCCACAAAAGAGAAAGAAAGGAGAAAACAAGGCAAACATTATAAGAAAAGAAAAAAATAGGGCATAATAGACGATGAAAGAGGTAGGACGCTTACTCGTAATGTCAAGGAGGGCAACAAGTCAGTAAAATACCCATATGTACCATACGACCCTGAGCCTACGTTACAAGCCAAGAAAGTCCTATCGTGATCCTAAGAGTCTAATATGGTGAACTTAAGCAGTGAAAATAAGGGCAAGCCTATAGCGACAAGTACCAACTATGTGTGAAGCTGTTTTGAGCATGAGCGTTGAATAATGATCCTTATACTCAAATTTGAAATCAGTGTGCGAAAAAAGAGGATATCTTTTGAAGTGAGGGCACTAGTTGCAATATTGGAAATCTGGTATCTTGGTGAGAGATAAAGGAATAGAGGTGTCGGTGCGTGGTGAATCTGTGTCATGATCTGATCGACATGAATGAGCTTAGTGAGCCTAAGAGTAAAAGCATGCACTAAAGCAATGAAAAAACACGGGATTGATAGTCATGTGATTGCGAAAGCTTAAAAGAGGATACTGTTGTACAAAAGTGTTGTGGTGAGGCATAGTGCGTCGCTTGAGGACAAACAATGAACTTAAGTTGAGGGTGTTGATGTACCGTGGTATCACGGTACTTTCGATGCTTTTTTATCAAGATTGATGTTTGTCTATAGCCTTTTTGTATTAATTTTAATATGGTTTATTTTTGTTTTGCACTAAAGTTGTCCAAAACTAAAATGCAGAAGACTGTGAAGAATCAATGCAGAAGTGACCTACGAAGCCATCGACGGCCCGTCATCCCATCGACAGACCGTAGGTGGTGACCGTCGGTTGGAGGTTCAGGCATCTGGAAGCAACTCAGGGGACGGATCCTAGGTGGTGACCGTCGATTGGAGGTTCAGGCATCTGGAAGCAACTCAGCGAATTCTGACTAAGTGTGGGGCTACGGAAGGATTGACGGTCCGTTGGTTGATCGACGAACCGTACCGTCAAAATGTCGATTTGATCACAGAATGAGCCAGTATCCGGTGTTGAAGAAAAATCTAAGTATTGAACGACGAGAAGCATCGGCGGACCATAGGTGAATTGATGGATTGTGCTGTTGGTCCATCGATTGGTGTCACGACCCGAAAGTACCCCCTTGAAGCTAAGGATAACCCTTGGACCGTGACTGGGCGTACTTGACCCTTTGGGGTCTCACACAAGCCCTTCAACTATCGTTAATTACATAAGACATGTAAAGTAGTGTGGAATTTAAAACTTCTCACGAATAATTAAATAAAAGAAGTCTTTCATAAATACTAGAGAATCTCATCGTCACAAGCCAACTTAAAGACACGACATAGAATCTTAGGGACACGACCCTTTACATTAAAAGAGAAATACATAATAAGTCTTAATAGTAAAACTAGGAATCATAGACTATGTTCTCAAATATATGAGGACATACCAAATGTTGAGATAGTAGATTTCTCTAGCTTCACCTTCAACCTTCAAAAGCTTCCAATAACCTATACTTATAAGGTATAGAAAAGTATGGGGTTAGTACAAACAATGTACTAAGTATGGCATATGCAAAATCATGTAAAAGGGACATTTTAGTAAAATAAGCTTTCATGCCACATAATTATAACATTCATGAATTTAGAAGCCAAACAACATAAGAAATATCATTTAACACTTAAAGAAGGATTTCCATAATTTTAACCAAAAGAATACACTTACAGTGAACTTACCCAATTTTATAGTAAACCCATGTCAACATTACGGTGAACTACTCAAGCGTACGGATTTCATAGAAGTACTCTTCTCCAATAGGACTCTTAGGTTACACTAAATGCAATGTGAGAGTAGCATTCCATACTACCACTCCCACTTAGCGCTCCTAATGGATTCCCATGGATTTAACACTTTACAACAATTTAACCACACATTATAGTGAAACATATAAAACATTACAGTAAGCTTAAAGCTTTATAGTGAACTAAAGACTCCAACAATGGTGAACTTCCAAGGTATTTCCAATGAGGAAGTGTACTCATTTCCGTAGGAGTTTCACTACCTAAGGATAATCTTAAGACTCTCAAAGGTAAGACATGAAGAAAACATCTAAACACTCCCTTCAATTCACACCTAACCGACCCTCAAGACTACCCCGTTCGGCTTACTCGCCTCGGGAGAACAAGTCACCACTCAATCACAAGATATTAGAATAACACCCTACAAAACACCAAAGACTTCCCTTTCGGAATGCCTACTTAGTGCAATGAGTAGATAGCATCCCATACCACCACCTACCCTAAGTAGTACACTATTTTAGAAGGTTTGCCACCAAGTCTTCACTTTTGGAAGGTCCTACTTAGTGCAATGGATAGATAGTGTCCCATATTACCACCTACCCTAAGTAGCACGTTCTTTTAGAAGGCTTAGTTCATTTAATTCACATAGGTATCACATTATTTTAGAAGAGTTAGTACTTTCATTACTTTTGTGGGTGGTCATCTTAACCGACAAAGACCATGAGAGCTAAACATAGAATCCTGATATTAACCCCTATCGGATGAGGGATCCTCACTTTCCTAGAGTAAGGTCATACTTCTTAGTTTTTACATGGCTTTCCCAATAGCTACTCCTACGTGGGCATATAGTTAAGGGATAAGGAGATTGCTACTAACTAACTCATTCTCTACTAACGAGGAGAACTCATCTCTAGAGGTACATTTGAATACAACATCTCAACTCACGAACTATATTCCACCTCTTTTGCATATCCTCTCGGTGCTAGGCATAAGTCCCCACGGATTCTCAACATTATAAACTATAGGTTAAGGATAATTAGTGAATACCACATCTCAACTCACGAAGTGCATTCATCCTCCGACCTTTCTTGGAAAGCTCATTAGGAATAGTGAGGTTGCTACTAGACAGTTCATCTAAACTCACGAAGAGTGTCCACCCAAAGACTCCCCTTTTTACTCAACTTAGTTTCTTTCATTCACTTAAGTGTGTGTGTACATGTGAGCATACCTTGCATATAAGCATCATTTCATATACATTACTTCTATAAATGCTTTAGACCTTCATTCATCAACTCACACACTGTACATGCTTCACATAATCATGTACTTCATTTAGACCCAATCTAGGTCACACATACAATTCAAGCTTCACAAAGCACACTACAAGACCCATTTCCAATATCTCTTCATTTCACACATTAGACCTTCAAGTTCACATTATCAGTACATACTAAACATAACTAATTCATCAATTAAACACCTCCACCAAGAAGATGGACCATACCACTCAAGAGCAATTTATAATAAGAACTATACAATATAAGCAACTCATCATTTAACCAAGCCATAACAACCTTTAAGAATTTTCTCAATATTTCATCATAATAAGACTCTTAGGGCAGTAGCTAAACCAACATAACAACACAAGAAAATCAAAGTTCATTCTCTACACCAACATGCTCATTTGACCAATTTCTTAAGCCAATATTTGAAGAAACGATTTCACATGATTTCATTAAAGTTTTAGTCTTGAAATCATCAACTAACATTAGAAACATAATTAATTAGTCATTAGAAACGTTTTCATACAAGACCCATATTTAGAGTTGAAAGTAGTAGAAACTAGGGTTGAAAACCCTTTTTAAAAGTTCATTAGAAGTTGCTCCTTGAATGGAAGAGAGTTCAAGGATGGATACCATTCCTCAAATCCAAGAAAACATAATGATTTTGTTGAAGAAACACGTCCAAACCAGCCTCCCTAGCCCTTCTTGACTTCTAGCTTCCAAAGAGACTTGAGAGAGTTTGTCTTTAGAGTGAGAGTTTGAATTTAGAAGTGAGGGGCCTTTTATAGGTCTAGGACTTAAAACTAACCTAATATAACTTAAAAACCCTAAAAATATCAGGCTAGGGTCATAAAAGACTTGTGGTAAATTTACAAAACACCCCAGTACTTAACAGGCAGCATTGCAGCTTTTGGGACAGCCACCATCGACGGATCAACCGACGGTCCATTTGTCAAGGGAAGGACCGTTGGTGAGGTCTCGTTGGTTGGGGCTGCAACTCCCCAACCTTCAGGGTTTCATGCCCAATCGACGGAGGGTGAACCGATGGACAGTTTGTAAACCAACGTCCGTTAGTTGGGTCTCGTAGGTTGAGACTTAGTCCCATTTGGGTCCTGACCATCCTTCCTTGAAGGTCCAATCAACGCCCATGGTCTACGGACCGTTGGTGGACCAACGGACCGTCCTTTGGGTCATCGTTTGGTCACTACTTTGGCAGTTTGGTCCAAGTCATGGGCCCTTATTTGGGCATCTTGCGGGTCCTAGGTGGGGTCGTTCCTGAATGTTAAATCCCTAAACATGGTCGTCTAGGTCTTAGGAGCATCTCATGCAAGTTTCAAGCAAAACAAACACGTAAAACTTACTCAAACACCTCAAGACACACAAGTACATTCTAGGGCACACCTTCCAAACGTCATGGACGTTCTTGGTCGTTTTACCTCCAAAGTTAACCAAACTTCACAGACTGCCTAAGGATACTAAAGTAACTCACTTTAACTTAAAATTAACTCAAGAGACAACTACGAAGATCTAGTTCACCTTAGTTCATTTTAGGGCATTACATTCTCCCCCACTTGGGATAACATTCGTCCTCGAATGACACTAAAACTTCAAGAACAACAAGAACTCACATAGACTCACATAACACATTACAATCATGATCAAAACACTTAAAATCACATTATCTACTAACAAGGAGCATCATTTCACACTTTGAAACACTTAGCAATATAGGCAACTTTTACCCAACTTTACAAAATCAAAACTCAACCTTAAACTTCTTTTTTGGAGGAACTACCTTCTCCAAAATTAAACATGCTCACATACAACAACTTTGCACAAATTGAAACTTCAATCAAGGCAAGGCAAAAAAATTTCAAAATACAAATATTTCACAGTGAGGATTCACTGTATCACTGCCAAACATACCTTTTTTTCAAATTTTAATCTTTGAGCAATTTATCAAGATGACATGATCATATGAACTATAAAACCACATAAACTCATTTCATAACATAAGAACAACAATCATAAAGAGTTAAGGCTTACAAAGACCATAAAATTCGGATTAGTTATCCTTCCTAGCTCCCATCTGAGAAAAGGTTCTTCTTGGGAGCATTAGGATCTAAGGAAGCTTGATTGACATCTTTCCCTCTTGCTTTGAGGTTAGGGCAGTCCCTAATCTTGTGGCCCTTGCTACCACAACTAAAACAACCACCCGTTCTACCAATAAACTTACCCCAATGTTGCTTTCCACAAGTAGGACACCTAACCCTTTCAAAAGTGTGGCCACCACCTTGAGAATGTTGGTTTTGAGCCCTCTCCTTGTTCCACATGGAAGAATATTAGTTATAGAACCTCTTCTTAGACTTTTGGTGACTAGAATCATCCGACCTAGGCCTTTTACACTCTTGCCTTATCTCCCTAATTTTGGACTCCTCAATTAGTTGTGCATAAACCATGAGTCTAGAGATATCCGTGTCATTAAGAACCATAGTCGTACGACACTCTTTCTCCACCAAGCTATACACTCCCATCACAAACTTGTTCATCCTAGCCCTAGGGTTGGCTACCATGGTTGGGGCATATTTAGAGAGTTGGGTAAATTTGAGAGAGTACTCTTGCACACTCATTCCCCCTTGACGAAGATTCATGAATTCAACCATCTTTGTCTCCCTCCACTCTAGGGGAAAGAACCTATCTAGGAAATCCTCTTTGAATTTCTCCCAATCAACTGGACCTCTTTCTAAGGGTCTCTCACACCTCCATTGCTCATACCACCCTTGAGCAACATCATTAGGTTGGTAAGCGGGTAACTCCGCTTTCTCCCTAGGGGTCAAACCCATAGCATCCACCACTATGGAAAACTCATCGATGAAACCTTGTGGATCTTCATCCACCTTAGTGCCATGAAAAGTATTAGGGTTCATCCTCTTGAAATCCCAAATCCTAGAAGCGGGTGTACTAGCATTTGGTTGGGGTCTATATCCTTGATTTGCTTGGGTAACAAAGTGATTGTTGAAGAAATGAGCTTGTGCCGTCATGAGTTGGGTCAAGTTCATTAGGGCAGTCCTAAACTCCGCATTAGTCATATCACCCTCAACAAAATGATCTTTAGGCATAGGAGGCACTTGAGGCCCTTCGGGTTCCGGAGGCACTTGAGACTCTTGAAGAGGAACCTCCACATTTTCTTCCTCTAGGACAACAATAGGAACTTGGTCAATACGGGGAGGGATCCTGTCATTAGCTACACCTCCCTCCTCCCTTATAGCGGTTGATCTCCTCGTATTCATTTCCTATAAACACAAAGAGAAGAGGTTGAGAAAAGACACCTTATAAACTCAACTCTAAGGCACGACATTAGATTAGAGAAGAAAGTGAAACTTCTAGAATCCTATAGCCTCTTTTCCATGGATGTGTCGCAACTCACACCAATGACCAAGATACTACTAGATGTGGCTTGTGAGACTTCTAGACCTTAAACTATTTCCCAAAACCTTATGCTCTGATACCAAGTCTGTCACGACCCGAAAGTACCCCCTAGAAGCTAGGGATAACCCTCGGACTGTGATCGGGCGTACCTGGCCCTTTGGGGTCTCATACAAGCCCTTCAACTATCGTTCATTACATAAGACATGAATAGTAGTGCAGAATTTAAAACTTTTCACGAATAATTAAATAAAAGAAGTCTTTCATAAATACAAGAGAATCTCATTGTCACAGGCCAACTTAACGACATGACATAGAATCTTAGGGACACGGCCCTTTACATTAAAAGAGAAATACATAATAAGACTTAATAGTAAAACTAGGAAACATAGACTATGTCCTCGAATATATGATGACATACCAAATCTTGAGAGAGTAGATTTCCCAAGATTCACCTTCAACCTTCAAAAGCTTCCAAAAACCTATACTTATAAGGTATAGAAAAGTATGGGGTTAGTACAAACAATGTACTAAGTATGGCATATGCAAAATCATGTAAAAGGGACATTTTAGTAAATAAGCTTTCATGCCACATAATTATAACATTCATGAATTTAGAAGTCAAACAACATAAGAAACATCATTTAACACTCAAAGAAGGATTTCCATAATTTTAACCAAAAGAATACACTTACAGTGAACTTACCCAATTTTATAGTAAACCCATGTCAACATTACAGTGAACTACTCAAGCATATGGATTTCATATAAGTACACTTCTCCAATAGGACTCTTAGGTTACACTAAATGCAATGTGAGAGTAGCATTCCATACTACCACTCCCACTTAGTGCTCCTAATGGATTCCCATGGATTTAGAACTTTACAACAATTTAACCACACATTACACTGAACCATATGAAACATTACAGTAAGTTTAAAAGCTTTATAGTGAACTAAAGACTCCAACAATGGTGAACTTTCAAGGTATTTCCAGTAAGTAAGTTAACTCATTTCCGTAGGACTTTCCCTACCTAAGGATAATCCTAAGACTCTCAAAGGTAAGACATGAAGAAAACGTCTAAACACTCCCTTCAATGCACACCCAACCGATCCTCAAGACTACCTCGTTCAGCCTACTCGCCTCGGGAGAACAAGTCACCACTCAATCATAAGACATTAGAAGAACACCAAACAAAACACCAAAGACTTCCCTTTCAGAATGCCTAGTTAGTGTAATGAGTAGATAGCGTACCATACCACCACCTACCCTAAGTAGTTCACTTTTTCAGAAGGTTTGGCACCAAGTCTTCCCTTTCGGAAGGTCCTACTTAGTGCAATTGATAGATAGCGTCTCATACCACCACCTACCCTATGTTGCACGTTCTTTTAGAGAGATTAGTTCATTCAATTCAAATAGGTATCACATTATTTTAGAAGACTTAGTACTTTCATTACTTTTGTGGGGGGTTTGCTTAACCGAAAAATACCATGAGAGCTAGACATTGAATCCCGGTATTAACCCCTATCGGATTAGGGATCCTCAATTGCCTAGAGCAAGGTCATACTTCTTAGCTTTTACATGGATTTCCCAATAGCTACTCCTACGTGGGCATATAGTTAAGGGATAAGAAGATTGCTACTAACTAACTCATTCTCTACTAACGAGGAGTACTCATCTCAAGAGGTACATTGGAATACAACATCTCAACTTACGAACTTTATTCTGCCTCTTCTTCATATCCTCTCGATGCTAGGCATAAGTCCCCACGGATTCTCAACATTATAAACTATAGGTTAAGGATAACTAGTGAATACCACATCTCAACTTACGAAGTGCATTCATCCTCCGACCTTTCTTGGAAAGATCATTAGAAATATCGAGGTTGCTACTAGACACTTCATCTAAACTCACGAAGATTGTCCACCCCAAGACTCCCCTTTTTATGCAACTTAGTTTCTTTCATTCACTTAAGTGTGTGTGTGTACATGTGAGCACACCTTGCATATAAGCATCATTTCATATACATTACTTTTATAAATGCTTTAGACCTTCATTCATTAACTCACACACTTTACATGCTTCACATAATCATGTACTTCAATTAGACCCAATCTAGGTCAAACATACAATTCAAACTTCACAAAGCACACTACAAGACCTATTTCCAATATCTCTTCATTTCGAATATTAGTCCTTCAAAATCACATTCTCAATACATACTAAACATAACAAATTCATCAAGTAATCACCGCCACCAAGAAGATGGATCATACCACTCAAGAGCAATTTATAATAAGAACTATACAATATAAGCAACTCATCATTTAACCAAGCCATAACAACCTATAAGCATTTTATCAATATTTCATAATAATAAGACCCTTAGGGCAGTAGCTAAACCAACATAACAACACAAGAAAAACAAAATTCATTCTCTACACAAACATGCTCATTTGATCCATTTCTTAAGCCAACATTTGAAGAAAAGATTTAACAATATTTCATTGATGTATTAGTCTTAAAATCATCAACTAACATTAGAAACATATTTAATTAGTCATTAGAAACGTTTTCATGCAATACCCATATTTAGAGTTGAAAGTAGTAGAAACTAGGGTTGAAAAAACTTTTTGAAAATTCATTAGAAGTGGCTCCTTGAATGAAAGAGAGTTCAAGTATGGATACCATACCTCAAATCCAAGAAAACAAATGATTTTGGTGAAGAACCACGTCCAAACCATCCCTCCTAGCCGTTCTTGACTTCTAGCTTCCAAAGAAACTTGAGAGAGTTTGTCTTTAGAGTGAGAGTTTGAATTTACAAGTAAGGGTCTTGTCTATGTCTTGGACTTAAAACTAACCTAATATAACTTAAAAACCCTAAAAATATCAGGCTAGGGTCATAAAAGACTTGTGGTGAATTTACAAAACACCCAATACTTAACAGGCAGCATTGCAGCTTTTGGGACAGCCACCATCGACGGATCAACCGACGGTATGTTTCTCAAGGGAAGGAGAGGTCTCGTTGGTTGGGGCTGCAACTCCCCAACCTTCCGGGTTTCATGCCCAATCGACGGAGGGTGAACCGACGGACAGTTTGTAAACCAACGTCCGTTAGTTGGGTCTCGTAGGTTGAGACTTAGTCCCATTTGGGTCCTGACCATCCTTCCTTGAAGATCCAATCTACGCCCATGGTCTATGGACCGTTGGTGGACCAATGGACCGTACTTTGGGTCGTCGTTTGGTCACTACTTTGGCAGTTTGGACAAAGTCGTGGGCCTTTCTCTAGCCTCCTTGCGGGTCTTAGGTAAAGTCGTGCCTGAATGTTAAACCCCTAAACATGGTCGTCTAGGTCTTGGAAGAATCTCATGCAAGTTTCAAGCGAAACGAACACATAAAACTCACTCAAACACCTTAAGACACACAAGTACATTGTAGGGCACACGTTCCGAACGTCATGGACGTTCTTGGTCGTTTGACCTCCAAACTTAACCAAAATTGACACACTGCCTAAGGACACTAAAGTAACTCACTTTAAATTAAAATTAACACAAGAAACAACTATGAATATCTAGTTCACCTTAGTTCATTTTAAGGCATTACAATTGGATTAGAGAAGATGTAAAGTGAAGGCTGAAAAAAGATTCTAAGTATGGACCGACGGTCGACGGTCCGTCGTTTCATCGACGGACCATCTGTGGGGGGTCGTCGATTGAAGCCGCGTTATAGACAAACTTTCCTTATTTGAACTCTTTTTAATTTAGGACTCTGTTTTCTTATAAATATGGTGTAAAACCTCATTTTGGGGGTTGGATTCTTTTACTATTTTTATACTTTTGTTCTTGGAGATCTGATTTTGCAACTTGGGCAATAATGTAAATTTCCGGATTTGTCTTTTTAAGATAATTGTATGATTTCAAGTTGAATTTCTGGGTTTTCTTTGAATTTTTCAAAGTAAGTTCATGATTTATTATTTATCAATTATGAATTGTGTTATTCTAAGCATAGGTAACTAAATCCACAACTAGGATTTTGGGAACCATGGGTGATTAACAAAATAAACCTAGCTAAATAACAATTCTCAAATAAGTTATTGCATGCATCAATAATTCTTTCGTTAAGAAGTCTTTTTAACGAGTACACCCGTTAGAACTCGCCTTATTAATACTTGCTGGACCAAGGGGGTAGTTAATAGGAAAAGAATTATCCACATAAATTTAGTGGATACTATCGAATAGGCTAGTTTTGATTGGTGCGAAGTAATAACTAAGACAAACATCGAATATGATGCTTAATATGAAGTAAAGGTAAGGGTAAGTAACTTAGACACACGTAGCTGGACCAAGGTACGAGGTGATATTCTCTAAATGACGGAACAAGGATTTAGAGATACATAACTTATCACTTTGCATGCAAAACAGTAGGGAAGAAGTGTTATAGCTAGTATTATGGCGTTATGAACCTATGGGGAACACTTACACCCTAGTTTCTCTCACAACTTGATAAACACCAATAATTCACTCTTGCTACTTGTTTGATTTCACAACAATACAACAATTGTTGTTTCACAAACCGCCCCCCCCCCCCCCCCCCACCTTTAATTACAAAGGACTTGACTAAATAGAAGTAATCGTACATTGAAGTTAAGTCTAAACCATTTTCCTCGTGGGATCGACCCAAACCTAATAGTTGGGTTCTTTACTTTATACGACCGCTTATACTTCTTTAGGAAAGTGTAATTTGAGCGTATGATTCAGCGTACCCAAATAGTCCCAAAACTACTAGCCAAGTAGGTCGTAATTCCCTTTGTGGGCATCAACTTAGTGATCACGCCAGCATGAATTTATACCTCTTGCAGGGTATATTGGGTCATCTCGATAGGGGGTATACATCCTACATTTATCTCATGTGGTTTTGTTATCGGTTATTAGTAGCTCCCACAGTTTAGTCAGACTCTATTGCATAGACCATTTATCAGCATATTCAGTATTCAGTTTTTGCATGTTATAAATTTTTCATTGCATTCAGTTATCTCAACATTCAGTATATCATGTTCAGATTTCTATACTTTCTTTTGTGCTTGTTCAGTTATGTTTTATTTCAGCTTTACTCTATCCTACATGCTCAGTACCTTCAAGTACTAATGCATACGTGCGCTACATCTTCTCATTATGTAGGTTCAGGTTCTCAGCATCCAGATCGTTCTTAGATCCATTTCCGATCTCTAGTTTAGCAGATTCAGTTCTGAGTCCTCATTCTCCGAAGACAATAGTCATGAGTTTGTTTTTAGTATTTAGTCTCTTAGTTTATGTTTTTGCTAGACTTAGTTGGGGTTTGTCCAAGCATTTCTAGTAAGTTTAGAGGCTATTTTCAAACAAAGTTAGTTTCAGCTTAGTGTTGAGTTAATAACTTTCTTGTATTATAAACTCATCAGTCTTCATATCATCTCAGTTTTAGCATATGGGTATTCCCCATTTTTTCATTATAAATTATGATTTAGCTTCCTCATTAGTTTATTATCTTTAGTATGCTCATGATCATGACTGCAGGGTTAGCTTGGGATCACTTGTGGTCCTAGGTCCTGTGTCTGCGTCTCCAGGGTAGCTCGGCGCGTGATAGCATCACGGAAACAACACAGACTCAACTGCCCCGGAAGTTATTTTCAAAACAAATCATGCGGGAACAACTCCGCGTCGCGAACATTTTCCCCAACGAAGATTTCAAAAATGAAAGTTGAGTTTGACATGTCTAAAAGTCCAAATAAGTGTGGTTTTTTTTTGGTAATATTGGAAGACGGTTATAAACAATTTTTAAGACTTATTTAACCCCTTTTCCAAGTCAAAACCCCAACAGCCAATAAGAAAATTAAAATCCCTAAAGCTCTCTTCTCTTCCACATTCTCTCAAACCTCCATTAGAGGGAAAACTCAAGGTTCAAGCTATGGTTTGGTTTTGAATGGTTCCTTCTCAAATTCATCATGGATATTCAATCAAAAAGGTAATGTGATCCTTCATCCTTATTTATCCATTCATATAAGGATTCAATCAAGGATTTCAAATCTGATTTAAAGACCAAAATTCCCAATTTTCAATCTAGCTACGTTCTTTCTCAAATTGATTTCACAATCATGTTTATGATAAATTGATGATTATATACTGTTTTAAAGATGAATTTCAATTAAATTCCATGAGGAACTCATGATCCTCCTAATTTCTCTAATTGGTCTATAATGTGGGTCTTGTGATCTTGACTCTATGTTGATTGAATAATGTTTCAATTATGTTGAATTGCCTATTAATATTGTTACTCATGATAATTGAATATGAATTGTTTATGATTGATTAATGATGATCAAGGTTTAGGGAATGGGTAAATTGATCTTTATTCCTCTACTTTCTATAGACATGATGAAGTAGTGTACCTAATGTGATCTTTAAACCATGATGTTTGACGTATTATTTCGTTTACGTAATGGTACCTTTAGATAATGTTTTATACACGTATTGATGTTGAATTATGGGAATTGATCAATGATGATCAAAGCTTGGAGGAATAGTAAGTTTGCCCTATTCTCTCTACTTTTCTATAGAATTGCTAGATGTTTGGCCTTGTATGGCATTGTTTGGCATGGTCTACTTATGGTTGAGGTGTTTATCTTATTCTAATTCTATATATGATGTGAGCATGGACATGAAGGAAAATGTATCTTGAAAGTGTGGTTATGATGATCACACATTGTGAAGAATTATGTGGAGTCTCGAATGCTAGTTCATGATCTAGGTTTTATTTATGATGCTTTATATATGTGAATGAAGATGTTAGGGTTAGGGGTCTGCGTTTGACATGGTTGAGGTATATTGAGGATTGGTTACTCCTGTGTAGCATTACCCCTACCTATGAACCTCTAAATGAATGTGTGGTCTTAAGCATGATTAGGAGTTTTGTATTCAGGTAAAGAAGATTTCTTGTCTCCAACGTTATAGTGTTGATGTGTGTGGTCTATAGTTCCCATTACTCTATATGTGAGTGTTTATAGTATGGGGGACTTGATTGTGTATTGTGACCTTTGTAAGGTGGCTGCCTCAATGTTAAGATTGTTGCCATTATGTGATTATGTTGTCCAATGTTCACACACCTCATGCATGCTTACAAGTAGTATAGGTTCATGGTGTCTAATAAAGGGATAATTCTCATATGCAATAATGTCTACTACTATGCATGTAGAGTACATATCCATGAAGTATGAATGTATCTCTTAACTAGGATGACTTGATAGGTGTACTAGTATGGACAAGGGTTTGGAACCTTGTCTATGTATTGCACATGTGTTCCTTGATAAGATAGTTCCTAAGTTGATTCTATATGTACATGAATTTGAATGAATGGTTAAGTGATGAACATGTCTTATATGCATGAATGAAGTAAATTATGAACATGTGTGGGTCAGAGGTATTTATGTGAAACGTTTGCTCACATATAAGTACACACAAATGAAGACATGTCAATTATGCATGTATGATGATTTAGTCAATAGAGGTGCTCTTGAAAGGTGTTTTAAAGAGTATCGTAAACTAGATGGTACTTGAATATGCTATGTCCATGTGAAAGGTTTTCTCACATGAATTAGGTTGATGAAAGGAGTCTCTCATCTATGACCTATGAGCTAAGCATATGAGGGGTTAACTCTCCTTAGCCTATATCTTATAAAGTAATGAATAATAAAGGCTTTTTAATGAAGGAAACTTAGCTTAGCACCGAGTGAACTTGAAGATGAGGGGTGCCCCTTCCCAATGTTGGAAGGCTTGTTCACCAAAGTCCTCACGAGGTGGATAATTACAATGCCTCATTTGGCATAAAGAGGGTTTCCATATATGACTCCAAGTTCCATCAACTATGTTTGACCCATAGGATCTAGCAAGTGATATCACCTAATATGCTAGCATGATGTTAATGTTCTACTTTGTCAAGGTAGAGCACCTTCCTTTGGTGTTAGGCTCTACAACACCAAATTCCATGTTTAGCACCCATGGTCTGAGTATCGGTTAAGGCTATAGTTTCCCTAAAGCAAAATGGAATATGGAAGTACAATAAGGACCCTAACTAGGATAACCTAAGGGAATTTGCTTAGTGTTGGTGAGGGTACGGGACTTTACCTATGCATTGCACAAGTATCTCTTGAGGGAAGTTCTAGGAAGGTGTTCTATATGTATATGTATATGTTTATGTTTCTTATGCATGATTCTATGGCATTGACTTAATTGCATGATAATGTGCATGGTATGAGTCTGATAGTGTCTATATAATGAAGTCTTACTTTATATGCATAATGTTGGTCTTGTTGACTAGCTGATGAAGGCTTACTTGGTATGCATGTAGTTGACAATATTTTTCATGATTATGTATGAAGTAAATGATGATTCTTGTGGTCTCTTTATAAGTTTAATAAGTATGTGTGAGGTTATGGACTTCACATGTACATTGCACTAGTAGTCTTAGATTAGGATTGTGAGTAAGGTCTTATAATGGTTTATGTGAAGTGAAGTTAGCATGTGTGAAAGTTGAACATAGTTTACTTTAATGGTATTGGGTGTCTTTACTTGAAAGTGTCTTATGACAGGTTATACTTCTAGGAATGCATGTTTTGAGTTAGGAATTTTGTATGCATGAATATCTTGTGGACTTAAGGTAATAAATTTCACCAATTATCACTAGAGGATTACTTGGGAAGTTAATGAGTTGAAGAAAAGCAGTTTACTGTAAAAGAAATGAGTTCACTGTAAATGAAATATGCTTACTGTTATGTGTCTCTAATTGTGCCTTAAATTCAATGTATGATTTTATGGGATATTATGACTATTTATATGACTAATTAAAGTATGTGAATTGTATGATGCTTATTGTGTCAAAGTTTATGAAGTTTTCCTAAAAAGGCATGATGCATGATTCCAATGTGAAATGTCTCTTTTAAATGCATGTTTTTGCATGGTTGCCATACTTAGTGCATTCGTGTACGTACACCATTCTTCTTTACCTTTTTATAAGAAGTGTCGGTTATGGATGCTTAAAGGATGTCTCTACGGTGAAGAGCTTCATATGTGATTCTCAAGCTCAAAGAAAGGGATCCTTAAGTTCAAGAATTTCCTATGTCATTATGTTAACTAAAGTCTTGTAATAGCTTAGTTATGATTTATGCTGAAAGGGTTGTGTCCCTATTATACTCTAATGATGTTGAGTCTACGATTGAAAAGAGATTTAGAGTATAAATATGTACTATGACTTATATTTTGTATATATATGAAGTGATGTTTCTAGCATATGATGGGCTATGAAAAGTTTTAAGCTTACCTCTAAATTTACTATGACTATTAGATGAACGATGAATATGGGCTTGTATAAGACCTCTGAGAGGTCAAGTGCACCATTTTACTTCTAAGGGGTGCTCCCCGGTCGTGACAACAGACAATAGGAGGCAATTGAAAAGCACATTCAATTCCCAACTGATCTTCATTGACATGATGCAAGTTACCGATATCATCATTGTTCCAAGTTTGATAGCATTGCTTCCATGAACACTCATCTCTTCACTTGTTTAAAAAAATCCACCAAATAACACAAATAAGTGGATTCAACTACAAAAAAATTAGTTAACAACTAAACTTCACAAAAAGAATTCTAAAAACCACTCCCGGGCAGTGGCACAATTTTGATAACACTGAACTACACTTCATCCTATTCTAAGTGTTGGTGGTCCAATAGAAGTATAAACCCAACTAATATATACGTTCGATCACACACGAAATGATGTGGTAGAGAATTTGATTACGAAGTAAATGGTGTTCATATCATTTGTAGAGGTTAACATTTTTGCAATAATAAAGTAAATAACAAGGGTTTGAAAATTAATGTCAAATGGAGGTATTTAGGCGAATAAATAACAACTACAAATATTTGGGAGTAAACTAGTAAATAGTGTTTCTTGGGAGTGTGATAAGTTTAATGCAATTTCGCTAAATGGTTGATTATCATTTACTAAACGTTGTTGGACTTTACTGGGTAGGCTTGGACTTTTGGTGCAGTAACTATTTCTCAATCAACTATCACGAATCAAGTTAGTTCTTTTAGACCTTGACCAAGAAAACACATAAAATAGCCCATACCTTAATCAATATATTTTTTCAAGCAAGATTTGTAAGATTGCATTTAACAATTCATAATATCATGACGTACATATATAAGCACGTATGGACACCTGAGGCAGATAGGCGACTAGTCATCGAACGTCTTGGTCGTCCCTTGACGTTTGACTTTCAAATCACCTCAAAATTTATACACTGCCTCTAAACCATATTATGAGACATTTTAGGACCTTAGAACCTTAATACAAACATGTTAGGCTCTATACACCCTAACTCATTTTGGGGGTCTTACACTAACCTTGCTTTCTATCAACTTCTTCAGCTTTTTCACACATTTTTCCCGATATTTCCCTTCTCTTTCTCTTTTGCCTTCATTGCTACAAAATAACATTTGACATAAGTTATGAACGTAAAATAGACATTGAGGACACTAAATCCTTAAGTATTAAGTCCTAAATGAGTCAAAATCCCCAACTCATCAATGCATAGATGGATATATTATCTAGAATCATAGGACTCATAATTATCATCTAAAGCAAACCCCCAACTTTTGGAAAGCAAATACAATATGAAAACGAAAAATTCCTATCTTTATCTAAGGTGATTTTACCGGTATCACCCTCTAACACTCATTCTTGAAGTAGTACCAAAGCATAACCGGCATACTAAAGGCTACAAATATAATCACGTAGCTAGGATTGAAGCCCCTACATACGCTAAAACACACCTAGAATTTGAGTCATTAAACTGAACCAAATGACTAATTAAGGACTAAATGTACAAAGCTAGAGGTTGTTTCACGTTGATAACAAGTATACACTACCCACACTCAATGCCTTCCTATTCAAGGCGTTATGTACTACATTTACCTTGCCCGGATGGTAGAGAATATATAGATCATAATCATTCAGAAGCTCAATACAGGTATTTTACCTCTATTTTAGGTCCCTCTAGATCATGATGTATTTAAGACTCATGTGATTAGTTTATATATTATAACAAACATCAGTAAAGTAGCACCTCGAGATCTTAAGCTCAAAACTCACTACCTCCAACTCCAAGTCACTAGCGGGGTAGTTTCACTATTGTAGTCCAACTTCCTCCACACTTAGGCAATAACCCGACCCCATTGCATAATTAAACAACCCAAGACAATGCTTGATGCATCACTATAGACCATAAAGACCTCACACTTATTGGAAGAGTCCATATATGAGTAGTAGTTAGAAACTTTTTGAGATTTCGAATGATCAACTCAAACTTCTCAAACAACTAAAAACAACAATCAAGTCTATTTAGCTAGGTCAAAGGGGCTACAATTATTGATAAGCCCTTCACAAACCTTTTGTTTTAGACTACCAATCTGATAAAACTCTGAACCTAAGTAACTTACATAGGCCTAGACCAATCTCGAATAGCCACAATCTTTTTCAGATATACTATGATGGCACGTGCTAAAAGAATTCTATAGACAGAAGAAAAAATTCGCTCTTTGTGAACTCGCCATAAGGTTGTTGATCTCTCAAAGTCCAGGGCATGATCCTAAGATGTTGTTCATGATCACTCATGCTCCGTGAAAATACCAAGATGTCATCTATGAACTGTCATGACCCAAAATACCCCTAGATGTAACAAGGTGTATAAGACCCGGAGAAGACTCATACAAAGCCACTTAGCATATCATAACATAAGGTGATAAAAATGAGTGGGAATTTACAAGTTTTTAATGCAATTGAAGTCCTTTATGAAGCGAATGTATGTCTAAAAAGATTGGATCAAATTATCAAACAAAAGAAGATAAATCTCGGGAGTGTTGGACCCTAAATGTGATAAGAATGTAGGCAAGAGTATATGTTAGTACAATCAAGTATTTAATATGATGAATAGCATAAACAACATGAACATAAGTATTAGTCAACATAATACATACGGAATGCCCGTAATCAATACATTAGTCATGCTTACGATTAAGTACATGAGGATTATCCTCAATGCCTAACTTATAAAGCCTAATCGGTATTCGACTTATGCCTTACTTACTTTCCTATTGTGGGTACTTCCCTCCATAACCAAATTCCATTACACCGATACTTGCCTCCACATTATTCATAAGGATCATAGTACGCACCTCTATGTCCATTAATTATAATAAGAATGTGGGGACTCACTTCTTGTTCAATTCTAAGTAGTATGGGAATAACCTCAGATTTTTGCATGTGGATGTCAAGGGTAATAGCCTCTAGCCTCATCATTCATAAATGCATTTTAGGTAAGAAATCCTTTCAACCTAGAATCATAATGTTAGTAGACCTTTCACATTCATACAATTATGTTTAGCGATTTATTATAGGAAGTATCCCTTCCATCCTACAAAATCAACAATCTATAATTCATAGTATAGGCTTTACTCTCAAAGTACTACATCACATGATCATCATTGGTACTTTACTCTCAAGAAATTAATATGGTATTCACCATATATACTTCAATCGCAAGCTATTCTAATGATAATTCATTAATCGTATAAGGATATACCTAACCCATAGAGTTTTACTCATATTGGAAACCCACTATATCAATTAAACCCTAAAATAACAGTATAGGAATGGGTACCAGTAATTTCATCCCAAATACATGAAATTTTACCAATTCAATCATAAATAATCATAATCCACTCAATTGGGTCAATATTCATCATAACACACCACAATGGAAGAAACTTAACTAGTATTGGGGAAATTCTTCTTCAAATGGTTGAATTTTAGGGAACTCCAGGGGAAGAAAGATCCTATGGATGAAAATTCATCATACCTTAGTCACAATTCCCTCAAAATCATGAAGATTGGGATAGTTGATCTTCACCTAGCTCCAATTTTTTCCTTGTTCTTAAAATTTCTAGAGAGAGAATATTCGAGAGGAGTTTTGGATTTTGCTTTAGGAATTGAGAGAATGACTTAATTGAGTGAGTTTGGGAGTCTAAAATCCTTATAGATGTGGTCTAGGTTTAGGAAAAACGACACTACATTCATTTAATTAAAATCGGAAATGACGCAACTACCTTTTTGCTTACATGTTAGTTGTCACCCACAAAAGCCCCACCTGCTGATTGTGGATGGAACCACGGTCTGTCCTACACACTGTGCTTATCTGTTAGAAAGTTTAGTCTTGACCTACCGACCCCTGTACCGTGGACTGGGTACCCACCTACGGTCGTGGGTCTAGTTGTGGACATGGTCAGGAGGATTTCTTAGTGGCCCTCTCTACTAATCCACCTACAGTCCATGGTCCAACCCATAAACTGTAGTTAGCCATTGTGGATTGTACATAAAACCTATGTCAAATTGATACTTCACTCTACCTCGAATCCGGGGTGTTACATCACTATCATTGCAACTGAAACTTAATATGATAATCGTAACGCCTTATCTTGGGATGCAGACAGAATTTATGAAACAAAAGTAATCCGTCGTCCTTAAGACATGAGAGTTGAAAGATATATCCATTAAGTACTTTTTCTTAGTTCCTCCTTGGTTTGTGATGAAACTAGGCAAAAGAAAAACCTACTAACAAGGGTCAAGGGGAGTGTAGTATATGTTTTTATTTAAAAAATGCTCATAAACTATATATACCTTTTATATAATTCCCATATATGAATTAACTCAAATATATATATACCTTTTAAATAATTCCCATATATGAATTAACTCAAATATATGTATACCTTTTAAATAATTCCCATATATGAATTAACTCAAATATATATATATATATATATATATTGCTTAAAATTTATTTCAATATACTAAAAAAAGATGATTCTAGAATCGCGTGAAGCGCGGAAGATTTCACTAGTTAAAGAGTGTAAATAAATGCTAATTAATAGGTTAGAAGAATGAGTCATAAATAGAAGTTAAAAATAAATAAAAATAAAAATGGGAAGTTGATTCAAAGAAAAAGCAATATATAGTACTCATCACAGGAATCATGTGAGTGAGATATATAGTACAATCCTCGTCAGACAAGCATTGCATTGTCCTCTTGAATAACAGTCCTATATATAGTAAACAAGTTCATCAACAATTTCCCATCCTAGTGTCGATCATGGTGAACTCTTCTCCCAATAACCCTAAGTTCATCCAAATCATTACTTCCTCAGATGAATTATGTCATCTTGTAAGTTAATCTTTGTTTTGCTCATAGTTTCCCAATTTATTTTTGTGCTATTGTAATTCTAGTCCATTTTAATTATTGATTTTGTCCCAGAACTAATTATGTTGTATGAAACTAAATTCAAATTTCTTTTGACGTAGAGGATTCCAGTAGTATTTGCGAAAAGACATTGCAAGAACATGTTAAACCCCGTGTTTCTTGAGGCTCCCCATGGAAAGCATGGGAGGTTGAAGTGGAAAATTCTCAAGGCCAAATTTGGCTAGCCAAAGGATGGAATGATTTATGTGCCTATTACTCAATAAGAGTTAGTAGCGTATTAATATTCACATACATACCGCGTTTTCACTTTGGTATCACTATATATAATAAGAGTAAAACAGAAATTAAATATCCAATACATCAAGATATTAAAGCTGATGAAGAAGAAAAAGTTATTCAAATCCTCCAAGCTAATGCTAATGTAATCGAGGACGATATTCCATTTAACCTTCAAGCTAATGCTAATGTAATTGAGCAAGGTAAGTAAACATCTTAACTGGTTTGTTAGATATAAGGTGAATCCATTTTGTAGTCATATAAATGTTGCATTTGGATATCTATTTCAAGAAACGTGCTTGTCCTAACCTTAATATATATTGCCACAAGACTTTTTTAACTTGTTCTCTTAAATATTCCATAACATTTCCTTAGGAAATATATCGTACTAGTTGTCATACTTATATCAAGTTGTTTCATATAAGTAGGTTGGAGAAGCTAATAGTAGAAGTGAACAAGTTGGTCCAAAGATTTATAGAAGTCAACACAACTTGGTGAACTTAAATGTCGACAATCTCTATTTTGAAATGGTTATAAAAAAAGGCACATGCGACTTATATGGTATGGTTTAATAGTTTTTACTTTGTGTCTTAAGATTTTCTAGTTTTTCATTCCATTACATACTAACTATTTTTTTTTTTTGAAAATCTAATGATCATGTTTGTTTGATGAATATGTTTATTAGACTATCCCGTTGAGATTCGCCCAAAGTACAGACATAATCAACATGAAGAATATGAGGATGGTTAATGAAGAAAGAGTAGAACCGGGAGTGGATATAGAATATAATAGGAGTATGGTTATCATAAAAGGAGGATTGAATGCATTTCTAAAAGATAACAAGATAGCAAATGGTGAAACTCGTCACTTTAAGTTGATTTGGGGCCCTATTGCAAATGTTTTGCAGGTTCAGAAGATCCAAACACCTCTTTGATTACAATAAATTAGCAACAATTTCTTTGGATTGCATTTTGGCTATTTTGGTTTGTCTTAGGAAGATGCTAGGCAAATGTTATACATCTTTGCTTTAATAAAAAAGACAGACAAACTTGCACTTAATTTGCTAAGGTATGAAATTTCAGATAGGTTTTTGCATAAATTGTCTTCTTATAATTGCAAGTATATGTATTCACCGCTCAAGTAATCATTTTATTTATAAACGTAATGTAATGTTAATCTTGGTTGGTTTTGCCTTATATATATTAAAATCGTTTTTTAATCATCAATTATTTAAAAAGTAAATGAATTAGTATTTTGAAGCTTTGTGAATAGTTTCTTTTTAGCAAATTTACCACTAGTCAAAGCGTCTAGAGGCTTTTTATAGAAAATAAAAAGATATTATTAGGGATAAGTAAAAGCATGGGGGGATAGGTCTTACCTTACTATTCCTAATGAGATAACAAGTCTCTACTAATTAGGAAGCATGGAGAAAATAAGAACTAGAGAAAGCTAGGTATTCTATGATGATCACCGATTTTATAATCCTCACTATGATGATATTAAAAATGAGGATGCTTAAGTAATGCATATAAATTCTAGGAATAAAGATGATTTATCCAACTCAAACTTCATTTGATATATGTATGAACTTAAAAAGATAGTTTGTCCGTCCAAACTAATCTGAGGTATTTTGTTCTTATCTTTTTCTTCAAATTATCTAAAAAATGATTGGTACTTCATCAATTCTTGTTGCCTTTTTTGGATCTTCATAAAGTTGATGAAACTGTCATATGATTTTGCTTTGCAAGTTGCATCGGTAGGTGCCTTAGAGCAAATTCCTCACTCACTTACAATCCCAACTATGTTGTTTTCAATACGTCTTCTTTTTGCATTTGGTGCTACTTCTTTGTTGTGTAGAAATATCCCCATTCTTAGTCACCTTATCAAAGCATATATCCAACATATCATCTTCATCATGACCATCAGACATGTCACTTCCCAAGTCATGAAAGAAATCCCTATTATCTAAGTTTACTTTGGTAACACTCAATTTAGATGAAGTATCTAAGACTGTCATATATGCATTTGTCTTACTTGTAGGAATAAACTAGAGTGCTTGAGGGCTTAACTTACTCCTACTACGTGAAGGAGTATGAGTCTCCACCTCCACTAAGTCTTCCCATCTTGAAGTACTCATTTTCCCTTGTTTTTCTGTAGCTTCATTTAAATCAGTTGTAGCCATCTGTTGATTCATAATAAACATGGTAGGTGTATTTGTATTGATTTATTTTCCATCACTATCCTTTGTTATAATGGACTCCTTTTCATGTTTCACAAGAGCTTGTTAATCAGTATGATCATCATGGCAGCGTTCTTTCAACTTTCGTGTTTGCTTAATTGGCTGTTCCAAGTCTAAAGTATTCCCAGATTCAGCAGATAATTCAGTTGTACCATGTAGCCCTTCATATTGTCCAAAATTCTCATCTCGCAACATATCAAACTGAGTACATTAAACAACAATATTACTTCTATCAAGCTCAACTTGTGCAAAACTTTTTTTATGTGCAACATGTGATTATTTGAGGATTTGAAGTCAATAATTTTTTTAATGTGAGACCAAAGTCCATTTTTTACTGGGTTTCTCTGCGATGGAGATGCCTTGTTTGTCTTCATCTTTCTTTGATTTAGTAACCATAATTGCATTAGGCGACCCCAACTCTCCATTGTTCACAAATCTAGATGATAACTTTCGTGTAGCGACTTGTGATGTAACGATAAACTCCCTAGAGTTATTATCTACATTATTTTGTGACTCAACATCAATAAGTATTGTAGTGGAAGAACCTTTTGTAGCCACACCAAGTTTCTCGTATATCTTACAAGTTAGCATTCCTATATCTTCTTTAAGCCTAGATGTTGCAGTAAGAAGAAGGATACCATGTGTGTTAACTCTTTCTTTACTAGTTGTTGTAGCGTGTTTCTCCTTGTTAAGGTTATCCACAGTATTTTTTCTAGAATTTATGTTAGACGAATTAGGCAATGTTACCTCTTTTCTAGTTTGTTGACGAGAAGGAACTTTCTTTTTCTCATCCAAAATTGATCACAAATCTCCATTAAGATTTTCTTCGTGAATTTTTGTTTTGTCGATCAATCCACCTTCGGTCTCCATAATCACTCTACATTCTTCCTCCTTGTGACCCTGATGTTTACATGTTTTGCAGTACAAGGGCAGTTTGCGATAGAAAATTTGTAACATCTCGTAACTCGTAATAGCCAATAGATTGCTAAGAAACTAAAATTTATCATTTTTGGAAAGAGTAGGAAAAATATGGAAAATTTCATAAGTTAAGAAAATGAGTTTTTGGTCATTTCCATACAACCATAGTTTCTAGATGAGGAGGAGTTCGAGTCAGTTCTTTTTATGGTTTGAAATCCCTTGAAGAGATACTTCCAGTGCCATCAAGTTTACGCATTTTTGATGTCGTATGAGGGAGATATGCCTATCGAAACTTGGGCATTTGGATTGGGGAAGATCCCAATCCGTATTTTAGTAAGGGTAAAATGATCTTTTCATCCAACTATTTCCTAATTATTTTAAAGGTTTATTAGGTGTAAAACTAATAATTACGTCAGCTTTAGAAAAATTATTCACGCATAGGGCTTGGGAGAAAAGAGAAGAGAAGAAAGAGAAGGGGGAAAGACGAAAAATTTATCAAGAACACGAAGATCTTCGAGTAGAATTGGTTATAGGTTATCGCTATAAAGTTATGTGAGATCTTTTTTTGTTAGGTTAGTTCACCCACACACCAACCTTTTCAATTCAGCAAATTTGAGTAGTTTGAATGATGAACGTTGAAGTTCTTGATGAACAATTGTTGAATTCTTGTTGGTTGAGTTGTGTTATTCCTTTAGTTGATTTGGTTCATGTTTTTGGTTTTTTTTAGGGTGTAATCTTTCATTTATTGAGGTTATTAGTAATCCTAGGAGATTAAGGGAAGATTCATGGAAGATTAAGAGGTTTAGAGTAGAGAAATGGAAAAAAAGACAAAAATCCCGTCTGTGAAGTCAGGAGGCGCCGCGCCTACCAGAGCCCCTCATGATAGTCTCTTTCCGTCAAGATCTGGCATGCCGCGCCAGCCAGAGCCCCTCAGGAGATATGCTGTCTGTCAGGCTCTTTCCATTCACGCATCTAAGCACGCCATGGACGCAATGAGACCCCATTCTTTCCCATCTTTTCGTACTATTTCTGAAGTGATGAACCTAAAACTCCTAATCGATTCGAACACGCTAAGTAATATCTTTACATCATGAAATCATGAACCTTGAATCCATAGTCAAATTCAAGGAAAGTTATAATCAAAGTAAGAAGATAAGAGGCAAGTCTTTAGGTTATGAAGTAACTCAAAGTAAAGTTCTTAATGTTTCCAAGAGTCTTATTTGAATGTTTTAATTTTGTTTTAAGGCTCAAGTTTCGAGTTAAAGAAAGAGTAAAAGTTGATGTTTGTCCTTCAAAGAAGTATAAGAGAACTAAGTATTTTTTAAAGAGTTGATTAAGATCAAAAGGTTCACGTCAAGCAAAGAGTAAAGAGTTGAGTTCATTTCTCAAAAGATATAAGAGAACTAAGAATTCCTTGGGAAGTTTATAAATGTTTTTACATTTATGTTAAGAGAAATCTAAGATTTCCCAAAAGAGTTTAAACATGAAAAAAGAACATTGATTCCAAGAGAGCTTTTAAAGCTAAGTTTTGAGCAATTATCTCAACCCAAAGAAAGGAAATTATTTGAAAAACATGAGAAAAAGTATATTATTGGGAGTAGCATTGAGCATCGACGTTGGGAACAGAGTTCATACTAACTCAAGTCACCATGTAAACCATGTAACCGTCATGGGTGTTAAGGGATCATATGTCACGACCAGAATCTAGACCCCAGACGAGACCTGCGTCGTTGACCTCTCAGAGGTCGCAGACAAGCCTACTTACGTTATTCTCACTTCATCTAGGTTAATTTTAGCGGAAAATTTGAAACTTTTGTCTCTTAACATACTTACTAATCATTTCTAATACATTCATAATTTGTTCACGATCAACCATCTAACATTAAGATCATCAAATGAAAGAAATAGTTTAATATAGCAATAACTGAATACTTGCCAAAATGCCACCAACACAATGTCTGAAATAATACGGGAACGAAACGCTAGTGGAACATACTCCACTAGATCAATCCTAAGACTAAGCTAGAATATAAATGGGCAAGCATCCTCGAAAGCATGAGGGCCTACCAAGTCCGGATGAATGCTCGACGTTCGCATAGCTTCAGCGTCAACCTGTAGCTCAAGCGTCCACCTGTGCCTGCACCTAAAATTGTAAAGTTGTATAGGGTAAGAACACACTTGTACTAAGTATAGGTATATGCAAGCAAACACCAAGGACATGCATGAGAAAAGATAGCTCTTTCCTAACAACATGATTATGGAAATCAAGTCAGTGGACTTGCCAAATTGGGATTAGGAAAGTTAGTGAACTTTCCAAATTTGGATTAGGAAAGTCAGTGAGCTTTCCAAATTTGGATTAGGAAAGTCATACCATGAGAGTAACATGCATCATCATACTTATCATATTGCACACAGAACATAACATCTTACACATAGCACATATCATATAGCATATAGCACATAACATCTTTTATAACATTCATTCATATGCCATGAGACCTTGGAATCATGGACTTGACATTAAGACTTTCCAAAATGAGGGCTCAATATATGGGACCTCAACTAGGGAGTCTTCATTAGCAAACATATAGTCTGCTTCATTCATTCATACGTACTTCATTTCATTTCGTTCATAGGCTAGTGTGAACAGCATCTATACCTAGGATGTAGTTGAAGACTTTCATTGGTTTTGCTGTGCAATGATCAAGAATAACCTAGTGTCATTACTTGAGTCTAGCTCACCTCTTGATTATCCTATCATAACATCTTTGGTATCATTCATTTCCTTATGTGCATCATTTGAGGGTGGCCTCATTCATTCATTGGGAACTTTAACTTTAACCGACATAGATCATGTGAAAGTCATGAAATCCAGTGTCTCCCCCACACCGAAAAGAGGTGGAATCATCGGCCAAACTGACCCAAAACATGCTAGTGTACATGGGAATTTAACCCCGCCAGATTCCTATAGTGGCAGTATAGGTTCGAAGACTAGGAGATAAAAGGAGACCCATACCCGACAAGACGGACAGTATCATCTCAAGAGAGTTACGTGAACCTCCGCCGTTCCCGAAAAAAGGCATCACCGCTCATAGCTAGTCTATCGGTGCCCAGTATAAAGTTCCATTACATTCAACTCATACGTCATGGAAGCTGGCTTCTAGTATGAGTGTCATCTTAGCTCAATAAATGATTTTTCATCTCATCATTATTATTAAGTGTGTTAATCTCAATACTTTCATTAGAGTGTTCATAGAGACTGGTCTCTTCATTAAATTACACTCTCATAGGTGAGTACGTTTTGGTAACATTTACTTAGGCTCATTTGAGATTGTTCTCATTTTTTACATTAGCCTCATATCATGTTGTAACCACATTCATTAACATTAGCAAAATTGCTCTTCATAATTACTCACTCCACTTTACGTGAATGTTCATTTCATCATATGCCAATGTACTTGACCATTTGTGTGTTTCACACTATTACGTAACCCTTCTAGGGTTTCTTCATTTCATTACATACATCTTAGGTTCACTTATTTTTAAACGTGTGCTAGACTTATGGGTCTATACATACAAGCCATGAGGCTTCATTCATAGTTCGTTAGGTGACTCATATCTTCCTAAGATTATGTAGTACAAGACTTATGTATCTTGTATGTATGCCAAGATCTTGATTTCGATCTAAGTAGGTGGAATTATTCTTGAACATTTAATTCACGTATGACTTATGTATCAATACGGAAATTTGGGCAAGGGAACCATAGTTCGAATCCCTTGGACAACACTTACATTTTTCGTTGATTTTATTTTTAATCCACATAACATTGGGACCCTAGATCGAGCCCCAACATCAACATTCTCTCTTTATTTTTCTCCTTGGATTCTACTCTTAATTGGTCGAAGGGTTGTTGGATCGACCCCCCACAACCACTTTTTATTTTTTATTTAAAAATTCCTTGTCCAATTCGCATAGACCAAGAGGTTGTGGGATCAAACCCCCACAGCCTCTCTTTATTTATTCTTTATTACGCTGGGAATTGAGAGGTTGTGGGTTCGAACCCCCACAGCCTCCTTATTTTATTTTTATTTAAAATCTAACTTAGATATGCATTGGCAGTGAGGTTGTGGGATCGAGCCCCCACACCCTCACTTTATTTCCTTTTTATTTCGCCCCTTCTCCTTTCCAGCCTTGAGGTCGTGGGTTCGATTCCCACGCCTCACATTTCCTTTCTTTTAATTTTCTTTCAATTCATTCGCTGCCTGGAGATCGTGGGTTCGATTCCCATGCCTCCCATTTTATTTATTTAAATTTTGCATTCTCCTTTCTCAGCCAGTACACCCCATTTCGAATACCCCCAACCCCTTTTCTTTTATAGCGAATTTTAGGTGTCACACGGGTGAGGTCACAGGTTCGAATCCTGGTGGCCTCATCCCTTTAAAATCAATTAAATTTTCCAGATTTCTTCAGTAAATTTTAGCCTAAACTAAACTTATAATTTTTACTGGAAACTTAATCATTTTCTTAACTTATTTCATCAATATTTCCACTTGAAACTTAGGAAAATTCATGGACGATTTAACACTTTTTGGGGTGTATTTCGTGGATTCGTTTAACCAACATATTCATACTCAAATCAGCCCCACTTCCATTTTAATGAACATCACGATTTACATAGGTTTATGTACATAAAATGACAACCAAAACAATATCAAACTTGAATCCTTAACTCGAGACCTCATTCACAGTACATTCACAGTAACATTTTTTGCACATGCACACACTTGCACAAACTTTCAAATACATGGTTGTCTTTCCTACGAATTCAAGTACATAAACATAAAATCACAAAGAACATCATATTTCACACTTAGCTACCAGCAACCATACCAACAAAATGATTTCAAACCTAATTTAGATTGAAATCGGAAGGGGACTAGTGACAAGGAATTCAACAATAGAGGGGACAACCCTAGTTTCATACGTTGAATTTTGTAGAAAGAAATTTCTCTTGGAGAAAGGATTTCAAGAGAGAAAACCCATAATTTTTGGACGTTAAACCCTTGACTTGCTGCCCAACAACTCCTCCCAAGAACACGTCTAAGTCCAAAAGCTTCAACACTAACTCGACGGAAAAACTCCTCTCTTTGTCTAACATTTTTGGCTATGTTTGAAAAAAATTTTAACGTGAAAGTTCTTCAAGTGTTAAGAACGTTTAGTTGCTGATCAGTTCTTGTATTTTTCTAGCAGAGAGAACGTGAAAGAGTGGAGAAAACGTGAGAGAGATGAGCGTGAGAGAGAGTTAAAAGATGTGATGTAGTTTAGACTTAGTCAACTAGGAGACTTAGTCATAAAAACACATTAATTAATAAAGAAATAATAATTAATAATAAAATCTGATTTTTCTTTTCAAATCAGCCATTAATTATTAATTTATTTAATTAATTCACCAATTAAAAAAATTACATTAAATCATTGCTCCCACCTAGGTTCGAACCCGGGTGGAGCAAGACTTCATTTCAAGGGCTCAATTTCGGCCCTCTCTCCCCAAATTACCCCTCCACTTTATTAATTAAGTAATTAATTACATATTTAGGGTAATAACGATACTACCCTTAGCCAGGAAAAAGATCATTTTACCCCTAGACCCTTCAAACCTAAGATTTTTTTTTTAAGTCCGGTAAAGACTCCTTTGAGTAAATATTCGTATTCGAGAGCCCTACATGGTTGGACCCAACCATTCCAAGCTCAACTAACTCCCAAATTTAGTTGGCTTGGCTGTAGCAAGGGTTCTGAGGTCTGGGTCTACGCGCATCAATCCGTGTGAACCCTGGTCTATTCGTAGGCATTCTTGACACATTAAGCATTTCTTACATTATTCATTATTAGGGTTGTTACATTATCCCCCCCTTGGGAACATTCGTCCCTGAATGACACTACCACTATCTAGCGTAATGCCTATCAGATCATAACATAATCACTATGCACAGTCTAGCAATAACAACAAAATATGGAGAGATAAGGAAACATAGACTTAAGAGTAGGAAGTCTAACCTCAAGAGCTGAAAAGATGAGGGTAACGGGATCTCATGTCGGCCTCAGCCTCCCACATAGCACCCTGAACAAGATGATTTCTCCACAATACCTTCACTGTGGCTATCTCCTTGTTCCTTAGCCGCTTGATCTGTCTGTCTAAGATCTCAACAGGTACCTCCTCATAGGACAAGTATTCATCTACCCCCAAACCTTCCACAGGTAGAATCGATGCTGGATCACATAGGAACTTCTTTAACATGGATACATGAAAGACTGGATGGACAGAAGCTAGCTCCGCAGGCAATGCTAACTCATAGGCCACCTCACCCACACGCTGTAGGATTTCATATGGCCCAACATACCTCGGACTCAACTTCCCTTTCCTGCCAAACCTCATCACCCCCTTCATAGGTGATATCTTCACATAGACCTGGTCACCAACGAAAAACTCTAAGGGTCTTTTTCTGTTATCTGCATATGACTTTTGCCGACTATAAGCAGTAGCCAACCTCTCCCTAATCACTCTGACCTTCTCTAAGGCATCATGAATGATCTTTGGACCCAAAAATAGATGACTCTCCAACCTCTAACCACCCAATTGGAGATCTAAACCTCCTACCATACAGTGCCTCAAACGATGCCATCCCATTGCTGGAGTGATAGTTATTATTATACGAGAACTCTATCAAAGGCAGATGGCCATCCCAGCTACCTCTAAAATCAATCACACACGCCCTTAACATGTCCTCCAATGTCTGAATGGTGCACTCTGCCTGCCCATCAGTCTGAGGATGAAAGGCAGTACTAAGCTTTACCTGCGTGCCCAAGCTCTTCTGGAAAGATCTCCAGAAATGTGAAGTTAACTGAGCTCCTCTATCTGAAATGATAGACAAAGGAATCCCATGCCATCTCACAATCTCATCAATGTAGAGTCTCGCATAATCCTCGGCTCTGTAAGTAGACTTCACAGGGATAAAGTGGGCATACTTAGTTATCCTGTCCACAATAACCCATATGCAGTCATGTTGTCTCTTAGTCCTCGAAAGACCAACCACAAAGTCCATATTAATGGCCTCCCACTTCCAAGTCGAAACCTCAATAATCTGAGTAAGACCGCCAGGCTTAAGATATTCTGCCGTAACCTACTGATAATTAGGACACTTGGCCACATATTCTGCAATGTCCTTCTTCATGCCATCCCACCAATAAATCTTCTTAAGATCATGATACATCTTGGTGGAACCTGGATGTATGGAATATCTGGAACCATGGGCCTCTGCAACAATCCTGGTCCACAAATCATCCACATATGGTACACACAACCAGTCCTGATACATAAGTATGCCATCACCTCCAAAGTGAAAGACTTATTCATCTTTATCAACACTGAGTCCTTCAGCTCCATCAACACAAGATCTAGATGCTGACCCTGATTGACTTTAACTACCAAGGATGATTCAGAACTAGGATTAACTGAAACACCACCACTAGTAGAGTCAACCAATCGCACACCCAGTCTGGCCAGCCTGTGTACATATTTCACCAACTCCTTCTTCTCATCCTTAACGTGGGTTGTACTTCCCATGCTCATCCTGCTCAAAGCATCAGTTACAACATTAGCCTTACCTGGATGGTAGTGGACATTCATATCATAGTCTTTCAACCGCTCCAACCATCTCTGCTGACGTAGATTCAACTCCCTCTGCGTGAATACATACTTGAGACTCTTGTGGTCTGTGAACACATCAACATGGACTCCATACAAGTAGTGACTCCACAGCTTCAGTGCAAACACTACAACTGCCAACTCCAGGTCATGAGTGGGATAATCCTTTTCATGTACCTTGAGCTGTCTGGACGAATAATTTATCACCTTACCAACCTGCATAAGAACACAACCCAAACCAACCCTAGATGCATCACAATAAACAGTGTAATTCTCACCACACTTAGGCAAAGTAAGCACCGGGGCTGAAGTGAGTCTGTCCTTGAGCTCCTGGAAACTCTTCTCACAAGTCTTCGTCCATTCAAACTTGGATTTCTTCTTAGTCAAAGCTGTCAGTGGGGCAGCAATGGAAGAAAATACTTCCACAAACCTACGGTAGTAACCAGCCAATCCCAGAAAGCTACGGATGTCAGTGGGAGTAAGAGGCTTTGGCCAGTTCTTCACAGCCACAGTCTTCCTGGGATCCACCTCCACGCCCTGATTGGACACAACATGACCCAGGAAGGTCACTGATCTAAGCCAAAATTCACACTTGCTGAATTTGGCATACAACTGATGTTGTCCAAGTACTTGCAAGGTTAGTCTCAAATGCTGTTCATGCTCTTCCTTGGTCCTAGAGTAGATGAGGATGTCATCAATGAATACTATGACGAAATAATCAAGGTATTCACGGAAGACTCGGTTCATGAGGTCCATAAATACAGCAGGTGCATTCGTAAGACCAAATGACATGACTAAGAACTCATAATGACCATAACGGGTACGAAAGGTTGTCTTTGGGATATCTCCATCCCTAACCCTAAGCTGATGATACCATGAACGAAGATCAATCTTAGAGAAAAAACTAGACCCTTGGAGCTGATCGAACAAATCATCTATTCTGGGAAGTGGATACTTATTCTTTATAGTGACTTTGTTGAGCTGCCGATAATCAATACACATTCTAAGGGTCCCATTCTTCTTTTTCACAAACAACACTTGAGCGCCCCAAGGGGATATGCTCGGCTAAATGAAACCCTTGTCAGTGAGATCTTTTAACTGCAGCTTCAACTCTTTGAGTTCAGCTGGAGCCATTCTGTAAGGAGGAATTGAAATTGGTTTAGTATCGGGTTCAAAGTCGATACCAAAATCAATCTCTCGAGGGGGAGGAACTCCAGGAAATCATCAAGAAATATATGTAGGAACTCATTCAATACAAGCACTGAGTCTATGGAAGGAATGTCATGATCTAAATCATTAACACTCACAAGATGACACAATAACCCCTTGGACATCATTTTATTGGCCTTAAGGTTCGAAATCAAGGGATTTGGACGACTCGAGTTGTACCCCTCCCACACTAGCTACTCCTCATCAGGGAAACGAAATCTCACCACTCTACTACGACAATCCAAACAAGCATAACAACTGTGAAGCCAGTCCATACCAAGAATAACATCAAAATCATGCATGGGTAACTCAACCAAGTATGCACACATAGTCTTACCACTTACAACTATTGGGCAATCATTATATACTCTATCAGTTCTTACATTTTCTCCTAAAGGTGTACTAACCACTATAGGATCATGCAGAACTTCAGGCAATATCTCAAAAGTGAGAGCAAGCAAAGGAGTTACAAAGGAAAGCATAGACCCTGGATCAAGCAAAGAATAAACAGAAGTTGAGAATACTTGCAGCATACCTGTGACCACATCAGCGGACTTCTCCTACTGCTCCCTACCCTTCAGGGCATAGAACATGTTCCTCTTAGGAGGCTCGGCTGCTGCTGCACCATGTGGATTAGGCCTAGGCTGAGCATTACCTCCAGCCTGTCCTCTGTTCTGTGGGCAGTCTCTAACCATGTGCCCACTCTTACCGCAACCGAAGCAGGCATTAGTGCCCTGTCTGCACTCTCCACTGTGAGCACAGCCACACTTAGCACAGTTCTTTTTGGGACGCTGCATCTCACCTCTATTGCCCTTCTTGGGCTCAAGTCTGCCTCCTCTAGGTGTTGTACTCCTCCGAGAATTAGATTTCTTAGAACTCTGTTGCCCCTTCTTGAACCTGGGCTGCTCACGGATGCCAAAATTATTTCTGTGAAATCCATGGCTGGGACCTGCCTGATCTTGAGGCTTAGGCCTCCTAGCATCACGAATGCCCCTCTTTTTGCGGCTGTCCTCTATCTGCTGGAGATGCACCATCAACCTGGAGAGGTCCATGCTATCATGGATCATCGCAGACCGACACTCCTCCTCCAGATCTCCGTTGATTTCTGTGAGGAACCTGCTTATCTCATCCCTACTGTTAGATACAAGGGAAGTAGCATACCTGGATAATTTAACAAACTTCAGCACTCATCTCATCCTTGCTGTTAGATACTAAGGAAAGTAGTATACCCCGATAGATTAACAAACTTCAGGGAATACTCCCTGACTGTCATTGATCCCTGCTTATGGTTGATAAATTCCTCAACCTTTGCCTCCCTCATCTCACTTGGAAGAAATCTCTCCAGGAAGGCTATCTTAAACAGCTCCCAAGTGACCGGAATTCCTTCTAGAGCTCGGCTATCCTGCCACATCTTGCACCAAGTCTGTGCAACATCCTTGAACTGATAGGAAGCCAGCTCAGCCTTCTCAATATCTGTGGCCTCAATGGCCACAACAATCTTGTGTACCTCATCCATGAACTCCTGGGGATCCTCTGAAGTCTTGGACCCTGTGAAAATAGGAGGATTCATCCTCGTAATGTCTCGCAGCCTGTCATCCATGCTACGTATCAGTGGGTTCTCTCTTTGAACATTCTGCCAATTGACCTGGACAGTCATGGCCTGGGCCTGCATAGTGATGGCCTGGGCCATCTGGGCCAGAGATGCCCGCACCTCCGCATCAGTCAACCTAGCTGGGTTAACCGACATAGCCACTCCTTCAGTTGGAGCCTGAGGTGGAACCTGATTGCCCCCAGAAGCTGCTCCTCCTCTCCTCTGACCAACCTTCCTCCTAGTATTCATTCTCTAAAAACAATAAGAATTTATATTAGACACGCTCATAACACCAAGAAATCAGAAATTAGGAAAAGCACGATAACATTAGAAGAAAGGAAATTTTCGTACGCATCATGCACTCTATTATTCAGGACAGTGGTGCACTTCACTACCATGACATAGAAACTACTCAATGTGGTTGATGTAAACTTAGTATTCTCGGAATTTAACCTAGTGCTCTGATACCAACTTTGTCACGACCGGAATGTAGACCCCAGACGAGACCGGCGTCGTTGACCTCTCAGAGGTTGCACACAAGCCTACATAAATCGTTCTTACTTCTTCTAGGTTAATTTTATCGGAAAATTTAAAATTTTTCTTTTCTTATTTCATGCTAAACATTTTAAACTTAACATCATGGGATTTAACATATCAACCATCTAATATAAAGATAATCAAATGAAAGAAACAGTTCATAATTGCATTAAAAGTATTTTTGCCAAAACGACACCAATACAAAGCTAGAAATGAAAGTGGAAAGAAACACTAGTGGAACGTGCTCCACTAGAGAAAGCCTACATCTAAGCTAGATAATAACAGTAGACATCCTCGAAAGTATGAGGGCCTACCAAGTCTGGATGAAAGCTCCACGTCCGGATAGCTGTAACGTCAACCTGTAAGCTTTCCACCTGTCCCTGCACCTAAAATATAGAGTTGTATGGGATTATTACACACTTGTACTAAGTATGGGTATATGCAAGCACACATCAAGGACATGCATGAGTAAGAATAGTCTTTCCTAAGAACATGATTATCGAAAGTCAAGTCAGTGGACTTGCCAAATTGGGGATAAGTTAAGGAACTTTCCAAATTCGGATTAGAAAGTCAGTGAGCTTTCCAAATTTGGATTACGAAAGTCAGCGAGCTTTCCAAATTTGGATTAGGAAAGTCCTGCCATGAGAGTAACATGCATCATCATACTTATCATAATGCACACAACACATAACATCTTGCACATAGCACATATCATATTGCATATAACACATAACATCTTTTATAACATTCATTCATATGCCATGAGACCTTGGAATCATGGACTTGACATTAAGACTTTCAAAAATGAGGGATAAACATATGGTACCTCAACTAGGGAGTCTTCATTAGCAAAGACAGAGTCTGCTTCATTCATTCATACTTACTTTATTTCATTTCTTTCATTGGCTAGTGTGAACACCAGCTATACCTAGGATGTAGTTTAAGACATTCATCGGGTTTGCTATGCAATGATCAAGAATAACCTAGTGTCATTACTTGAGTCTAGCTCACCTCTTGATTATCCTATCCTAACACCTTTGGTATCATTCATTTCATAGTGTGCATCATTTGAGGATGGCCTCATTTTTTCATTGGGAACTTTAACTTTAACCGACATAGATCATGTGAGCATCATGAAATCCAGTGTCTCCCCCACACCGAAAAGAGGTGGAATCACCGGAAAAGTGACCCAAAACATGCTAGTTTACATGGGAATTTAACACCGCTAGATCCCTATATTGGCAGTATAGGTTCGAAGACTAGGAGATATAAGGAGACCCATACCCGGTAAGCCGGACAGTCTCATCTCATGAGAGTTATGTAAACCTCTGCCCTTCCCGAAAGAAGGCATCACCTCTCATAGCTAGTCTATCGGTGCCCAGTATACAGTTCCATTACATTCAACTCATACGTCATGGAAGCTGGCTTCTAGTATGAGTGTCATCTTAGCTCAGTAAATAATTTTTCATCTCATCATTAGTATTAAGTGTGTTAAACTCAATACTTTCATTAGTGTGTTCATAGAGACTAGTCTCTTCATTAAATTACACTCTCATAGGTGAGTACGTTTTGGTAACATTTACTTAGGCTCATTTGAGATTGTTATCATCTTTTACATTAGCCTCATATCATGTTGTCACCACATTCATTAACATTAGCACAATTGCTCTTCATAATTACTCACCCCATTTTACGTGAATGTTCATTTCATCATATGCCAATGTACTTGACCATTTGTGTGTTTCACACTCTTACGTAACCCTTCTAGGGTTTCTTCATTTCATTACATACATCTTAGGTTCACTTATTTTTAAATGTATGCTAGACTTATGGGTCTATATGTACAAGCCATGAGGCTTCATTCATAGTCCGTTAGGTGACTCATATCTTTCTAAGATTATGTAGTACAAGACTTATGTATCTTGTATGTATGCCAAGATCTTGATTTCGATCTAAGTAGGTGAAATTATTCTTGAACATTTAATTCACGTATGACATATGTATCAATACGGAAATTTGGGCAAGGGAACCCAAGTTCGAATCCCTTGGACAACACTTACATTTTTCCTTGATTTTATTTTTAATCCACATAACATTGGGACCATAGATCGAGCCCCAACATCAACATTCTCTCTTTATTTTTCTCCTTGGATTCTACTCTTAATTGGCCGAAGGGTTGTGGGATCGAACCCCCACAACCCCTTTTTATTTTTCATTTAAACTTTCCTTGTCCAATTCGCATAGACCAAGAGGTTGTGGGATCAAACTCCCACAGCCTCTCTTTATTTATTCTTTATTTCGCTGGGAATAGAGAGGTTGTGGGTTCGAACCCCCACAGCCTCCTTATTTTATTTATATTTAAAATTTAACTTAGATATGCATTGGCAGTGAGGTTGTGAGATCGAGCCCCCACAACCTTATTTTATTTTCTTTTTATTTCGCCCCTTCTCCTTTCCAGCCTTGAGGTCGTGGGTTCGATTCCCACGCCTCACATTTCCTTTCTTTTAATTTTCTTTCAATTCATTTGCTACCTGGAGGTCGTGGATTCGATTCCCACGCCTCCCATTTTATTTATTTAAATTTTGCTTTCTCCTTTATCGGACAGTACACCCCATTTCGAATCCCCCCAACCCCTTTTCTTTTCTAGCGAATTTAAGGTGTCACACGGGTGAGGTCACAAGTTCGAATCCTGGTGGCCGCATCCCTTTAAAATCAATTAAATTTTCCAGATTTCTTTACTAAATTTTAGCCTAAACTAAACTTATAATTTTTATTGGAAACTTAATCATTTTCTTAACTTATTTTCATCAATATTTCCACTTGAAACTTAGGAAAATTCATGGATCGTTTAACACTTTTTGGGGTGTATTTCATGGATTCGTTTAACAAACATATTGATACTCAAATCAGCCCCACTTCCATTTTAATGAACATCACGATTTACATAGGTTTATGTACGTAAAATGACAACCAAAAAAATATCAAACTTGAAGCCTTAACTCGAGACCTCATTTACAGTACATTCACAGTAACATTTTTGCACATGCACACAATTGCACAAACTTTCGAATACATGGTTGTCTTTCCTAAGATTTCAAGTATATAAACATAAAATCACAAAGAACATAATATTTCACACTTAGCTACCAACAACCATACCAACAACATGATTTCTAACCTAATTTAGATTGAAATCGGAAGGAGACTTGGGACAAGGAATTCAACAATAGAGGGGACAACCCTAGTTTCATACATTGAATTTTGTAGAAAGAAATTTCACTTGGAGAAAGGATTTCAAGAGAGAAAACCCATACCGTTTTGACGTTAAACCCTTGAATTGCTGCCCAACAACTCCTCCCCAAAACACGTCTAAGTCCAAAAGTTTAAGCACTAACTCGACGGAAAAACTCCTCTCTTTGCCTAACATTTTTGGCTATGTTTGAATAAGTTTTTTAACGTGAAAGTTCTTCAAGTGTTAAGAACGTTTAGTTGCTGATCAATTCTTGTATTTTTCTAGCAGAGAGAACGTGAAAGAGTGGAGAAAACGTGACAAAGATGAGCGTGAGAGAGAGTTAAAAGAGGTGAAGTAGTTTAGACTTAGTCAACTAGGAGACTTAGTCATAAAAACACATTAATTAATAAAGAAATAATAATTAATAATAAAATCTGATTTTTCTTTTTAAATCAGCCATTAATTATTAATTTATTTAATTAATTCACCAATTAATAAAATTACATTAAATCATTGCTCCCACCTAGGGTCGAACCCAGGTGGAGCAAGACTTCATTTCAAGGGCTCAATTTCGGCCCTCTCTCCCCAAATTGCCCCTCCACTTTATTAATTAAGTAATTAATTACATATTTAGGGTAATTATGATACTACCCTTAGCCAGGAAAAAGACCATTTTACCCTTAGACCCTTTAAACCTAAGATTTCTTCTTTTTAAGTCCGGTAAAGACTCCTTCGAGTAAATCTTCATATTCGAGAGCCCTACATGGTTGGACCCAACCTTTCCAAGCTCAAATAACTCCCCAAGTTAGTTGGCTTGGCTGTAGCAAGGGTTCCGAGGTATGGTTCTACGCGCATCAATCTGTGTGAACCCTGGTCTAATGGTAGGCATTCTTGACACATTAAGCATTTCTTACCTTATTCATTTTTAGGGTTGTTACATCATACTTTTTAGATGATGACGCAATTTAAGCTAGTGGATCCCCTAAGTTAAGGAGTTCTATGGGACGACAAAGTAAACACGGAACTATATTATTTTCATATACATGTAGTGTTGAGTTTGTTATTGCATTTCCTTTAATGAACTAAGTTGTTTTACTATTTTGCAAAACATAATATGTATCACATATGTTTTAATATCCTTATATATGTAGTGAGTTGAGTATTTATGAGTTAAGTAGAGCCAAGGTAAATTCATTTTATTCTTATCAAGCTTAAGTGGTTTTTAGCAATCCAACTCGTATACTCGTATATTCAATGTAATGATTCCAGTTGGCCTGCATCGTGTTATGATGCAGACACATGTAACTAGGATCAGCATCCAGCACATCGTTGATCCAGTTTGAGCACTTAAAGTCAGTGGTGATCCTCCTAGCAATCCAGAGGTTCCTTGTTATTGTTTTCCATCCTCTTCATCATAGAATGTTGTGCGGTTTGTTATGAAATTCATCATATTATGTTTAGGGGCTTCATAGACGGATACTCAGTCATTTAATTCAGTTAGGACTTTTTATTTCTTGATATCTCGTTTTGAGGCTTAATGCCATTTTGGCAAAGAAATTTAATTTATGTTATTTATGAGAATGTTGTTGCGTTATCATTGAGTAACTCTTCACCTAAGTTAAGTAATCTAGGCCAAGGGTTTGCTTAAGTCTAGCAATGGTCATTGGGTGCCAACTATGTCTAGGGTTTAGGCTCAGGGCGTGACAAGCCTGGCATCAGAGCACACTGTTCAAAAGTCTTAAAGAATCTATGAAGTCGTTTCTGTGGATTCCTAGTCATCTGTGTGAAGCGCGCCACATGTTTGAGTAGGAAGCTGCAACATTAAGGAATTTCATCACTTCCTTCATTTAACTTTTTTCGTGCATTGCAGTTTATCTCTAAAAATTTTCCCTCTAATTAGTGCTTGTGCGTGTTTCAGATCATCATTCCTCCATGAAGAGCATCTAAAGGTTGTCCTGCCATAATAAATTTAGAAGAACCAGAGGTACCTAATGCACACGAAGTGCAAGCTCAAAGGGAAATTACCAATGCTGAGTTCCACGAGGCTATCCGGATGTTAATCCAAGCGGTGACTAACTATGTTAGGAAACAAATGTGTCACGACCAGAATCTAGACCCCAAACGAGACCGGCGCCATTGACCTCTTAGAGGTCGCAGATAAGCCTACACACGTCATTCTTACTTCATCTAGGTTAATTTTAGCAGAAATTTGAACTTTTTGTTTTCTTATTTCATGCTAAAAATTTTAAACTTAACATCATGGACGTTCACAAATCAACCATCTAATATAGAGATAATCAAATAAAAGAAACAGTTCATAATTGCATTAAATGTATTTTTGCCAAAACGGCACCAATACAAAGTTTGAAATAAAAGTGGAAAGAAACACTAGTGGAACATGCTCCACTAGCTAAAGCCTACATCTAAGGTAAATAATAACAGTAGATATCCTCGAAAGCATGAGAGCCTACCAAGTCCATATGAAAGCTCCACGTCCGGATAGCTGTAACGTCAACCTGTAAGCACTAGTGTCCACCTGTGCCTGCACCTAAAAATATAGAGTTGTATGGGATTAGTACACACTTGTACTAAGTATGGGTATATGCAAGCACACACCAAGGACATGCATGAGTAAGAATAGCTCTTTTCTAACAACATGGTTATGGAAAGTCAAGTTAGTGGACTTGCCAAATTTGGGATTACAAAAGTTAGTGAACTTTCCAAATTCGGATTAGGAAAGTCAGTGAGCTTTCCAAATTTGGATTAGGAAAGTCAGTGAGCTTTCGAAATTTGGATTAGAAAGTCATGCCATGAGAGTAACATGCATCATCATACTTATCATATTGCACAAAGCACAGAACATCTTACACATAGCACGTATCATATTGCATATAGCACATAACATCTTTTATAACATTCATTCATATGCAATGAGACCTTGGAATCATGGACTTGACATTAAGACTTTCCAAAGTCTTCATTAGCAAACAGAGAGTCTTCATTCATTCATACATACTTCATTTCATTTCGTTCATAGGCTAGTGTGAACACCAGCTATACCTAGGATGTAGTTGAAGACTTTATAAGGTTTGTTGTGCAATGATCAAGAATAACCTAGTGTCATTACTTGAGTCTAGCTCACCTCTTGATTATCATATCCTAACACCTTTGGTATCGTTCATTTCATTGTGTGCATCATTTTAGGCTGGCCTCATTCATTCATTGGGAACTTTAACTTTAACCAACATAGATCATGTGAGCATCATGAAATCCAGTGTCTCCCCCACACCGAAAAGAGGTGCAATCACCGGCCAAAGTGACCCAAAACATGCTAGCGTACATGGGAATTTAACCCCGCCAGATCCCTATATTGGCAGTATAGGTTCGAAGACTAGGAGATATAAGGAGACCCATACCCGGCATGCCGGACAGTCTCATCTAATGAGAGTTACGTGAACCTCCGCCCTTCCTGAAAGAAGGTATCACCGCTCATAGCTAGTGTATCGGTGCTCAGTATAAAGTTCCATTACATTCAACTCATACGTCATGGAAGTTGGCTTTTAGTATGAGGACATCATAGCTCAATAGATGATTTCTTATCTCATTATTAGTATTAAGTGTGTTAATCTCAATACTTTCATTAGAGTGTTCATAGAGACTGGTCTCTTCAATAACTTTACACTCTCATAGGTGAGTACGTTTTGGTAATATTTACTTAGGCTCATTTGAGATTGTTCTCATCATTTACATTAGCCTCATATCATGTTATCACCACATTCATTAACATTAGTACAATTGTTCTTCATAATGACTTACCCCATTTTACGTGAATGTTCATTTCATCATATGCCAATGCACTTGGCCATTTGTGTGTTTCACACTCTTACTTAACCCTTCTAGGGTTTCATCATTTCATTACATAATAATCATTTCATCGTATGCCAATGCACTTGGCCATTTAGTGTGTTTTACACTCGTACTTAACCCTTTTAGGGTTACTTCATTTCATTACATACATCTTAGGTTCACTTATCTTTAAACGTATGCTAGACTTATGGGTCTATACATACAAGCAATGAGGCTTGTTTCATAGTTCGTTAAGTGACTCATATCATCATAAGATTATGTAGTACAAGACTTATGTATCTTGTATGTATGACAAGATCTCTATTTCGATCTAAGTAGGTGGCATGATTATTGAACATTTAATTCACGTATGACTTATGTATCTATATGGAAATTTGGGCAAGGGAACCCAAGTTCGAATTCCTTGGACAACACTTACATTTTTCCTTGATTTTATTTTTAGTCCTCATGACATTGGGACTGTATATCGAGCTCCAACATAAACATTCCCTCTTTATTTTTCTCCTTGGAATATTCTCTAATTTGGCCGAAGGGTTGTGGGATCGAACCCCCACAACCCCTTTTATAGTTTTTCATTTAATTCTCTTGTCTCATTCGCATAGACCATGAGGTTGTGGGATCAAACCCCCACAACCACTATTTATTTTTCTTTAATGTCGCATCCTGCGTAGAGGTCGTGGGTTCAATTCCCACGCCTCACAATACTTTTATTTTCATTTTTCTCCTAAACTCCCTTCACTGCCTTGACGTCGTGGGTTCGATTCCCACGCCTCACCTTTCTTTTCTTTTTATTTTCCCTTTCTCCTTTTCTCTCCTTCACAGCCTTGAGGTCGTGGGTTCGATTCCCACGCCTCACATTTCTTTTCTTTTATTTTTCCTTTACTTCACTCGCTGCCTGGAGGTCGTGGGTTCGATTCCCACGCCTCCCAATTTATTTTATTAATTTTCTTGTACCTTACTTTTCAGCCAGCACACCCAAGATCGATCCCCCTTGACCCCATTTCCCTTTTCGCGATTTTAATGCATTATACGGGTGAGGTCACAGGTTCGAATCCTTGTGGCCTCATTCCTTTATACTCAAATAAATTTCCACATTTATTCCTCTAAATTTAGCTTAACTAAACTTGTAAGTTTGCTGGAAATTTAGTAATTTTTAGCTTATTTTCACCAACATTTTCACTTGAAATCTTAGGGAATTTCATACATAATTTAACACTTTTTGGGGTGCATTTTTCATAGATTTGTTTAGCCAAAAGATTGATTCTCAAATCATCCACACTTCCATTTTAATGAACATCACAATTTACATAGGTTTATGCACGTAAAATGACAACCAAAACATTATCAAATTTGAAGCCTTAACCCGAGAATCTCATTCACTGTAACATACTTGCACACGCACACACTTGCACATAATTTTGAATACATGGTTGTCTTTCATAGGATTTCAAGTACACAAACATAATCATATTCATCACGAAAACATAACATACACCTAAGTATACCAGCAATCATACCCAACCTACGATTCATTGGGAGCTAGTGACAGGGGCATGCAAAGGGGAACAATCCTTGTTTTCGGATAGAATAATCTGAACCTCAAGGGGTCTCTTGGGAAAGGGACCAAGAGAGAAGAAAGCACATACCTTTTTGACGTTAAACCCTTGACTTGCTACCCAAAAACTTCACCCAAGATCACGTCTAGCCTCCTCAATGTCAACTCCACTATAATGACAACCTCCCTTAGCCTAGTGTGCGATTAACGTTTGTTTTCTTGTGATTTCGTGTGAGTTCTTCAAGTGTGAAGAACTTGGTTTATATTTCTGCTTTTGTATCTTATTTTGGTAGAGAAATTTTGTGAGAAAGAAGAAGAGAGATTGAGCGCGAGAGTGGAGAGATAAACGTGAGAGAGTGGGAGTTGTAGGAGGTTTAGGAGTCTAGTTTTAGGACTTAGTCAATAGGGTTTTATTTATTTAATAAAAATCTGATTTTTATTTTATTTTAAATCAGCTAATGAATAATAATTATTAATTAATTACATTAATTCAATAGCTTAAATAAAAATCACATTAATTCATTGCCTCCACCTAGGTTCGAACTTGGGTGGAGCAAGACTTCATTTCAAGAGCCCAATTTCGGCCCTCTCTCCCCAAATTTCCCCTCCACCTTATTAGTTAAATAATTAATTAAATATTTAGGGTAATTACGATACTACCCTTAGACAGGAAAAAGACCATTTTACCCCAAGACCCTTCAACCCTAAGATTTCCTTTTTTTAAGTCCGGTAAAAGACTCCTTCGAGTAAATCTTCGTATTCGAGAGCCCTACATGGTTGGACCCAACCTTTCCAAGCTCAAATAACTCCCCAAGTTAGTTGGCTTGGCTGTATCAAGGGTTCCGAGGTCTGGTTCTACGCGCATCAATCTGTGTGAACCCTGGTCTAATCATAGGCATTCTTGACACATTAAGCATTACTTATCTTATCCATTTTTAGGGCTGTTACATTATCCCCCCTTAGGAGAATTCGTCCCCGAATGACACTACTACTATCTAGCGTAATGCCAGTCAGATCATAACATAATCACTATGCGCAGTCAAGCAATAGCAACAAAAATGGAGAGATAAGGAAATTTAGACTTAAGAGTAGGAAGTCTAACCTCAAGAGCTGAAAAAAAGAGGGTAGTGGGATCTCATGTAGGCCACAGCCTCCCACGTAGCACCCTCAACAACATGATTTCTCCACAATACTTTCACTGTGGCAATCTATCCTCAGCTGCTTGATCTGTCTGTCTAAGATCTCAACAGGTACCTCCTCATAAGACAAGTCTTCATCGACCCCCAAACCTTCCACAGGTAGAATCAATGCTGGATCACCTAGGAACTTCTTTAACATGGATACATGAAAGACTGTATGGACTGAAGCTAGCTCCGCAGGCAATGCCAAATCTCATCACCCCCTTCATAGGTGATATCTTCAGATAGACCTAGTCACCAACATCAAACTCTAAGGGCCGTTTTCTATTATTTGCATATGACTTCTGCCGACTGTAAGTAGTAGCCAACTTTTCGCTAATCACTCTGACCTTCTCTAAGGCCTCATGAATGATCTCTGGACCCAAAATGGATGACTCTCCAACCTCGAACCACCCAACTGGAGATCTACACCTCCTACCATATAGTGCCTCAAACAGTGCCATCCCAATGCTGGAGTGATAGCTATTATTATACGAGAACTCTATCAAAGGCAGATGGTCATCCCAGCTACCCCTGAATTCAATCACACACGCTCTCAACATGTCCTCCAATGTCTGAATGGTGCACTCTGCGTGCCATTAGTCTGAGGATGAAAGGCAGTACTAAGCTTTACTTGCGTGCCCAAGCTCTTATGGAGAGATATCCAGAAATGTGAAGTAAACTGAGCTCCTCTATTTGAAATGATAGACAACGGAATCCCATGCCATCTCACATTCTCATCAATGTAGAGTCTCGCATAATCCTCGGCTCTGTAAGTAGATTTCATAGGGATAAAGTGGGCAGACTTAGTCATCCTGTCCACAATAACCCATATGGAGTCATGTTGTCTCCTAGTCCTCGAAAGACCAACCACAAAGTCCATATTAATGGCCTCCCACTTCCAAGTCGGAACCTCAATAATCTGAGTAAGACCGCCAAGCTTAAGATGTTCTGCCTTAACCTGCTGACAATTAGGACACTTGGCCACATATTCTGCAATGTCCTTCTTCATGCCATCCCACCAATAAATCTACTTAAGATCATGATACATCTTGGTGGAACCTGGATGTATGGAATATCTAGAACCATGGGCCTCTGAAACAATCCTAGTCCGCAAATCATCCACATCTGGTACACACAGCCTATCCTGATACCTAAGTATGCCGTCACCTCCTAAAGAGAAAGACTCATTCATCTTTATCAAAACTGAGTCCTTCATCACCATCAACACATGATCGAGATGCTAACCCTGCTTGACTTCAATTACCAAGGATGATTCATAACTAGGATGAACTGAAACACCCCCACGAGTAGAGTCAACCTATCGCACACCCAGTCTGGCCAGTCTGTGTACATCTTTCGCCAACTCCTTCTTCTCATCCTCAACGTGGGTTGTACTTCCCATGCTCATCCTGCTCAAAGCATCAGCTACAACATTAGCCTTACCTGGATGGTAGTGAACATTCATGTCATAGTCCTTTAACAGCTCCAACCATCTCCGCTGACGTAGATTCAACTCCCTCTATGTGAACACATACTGGAGACTCTTGTTGTCTGTGAACACATCCACATGCACTCCATACAAGTAGTGCCTCCACAGCTTCAGTACAAACACCACAGCTGCCAACTCCAGGTCATGAGTGGGATAATTCTTCTCATGAACCTTTAGCTGTCTGGACGCATAGGCTATCACCTTACCAACCTGCATAAGAACACAACCCAAACCAACCCTAGATGCGTCACAGTAAACAGTGTAATTCTCACTACACTTAGGCAAATTAAGCACCTGGGTTGAAGTGAGTCTGTCCTTGAGCTCCTGGAAACTCTTCTTACAAGTCTGTCCATTCAAACTTGGCCTTTTTCTTAGTTAAAGATGTCAGTGGGGCAGCAATGGAAGAAAAGCCCTTCACGAACCTGCAGTAGTAACCAGCCAATCGCAGAAAGCTACGGATGTCACTGGGAGTAAGAGGTTTTGGCCAGTTCTTCACAGCCTCAGTCTTCATGGAATCCACCTCCACACCCTGATCGGACACAACATGACACAAGAATGTCACTGATCTAAGCCAGAATTCACACTTGCTAAATTTTCCATACAGCTGATGTTGTCTAAGTACCTGCAAGGTTAGTCTCAAATGCTGCGCATGCTCTTCCGTCGTCCTAGAGTAGATGAGGATGTCATCAATGAATACTATGACAAAAGAATCAAGGTATTCACGGAAGACTCGGTTCATGAGGTCCATAAATGCAGCTGGTGCATTAGTGAGACCAAATGACATGACTAAGAACTCATAATGACCATAACGGGTACGAAAGGCTGTCTTTGGGATATCTCCATCCCTAACCCTAAGCTGATGATACCATGAACGAAGATCAATCTTAGAGAAGAAACTAGACCCTTGGAGTTGATTGAACAAATCATCTATCTTGGGAAGTGGATAATTATTCTTTATAGTGACTTTGTTGAGCTGTCGATAATTGATACACATTCTAAGGGTTCCGTCCTTCTTTTTTACAAACAACACTGGAGCGCCCCAATGGGATATGCTCGGCTGAATCAAACCCTTATCAGTGAGATCTTTTAACTGCAGCTTCAACTCCTTGAGTTCAGCTGGAGCCATCCGGTAGGGAGGAATTGAAATTGGTTTAGTATCGGGTTCTAAGTCGATAACAAAGGCAATCTCTCGAGGGGGAGGGACTCCAGGCAAATCATCAGGAAATACATCTAAGAACTCATTCACTACAGGCACTGAGCCTATGGAATGAATGTCATGGTCTAAATCATTAACATTCACAAGATGACACAATAACCCCTTGGACATCATTTTATTGGCCTTAAGGTTCGAAATCAAGGGATTAGGACGACTCGAGTTGTACCCCTCCCAGACTAGCTCTTCTTCATTAGGGAAAGAAAATCTCACCACTCTACTACGACAATCCAAACAAGCATAACAACTGTGAAGCCAGTGCATACCAAGAATAACATCAAAATCATGCATGGGTAACTCAACCAAGTCTGCACACATAGTCTTACAACTTACAACTATTGGGCAATCCTTGTATACTCTATTAGTTCTTACATTTTCTCCTAAAGGTGTACTAACCACTATATAATTATGCAGAACTTCAGGAAATATCTCAAAAGTGAGAGCAAGCAAAGGAGTTACAAAGGAAAGCATAGACCATGGATCAAGTAAAGCATAAACAGAAGTTGAGAATACTTGCAGCATACCTGTGACCACATCAGCGGACTTCTCTTGCTCCTCCCTGCCCTTCAGGGCATAAAACCTGTTCCTCTTAGGAGGCTCGGCTGCTGCTGCACCCTGAGGATTAGGCCTAGGCTTAGCATTACCTCCAGCCTGACCTCTGCTCTATGGGCAGTCTCTAACCATGTGCCCACTCTTACCACAACCGAAGCAGGCATTAGTGCCCTATCTGCACTCTCCACTGTGAGCATGGCCATACTTAGCATAGTTCTTTTTGGGACGCTGCATCTCACCTCCATTACCCTTCTTGGTCTTAGGTCTGCCTCCTCTAGTTGTTGTAATCCTCTGAGAATTAGAGTTCCCAGAACTCTGCTGCCCCTTCTTGAACCTGGGCTGATCACGGACGCCAAAATTGTTCCTGTGGCCTTCATGGCTGGGACCTGCCTGGTCTTGAGGCTTAGGCCTAGCATCACAAACGCCCCTCTTTTTGCAGCTGTCCTTTACCTGCTGGACATGCACCATCAACCTGGAGAGGTCCATGTTATCATGGAGCATCAAAGACCGACACTCCTCCTCCAGATCTCCGTTGATTCTTGTGAGGAACCTGCTCATCTCATCCCTGCTGTTAGATACAAGGGAAGTAGCATACCTGGATAATTTAACAAACTTCAGTACTCATCTCATCCTTGCTGTTAGATACTAAGGAAAGTAGCATACCTGGATAGTTTAACAAACTTCAGGGAATACTCCAGACTGTCATTGATCTCTCCTTAAGGTTGATAAACTCCTCAACCTTTGCCTCCCTCATATCCCTGGGAAAGAATCTCTCCAGGAAGGCTGTCTTAAACAGCTCCCAAGTGACCGGAACTCTGCCCAAAGCTCGGCTATCCTTCCACATCTTGCACCAAGTCTGTGCAACATCCTTGAGATGATAGGAAGTCAGCTCAGCCTTCTCAATATCTGTGGCCCCCATAGCCACCAAAATCTTATGTACCTCATCCACAATCTCCTGGGGGTCCTCTGAAGTCTTAGACCCTGTGAAAATAGGAGGATTCATCCTCGTGAAGTCTCTCAACCTGTCAGCCATGATATGAACCGGTGGGTTCTCCCTCTGAACATCCTGCCGGTTGACCTGGGCAGTCATATCCTCGGCCTGCATAGTGATGGCATATGCCATCTGGGCTAGAGATTCCCACACCTCCGCATCAGTCAACCCAGTTGAGTTAACCGGAATAACCACTCCTTGAGTTGGAGCCTGGGGTGGAACCTGATTGTCCCCAGCAACTGCACCTCCTCTCCTCTGACCAATGGTTCTCCTAGTATTAATTCTCTGAAAACAATAAAGATTGATGTTTGACACGCTCATAACACCAAGAAAGTAGACATTACGAAAAGCACGATAAGATCAGAAGAAGGGAAATTTTCCTATGAATCATCCAGTCTCTAACTCATGATAGTGGTGCACTTCACTACCATGACATAGAAACTACTCAATGTGGTTGATGTGAACTTATTATTCTCAAAATTTAACCTAGTGCTCTGATACAAACTTTGTC